>OY744537.1:21024225-21091725 GCA_963556195.1 Sepiola atlantica
AATTAACAGAAAACAAAATGAGTACAAAATAGAATGCAGAAAATTAGACAAAAAAATCACTTTCACCAGAGTCATGCCAGTTTTTTTTGTTTTTTTTCGTTTCGTTTGTCAAATGACAAGTAAACAAAGACATTTTTAGAAGAGGAGAGTGGCATGAAGAGAAACCGTCACATCTCACCTTGGCATACTCAAGAGGTGTCTCTATGATGGCCCGTGCAGTGGATGCACAGACACCGCCTGCTAAAATTCGGCTGAGTTGAAAAGTTAGAAACAAAAATTAATTTTAATTTAAAAAGAAAAAAAAGGAAAAGAAAAAAGAAAAGAAATAAAAAAGAAAGGAAATAAAAAAAGGAAAAGAAAAAAAAAGAAATGAAAAGAAAAAACAAGAAATGAAAAGAAAAAAAGAAATTATGAAGCGTTTAGTTGGAGCTCAGAATCGCTGAGTTATGATTTTTAAAAAAAATCTATAAACGATCTAAGGGAGATAATTCTTTGTAAATTATATTTTAAATAGAATTTTACAACTTTTATAAATAAAGATAATTCAACCATTTTTTTTACAGTGTGTGTTATATTAAATTAATCATATTTTTAAAATTTGAATTTATAATAATAGTAAATTCTTTATTTCCTAACGTTATATTCTTACTTAAATTTCAAACTATTCTATTTTTCAATTTTTATCCAAGAAATATATGTCACGGGTTTTTAGATTTTTTTCTTTTCGAACAGATATAAATTTCAATGATAACTTGTTTTGATGAACGAACAGATCATTATTCTTATTCTTTTTATTATCTATTTTATAATACAAAAGCTGAGTTAATCTACGTTTATTTTCCTAATACTTTTTCCCTGTATATTTTAATCGCACAAAATAAATGCTAAAGTATTACTTGGTTTTAGGATTGAGTTATGCTTGAAAAAAAAAAAAAAAAAAAAATTTGAATTGTTCTAATTGGCCGTAATTTGCAATTAACTCATCAAGCAATCCTTTTCTTAGTAAATTTCTCTCACTTTATTTTGTTTTATTCCTCCTTTTATATTACTGTTGCTTCTCTCTCTCTGTTTATTAACAGTGAAAAGTAATAAAGAAAGAAAAGAATAAAAAAATTGGAATAGTTCATTATAAACAAAAGGGAATATCGCAATGAGCAATAATAATATTTATTCAATAGTGTGTGTGAGAGAGAGAGAGAGAGAGAGAGAACAGAAAAACTAGTGTCGGATTTTGTCTTCATTCTTTAAAATTAAACTGGCTTTGCAAACTCACTTTTCCTGATTCAAACAATCTGACCCGAGCTCAATTTGTGACACAATCGGTCACACTTATTCTAGTATCTATATAGATATATATATAAAAATAGTCACCTACAGACAGCTGTTTCGTTGTCTAAGACTCATCAGTGTGACTAAACGTAGAGAGTGTATTCACGTTGAAAATTAAAGTCCAAACGATTTGTCACATCCAAATGCGACCAGCAATCAAGCACCGTATCTGTTATACTAACAAACCAGTCACTAAGCATTAGAAATTATAGTGATATTATATATATATATATATATATATATATATATATACTTTCTTTGTTTACATATATTATTTTTATAACATTATGAGTAACTGAGAGAAATTTATTGTTTACAGAAGATTTTTGCTTTATGCTAAATGGAAACCATTATTACTTCTACCTATAAATAAGGACACACACACACACACTATATATATATATATATATATATATATATATATATATATATATATATATATATATATATAGTCTCGGAAGTTTCTCAACCATTAAAACTATATACGGAAGAAAAAAAAACAAAAAAAATAAAAAACCTTAAGTCCCAAGTCGTTCAGTGGAAAATCACTCATGTAAGTCAATTTAGTTTTTACAGTTATTATATTAGTTTGCTTCTAACATTATTTAAGGGATCATCAGTTGTTTACCATGAAAAACTGTTTTTGGAATTTAAAAACAAGACAGTATTTAATTTCATGGCTTCCTAGCAGAGTTGATCAGACCCCACTTCCCTTAAAAGGCAAAAACATAAACGTTCCGTATACTAAATCTAAGTTTTGTTCCGTATACATGTTTTGCTAACTTATATTAGTTATTAAAAAAAAAAAAAATAAATTAAAAAAATATATATATATATATAAATAAATAAAAAATAAAAATTCCTCCTTACCTGTGTTGTTTGTTTGTCTAATAAAATTTATCCGTTACTTACAAAAATGTTGCTGCATTTAAAGTGTTTAGACGAATCCATTACACTACCTTTTAGGTAATTAATGTATTTTTAGTTTTATATTAAAAGTATAAAAATATCAACATATCAAAATATTTAAAAAAAAAAAAAAAAAAATTAAAATTATATATATATACATATATATACTTTTAGTCCTTTCTTTATAAATACTAAGATTCCTTGCCCACTCACAGCATATATAAGCTTAACTGCGGATTTTTTCTCTTTATTCTTCTTTTTTAACTCACAGCGTTTCCAATTGGCGTTCATAAGCTAACCATCTATTTTTTATCTCTTTCTTCTTCTTTTTTTAACTTACAGCGTTTCCAATCGGTGTTATAAGCTAACTGTCGATTTTTTCTCTTTCTTCTTCATTTTTAAACTTTTTTAACATTTCTTTCTTTCTTTATCCCTTTCTACTCTTTATATAATTAGTATATGTGTTATATATACGTTTATACATATTCTACATTATTTTTATTTTTAATTAGATAACTTTGGATTTGCTCTATTAATTTATTTTGATTAATTTGATAAGACTTAAAAGCATCAGGATGGCGAGTAATTGTCTTATTTAATTGTCTAAATATTTTATTTTGATCGCCACCTTGTTTAATCATTCTTATTATTAGGTCAGAAATTGGGGGCATAAAATCTACCAATTTTAAGGTAACACAAGCAATTCTCAGAAATTCGGACATAATAGTCCTGTAAAATATATATACAGGGCAGGTACTATTTTTATGTGGCATCCGCACGATACGAAAAGGAAATGAATTTCTTTTATCAAACAGTTTATAGATAAATATTTTATCTTCAATTTTTATATCCAAATCAAGAAAAGTAGCTTGTGTTCCCTTATGTTCACAGTTTAATTTTAACTCTTTAGGATATATTAAATGTTTAGTATTTGCAAACTCATCGCTATCATTAATGCAAACAAGGTCGTCAATATATCGCCTACATCCATGATAACTATACGCTTTAGATATATCATTTTTTATTAATGATGATATATACATATATTCAAGTCTATGTAGATATAGATTTGCCCAAAATGGAGAAGGATCCACCCCCATTGGAATACCTATTGTTTGGAGTAGTACTTTATTTCCTATCTGAAAGTAACTCTCTTTTATAAGGTGACTTATAAGCATTGTCAGACCAGTTTTGGAAACACTTGTCTTACCATTTTTAGTTTTACACCAAAAGGCTTTAGATTTTGCAAAGTCTAAGTATTTACCTTTTCCTCCTGCAAAAGCTAAATCTATAGTATTACCTAATTCTTTAATAAGTTCTTTATGTGGTATCTTTGTATATAATGTACTAAAATCATATGTCGAGATTGATTTAGCCTGTTTACGAGAATTAATATGATATAATTTTTCTTTTATTAGATCTGAATTACCCAAAATACGTTTACTATAGAATTTACTTTTTTTATGGAAATTATTTATTTGATTTATAATTAATTTAAAGACTTTAGATACAGCCTTACTTAAAGGTTTAGTGATGCACATTTTTGAGGCAACAATAAAACGGGCACCAACTGGTGTTTTATGCATTTTAGGTATTCAATACATACATGGAAGTTTTTTGTACTTTTCTTCTAATTTTAATCCTAATTTTTCACAAATAACAGTATTGTTTATAATAATATTATCGCCTTTACTATTACTTAATTTATAAGTATCTGAAGCTTCACCTATTATTCCTACTTCTAGCAATAAGCATTGTATATAATATTTTTTACAGATAAAAGCTACATTATTTGTCGCCTTATCAATAGGAACTATTACAAACCTATTTTGAAGCATTTCAAGCTCCGTAGTTATTTGTGGATTTCTAAGGAGGGGATTCGTTTTTTTAGGGGGTTTAAATTCTTTTAAACGTTCTACTTTTTTATTTACGAATCTAAGTACATTATTTTTCCATGCGTCAAATGTAGAGTGTAATAATTTATGTTTTTTTGCCATGGATGCAGTGAAATTATCTAACGCTTATTTATTTCCTTAACACATTTCGCATAATTTAAACATTTAGGTTCTTTATAGTTTGAGCCTTTACTTGGGAGTTTTCTTAAAGTAGAATTTTTAACTATCGCTAGATTACCGGTAATTATATGCCCTATGTCAGTATTACATAAAGGGGAGGATTCACATTCACATGATGGTATATACATTTCATCATTATCATCAATATTTAAATTCTCTACAGTTTCTTTATAGTTAAAAACCTTATTCCGTATAGTCTGCACTAGTTTATATGTTACTATTGGTTTCTGTTCCTCTTTTTTAAGTTCATTGGGCAGTGACTGAATGATTTCTGGATTATTAAATATTTTAGGCAGATTTATATCATCAAATCCTTTATTTTCATACAGGACTACACAAACATTTCGAGGTTTACTTTTTATACCCTCAACAGGCTGGCTTGTATAATTTTGTATCGATAATATCCATGATATACTCATACCATTGAGGAAGTTCTTCTTTCCTATATATCATATCCGGGTTTAATAATATCTTAGATGCTATGTCTTTTAATACCTTTTTCTTTGTTTTATTAAGAAGTTTTCTAATGTAATTAAAAGACTCGGAAATATTAGTCATGATAATCTCATTAGTTTTTTTTTTTAAATTCCTCGCATGAAACGGCAGATTCTCTATTGTTTCTATTTACATGTGTTCTATCTCTAGTACCGTAGCGAGGCAAAGCTGGATATAATCGCCCTACATTTTCTGATTCGTCTTGTAAATTATCTTTTTTTACTTTTACATTTAGACCATATGGATAAATTACTCGCATTTTCTTAATTATTTCATCTTCTTTATTTTGACGCATTTTAAGTGTATTATTATCTACCTTACAAAAACTATCATATCCATTATCTTTAAATTTTTCAATAATCTGTATTGAAAAAGACGATTTTCTACAGGTTTTTTCTTTAAAGTGGTTTATAACATGGATACAGCCTTTATTACTAGTTCTATGTAAATTCATCCGTCTATTTAAAGGAACTACTGTTTCGCCTACATACTGTAAATTACAATTTTTACACGATAATAAGTAAACCAAATTTTGTGACCTACACGACAAATCCTCCCCCGAATGATTTAGGACCGGATAGATTCTTTTAGTTACATTAGGTTGATATTCTTTAGATGTTATTAGAATATCACAAGTTTTACATAACGAAGCTCCACAGAGAGCAATGTTAAAATTATTATCGGTCGGACAAGTACCATTTGCCATTTCGAAAGAAGGAACTCCTACTTCAGTGTCTCTAATGACAACGGCTTTACCCTGTCGAAATCTGCCCGACCTCCTTGGGGGATTAGCCCTAGGGGAACTCACTAATTCTGAGGGCTTCCCAGACTTAGCTTGCAATCTCGTTTTAGTAACAATAGTTAATACTATTATTTTAATACATTATGTTTTATCAGGATGAAAACTTAAGCACCTTTGGTACCAGAAAGGCATTCAAATAAGAGGAAGGAAACCTAACCATATATATATATATATACATTTACAACAACCACTCTATCCCGCCGCCTCACTATGCACCTCGCAAACACTAGTTCAATATACAAACACCTACAAACGCACAACTGCCCTACATCTGAGTTGAGACAGATATTAGTAATGAACACAAAAATAATACATTCCGAAACTAATTTAAAAAAATTAAAAATACTTGAAGCCGTATACATAAAAACGCAGCAACCTAAAATCAATAACATTTCATACGAGACAAGTAAAACTATTTTAAAATGCTTAGTCTAGTTCAGTGATATCAACCGGTGTTGCCTAATTCAATTAAAAAAATAGGGACATCTTATTAAAATTACTTACTGCCTATCTCCCCCATTTTCCTTCTCCATAATTATTAGACGAGACAAAATTAAATCAGCCATTATTTTAAATTAAAAATAATAAGAATAATAAATAAAATTAAAAAATAAACGAAGAACTGTTTCAATTGTCACATTTTAAAATGTAGACGTCCGTATTTTACGCTAACGGTTTGCCGGCGTATTTTTTTAAGAAATTCCATGCTTTCACTCGCTTTTTATTCATTTTTTGCCATAAAAGACCTGAAGATGATTCCGGAGAGAATCGAAAACGTTAGTCAAACACATGGATCCTTCATCAATTCATTCCATCTACACGTCAAAAAGATCATTCGACGAATGGAAAAAATAAAAAAAGGAATCACTAAACAGAAGATTTCTGTCGTCTTTAATAAAACATGCCTTAATATATATACATATATATATATGTATATATATATATATGACATCAACAGAAAACTATTTTATCGTCTATGACTCATCAGTGAAGCAAGATCTAGCGAGTATATCCATGCCAGGATTCGAAACATAATTATTACAAAATAACATATGTACATATTTTTTGTTTCATCAATGATTTTGAAACATTTTCATGTCGGCATTTTCATACAAATCTATTTCTCTTGTTCAATAGTTTGTCTCGTTGAATTATGACATTGCTAATTTTTCATCGGAACAAAATTGAGGGGGGGGGCACCTTTTAGATTTATCTGCATGGGAATCATTTTAAAAATGATATCTCATTCAAATAAATGATAATAAAATGTACTTAGGTTTAACACTTTACTGCAAATAAAAACAAACAAGTAGAAATCCTTAATACTCGTGACTCAGTGACTCAGTTATTAAAATAAATTTCAAATAACCAATATGTTAATTAGCTGTACTATTCACTCTGCGAAGCACAATTTTGTGTGTATAAATCGAATTGAGTATGAAAGTCAAATAGATAGGGAAACAATGTAAATAATATAAGATTCTTCTTGATTAAAAATGTAAAAATAAAATAATCTGAAATATGAGGTAAAACTTGAGGGGAATTGTGATGTAAGTTGCGACATTTTCGGTTACAGACAGACATAATCGCCATTAAAATCATATATATATATATATATATATATATTATATATATATATATTATATATGGGAGGAAATTAATGAAATATTGTATTTTGAAATCATCAAAAGCAGAAAATGCTTTTATTTAGTGACCAGAATTTAAAAGTTCCACATAAATTTATTTAACTGAGTCACCAATTTAAACGCCATCTTTTAATCTTTTTAATTTTGAAAACAATTCACATACAAAATTTATCAAAAAGAGAAACAAAACAAAAAAAAAGAAACAAAAATAAAAGCAGAAAACATTTCAATTGACAAATCGGCTCTTTAGGACGTAGAAAAAACAATTTTCTAAAATAAAAATAAAATTAAAAATATTGATCCATGGAAATTACTTTTGTTATTCATTTACAAATAATTTTTTTTAATAAAAAAAAACAAAATAAAAAACAAAAACCAAAAACAAATGTAAATTAACAACGTTGATTATGTATTGTCATATATTTTGTATGTTGTTGTTCTCTATGGAGGATATACTTTATCGAATAAATAAACAATATCGAAAAAAAAAAAAAAAATTCCAGCAAATTAAGGGCAAAGTTTAAAACTTTTCATTATCAGGCATAATAAAGAAAAATCAGATCCCCTTTTCTTTTTTCTCAGTAGCCCCTTACGTCTACAGTGGTGGCCTGCCTTGTTTGGGGTGAACTATGTTAAAAAAAAAAAAAAAAAAAATCTTTTTAAAATGTTTTTTTTTAAATTTCTACTTACTGTAAACATGCTCAATTCTTTTTCTAATAAATTAAATTATGTTAGAAAATGTTAATCCTTAATTACATGAAGTAATCATCATTCAAACTCTATAATTGATACCTTACAATATTGGCATTCTTAAGAGTAGAAATTACTTTTGTTATTTACTGTCATCACTTGCCACAAAGTTAAACATTGAACGGTAGATGTGTATAGGACAGAGTAATGATTCTCATTTACAAATTTGTTTTTCTTATCACGATTTATGTATTTCTTTGAGGGTTTTTCGGGGTAAAACCCTTTTATGAGATATCTATACTTATCTGAATAACCAATACAATTATACTCAACCCTTGTTTAAACATCCGAGATCACCATATTTAAAAATTAATTATCTCCCTTGCTTTGCAAACCTCTTCTCCCCCTTCTTAGAGATAAATTAACATCCACCTTCCGTTGCTTTTGTACATTTGAGAGGAATTGGAGCTTGGCCAGAAATGACTCATTTAAACTGCGTTGGTCATAGTAATGGTTTATCTTCTCTTGAAAGCGAATGGATGTCATGTGGAACCATTATTATCTGTTTCTCTTTTAAGAAATGTACAAATTTGATCTCTCTTGCTATTCTTTCTTTGCTTTCTTTGTAAAAAAAAAAAATTTTTTTTTCGCAATATGAATAAAAATTCAATAAACGAATTTCAGTTTAAAACAACTGAATGAATAAAAAAGATTAAGTAGAATTTTGCTCAACTTCTTCAAACATTTACAATATAAAAATATATTTTTTGGTGAGGTAAAACTCCAAAATTAGAACTGACAAATTTAAAAACATGCATAAAAAAGTTGTGTCCTAGTTGACAGAGGAGTTTTAGGAAGCAAGGGAGATAATTAAAAAACGGTGATTCGGACAGTTATAGTTTTGAGTATAATTGCATTGGTTATACAGGTAAGTATAGATATTTATCCAAACAGAAAAGCTGCCTCAAAAATATTCCCCCCAGAGAGTTTTTAAGGATTATCAAAATGATTTGTATTTTTGAAAAAAATATTTCGGTGCATGTTACTGGTTTCGGCCAAACGGAAAATTATTTATGTGTGAAAACAATATCATGTACTTACTCACTGGTATTTTATTGTTCAATGTTGAAAAAAGTAGGAAAAATTATCCAGTAGAACTTTAATTACAAAGATTTTTACATTTATCGTAACGTACGAGTAACCTCGATGAATATGATTCCATTGGATACAGGTCGGCAGAAAGCAAGGGCAGGTAATTTGCGGTGGTAGGACAGAAGCCACCGGACAAAATAAGTCAAACCTGGACTAAAAATAAGTCAAACCTGGACTAAAAATAAATTAATTTTTAATAATTAATTTATTTTTAGTCCAGGTTTGACTTATTTTGTCCGGTGGCTTCTGTCCGGTGGCCTTCTGTCCTACCACCGCAAATTACCTGCCCTTGCTTTCTGCCGACCTGTATCCAATGGAGTCATATTCGTCGAGGTTACTCGTACGTTATGAAAAATGTAAAAATCTTTGTAATTAAAGTTCTACTGGATAATTTTTCCTACTTTTTTCAACATTGAACAATAAAATACCAGTGAGTAAGTACATGATATTGTTTTCACACATAAATAATTTTCCGTTTGGCCGAAACCAGTAACATGCACCAATATTTCTTTTAAAACAGTCTAAGAATTTGGAAAATAATTTGAAAGAATGAGTATGCTCATAATAAATATCATAAGGGGAATAGACAAAAAAGTAAAAAAAAAACTATGGCAATACTCACATCTGTAGCCCTCCAGATCCAGGAATGACAGTTGTACCCAAAGGTGTGTCCAGAAATGTATAGCTAAATAATAAGAAAAAAGAATAAGAAGGTTTTATAATTAAAGCTCAGATTACAGATTGAGTGAAATCAGTTTTGTGTTTGAGATGACTTTACTAAAATAAAATGTCGGCTTGTGATTGGGTTTTAAGGTAATGTATCAGAATATTGAGAGAATTTTAATACTTTAATTTTTCTGTCTTTGTTTTACCAATTTAATCAAATCTTCGAGAATAAAATTAAAAGTATAAAAAGAAAATGTTTTTGTTCACTTTACTTTTAATATTTTAAACTTAAACTTATTAAGAAATATAAATAAACATTTACGATAAATAGTAATTAAATATGATAATTTCTGCGAGACTGCTACATGATTTTTTCCAACTTCCAGGAGAAAACACTCTACGAATCGAGTGGAGATTTCTTTTTGAAACCAAGGTATACGTCGAAAATGTAAAAAATATGACAGCACATCATACCATACTGATTCGATAGACTACGTTAGTAAATAAATATCCAATTGAAAACTGTTGAATTCTTCAATATTGTCATTTGATCGATTTACTGTTGTCTCGTATCAAACGGTGATTTCTACATATTTCTGCATTGGCATTACCGTAAAAAAAAATCCAACTTCTTATACAATATGCTTCAAGCAAACCACAACATCTTTCAAAAGATTAAATATTAACGTTTTAAAAAATTAATATTGTTTAAAAAACTTAGTTAAAGTTTATTTTATTGTTATATTTTTGCTAGCCTGGAAGAATATCATGACGAATGCACATACTAAACTGACCCCCCAAAGTAGGAGGTAATGACTGAGAGGACGGTATAACGGATGCCCCCCCCCCCCCCCCACCTCCCTCACAAAAAGGAGGAGTTAATACTTGGGAGGAGGATATCACGACAACAGAACAGATAGTACACCCCCCCCCACCTTCCAACAGAGAAGATAATCATGGAAGGATGGTAGCATGAGGAACGAACATATACTATACTTTGAAGTAAACTCTCCTTAAAAAGGTAGAGCTGAGGCATGCACCACTTACGTCTTTCCTCTCATCCTTTACTGACTGAATGTATTTCCCCTGCCTGCGAACTGCCTAAAGGTCCTCAGACATCTTCTGTCCTCGCTTCTTTGGGACAGGAAGAGGCACTGAGTTCGAAGACTGATCTGTATTCAGTGTCTGTGTGATGGAGGGTTGGGGATGCCCGACTTGACATGTCATCAACACACCGAGAGAGGGGACGACCGGGAAAGAGAGAGATTGTCACACTTTTGCCCGGGCAACGGGGAGAGGCGACTGGGAAGATAAAGATTGTTACATTTTTGCCTGTAGAGAGAGAGAGAGGGGAAAACGGGGGGGGGGGAGGGGAGAGCCCTGTGCAACGCCGGGTACCCCTACTAGTACTAAATGAGAACAAAAAAATAACTTAAAAACTTTACGTTTTGCCAACCGTCTCTTATTGTCTTTCTCCTTCTGCCCACAGGATGATCACGATCAACCACTCATATGTAATGAAACAGCTTGGGTCTTAAACTACTGATTCGTCACTTGACATGCGACTTGGTTGAATTATTTCTGTCTGTCTTTATAAGGAAAAAAAATAAATGTCCATAAGAAGCTTAATTTCAGCTATTCTTCGGCCAGCAACAGATGTTGACAGAGACGAATCGTGACAGCAACTGACTGAAAACTGGAAGGAGCGACAAACAAAGTATGAGCTTTATTGAGTAGAATAATCATGTCATACTTCGAGATGTTTGATTTGGACATGAAATATAGTAAACACTAAATGAATATGCAACATCAGGTTTATGGAGTTGTTTTTATTTCTAGAACTGAGCGGGTTATTTAAATATTATTGATTATAGTATAATATAAATATATATAATATAAAAATGGTCAATTTCTCCCTTTTCAATCCCCTTTAAGTGCGTTTGGACTCACCTATATTTTGAGCACTTTCTCCACACTCCTCCCACGCAAAGAGTTTTCTTCACATTCTACAATTCATTTGACTTCTTTTCAACGGAAATTTACCACCCGGACAATCTGCATATATTTTTCACAGAATTTTTCTTTTCATTCACTGCGTTTTTTTAACAAAAATTCCTTTAATAATAATTTTCATATTTTTCAAATATTTGAACTTTGGTTTTTTCGAAAGCCAACTTATCCATCTGTATTTCTCCTCTGATGATAAGATTTCGATCTTTGAAAAGCCTTGGCTTAACAAAAGAATAATAAACACTAGTTTATTACTGAATACACCTTGCATTGAACAATTGAAATTTGAAATAAATTTGGACAATCGTCGCATATTTATCACTCTTTTTTCTTCTATCTCTCTCTCTCTCTCTATATATATATATATATTGGATAAGTATAAATTATACATATATACTGGTGAACATAAATAGGGAGTGCTGAAGTCCCACAACACTTTAGGAGAAGTTGCCATTACTAAAAAGGAGAATAGACATTTTTTTCTGAATAAAGAAAAATTCAACTTACACTCCTTCAAATACAGCAAATTGTGTTGATCTAAAAATCCCAGATCCACAAAAAGGAGGAATACAGCCTCTGAGAAAAAAAAACAACAAAAAAAATTTATTATATATATATAATTACTTCTGAGATTTAAAAAAAAACAACAAAAAAAATTATTATATATATATATATATATAATTACTTCTGAGATTTAAAAAAAAAACAACAAACAAAATATTTATTATATATATATATATATATATATATATATATATATATATATATATATATAAGTACTTCTGAGATTTAAAAAGAAAAAAGCGTGAGTGCTCGATTATAGTGGTAAGAGCATATTTATTTATTAATATACAGGCCTATTGCATTAAGGAAACCAGGGTTCCACGGGGAGACCCTGTCTAGTTTACAGAAAAAAAAAAAAAACAGGCACAAAATATGGACTATTCAATAGTTAGTCCTCGGTGTACAGGATAAAAGGTCCAGACAACCGGCAATAAACCAATCCTTTCACTTTTAAAAAATTGCCGTAATAGACCTCTGAAAAATAAGGGTATCATGGTCACTGCAAGGGTACTGCAACAATTTAGAATTTCCAACATTTAAAAAAAATTTATTTGTAAAATATTATATTAATGTTACATTAATAATATTTTACAAATAAAATTTTTAAAATGTTGGAAATTCTTAAAAACATTGATAAAATAAAATAACAGCTTCTAATGACGAGAATAATAATGAATCATCCATTGCAGAGAACCATTTAAAAAAAGAAATCAAACATTACAACATTTACTGAATATATTTTGCAGTAAGAATGAGATTATTGTGTTACTGTATAAACATATAAGAAATCAAAATAACTATGGAAACACCATTTGTTAGCAAAAGACATAGTATCATTAAAAGGTGAACATTGAAATAACGTAAAAAAAAAATAATGCTTGTTAGCCATTTCAATAATGTGACAAATTAACATTGATCATGTAGCTACATCAATATTCAATTTTTTATGTCCAAGTTTAAAATATTCGAGTTTAAAATGAAGGAAAATTAAAAGTTTAAAAAATAAATATGTATTAAAATAAAAAACAGTAAAAATTATTTTAAATACACCCGTTTTAACAAAACCGATATCAGTTTAATTGGAATATACTCATCTAAAGGAATGTAATTCAATGAAACTATGACAAGATAATGTCCGAACCCTAAATTACAGTATAATTGGAAATTGATTTTCCATTCAGACAATCAATCGATCACCTCAAAAGTTATAAAGAAATATTGAATTTATGAATTGTTAAATGCAAAGCATTATCTTAGTAAAAGCTAATATTAATATATTTTTCACACAAGGTAGATTCTCAGGACTTGGTAAAGATGGATAGAAGTCACTGAGAATCAAGTGAGGGGTGAGAAAGATAGACACAGACTATCAACCGTTATACCTGGATGATCTAAGAGATCTTGCTAATCAGAGAAAGTAAGGGCAAAGAGAATCGTAATACTCTACTTCCCTCCTGCTCCCATCCACCAGAAAGGCATTTTAATAAAACCATCGAGGAGAGAGAAAGTGGAAGACAAATGAATTATTTGCAAGCCTGCTGTGTGTTGCTGTAGATTCTTTGTAAAGTGAGCCATAGACTTTGAGATATTTGCCTAAATTAATACAATCTGGAATTGTATTACCTGTGTATTTAACTTAAGCTACTAACATTTATACTAACCCCTTTTGTCGCAGTATACGAGAATAAACAAGTTACTACCAGAACCAAATAGTTTTTTTTACTGATTAGAAAAAAAAAAAAGGAGCCAAATGTTTACAACCAGATGCTCTCCTTTCTGTCTACTAACTGAATCATAGTTGATAAAAAACATTCAAAAGGGATTACCTGTATAATCCACGGATTCCCTGAGTCTTGACCGTACGCACCAAGGTTTGAAACATGCTTGTCTTTTCAAATCCCACTTGTCCTTGCATCTTTGTTTTTATGGTATCAATCGGGTGACCAACACATATGCTAGTCAAACCATACAATACACCAACTGTAATAAATAAAATTAAAAAGCGTCAGCTATTTTATGTATGAAAATGGAGAAAGTGTATGCACTGACCGTTGTTTTTTTTTGTGTTTGCTGTTAAATTAAGGTGAACCAGGATGGCTAGAAGAAAACAGATTTAACTTAGTTGGTTTCAGACAAATCGTTTTGTAATTCTGTTGTGACTTTAAAGGACCGATAATAACTAAGACAACATGGTGGTATATTTACAAGAGTGTATTTACACAAGTACAGAAATAGTATGTTACAGAAAGTCTGCATCTGATACTGCGGCTATAACTGCTACAACACTGAGTCATAACTCTATTCATAGTCTCTGGAAGAGTCCATCTACACCCGCGAAAATACAACTTTCTCAAGCGAGACTGTCTTATAGTGTTTTTTTTTGTTTTTTTTGACGTGACATGTTTTCGACCCCTCAGGATTAATACCACCAGTATGAGGAGGAAGAAAAGAAAAAAAAAAAACACTATAAGACAGTCTCGCTTGAGAAAGTTGTATTTACAACGAAAATTCGCGAAAAAAAAAAAAAAAAAATTAAATAAATGAATTTTTCATTTAAAATTGCACGATTGTTTGATTTTCAAAATATTTAACTTTAATACATTATGATCCGTGCTTCTAGGATGTTGACTTCCTTTCCTTACTTAAAAAAAGCGCCAAATCAGCGTATACAACATCGCCAGGACTAAAAAAAAAAATAACGTTGTAAGATCATGACGTGTTTTCGACCCCTCAGGATTAATACCACCAGTATGAGGAGGAAGAAAAGAAAAAAAAAACACTATAAGACAGTCTCGCTTGAGAAAGTTGTATTTACAACGAAAATTCGTGAAAAAAAAAAAAATTAAATAAATGAATTTTTCATTTAAAATTGCACGATTGTTTGATTTTCAAAATATTTCACTTTAATACATTATGATCCGTGCTTCTAGGATGTTGACTTCCTTTCCTTACTTTTACATATATATATATATATATATATATATATATAAAATAAAGAAACTTTCATTGCTTTTATTTATATATATATATATATATATATATATATATATAAAATAAAGAAACTTTCATTGCTTTTATATATATATATATATATATATATATATATATATATAAAATAAAGAAACTTTCATTGCTTTTATATATATATATATATATATATATAAAATGAAACTTTCATTGCTTTTATATATATATATTAGAGATGGGCGGTTTTACCGAAAAACCGCGGTTTTTCAGTTTCGTCTCCATACCGAATACCGAATCGGTTTTTTTTTTTAAAACCGTAACCGTTCGGTATTGTGTTTTTACTACAGTAAGCCACCATATACAAGGAAACACGGTTGAAAAGATTTTCCGATTTGAATAAAATTGAATATTACCAAAAAATGCTATATTAGTAAGAGGACAGATTGAACAAATATATGATAAAAACATTTAATGTACTTAGCAATACACATCGACCAGAAAACTGTTTGGATAATCACATATTTGAGGGTAGTTCTATTAAAATAGTCATATCTTAAAAACTAAAGCACTTTAAGAGCTCAAAATACCATCATTTTGTTAGGAAATGAATATCCTTACATTTTTCGTACCCAACTAGTAAATAAATTAATCTTTCATCTTTTTTTATGCATTAAAATTATAATTGTACGTTGTTTTGTCTTTCGGTAATAGTAATTTTAAATTATCTTATCCTAAAAAATATTGTCCTTTTTTTGAGTGAAAGTCAACAATGGCTGCTAGTATTGCTGATATAACAATCAATCAGCAGCAGCGTCTTGTAAAGCTTTGTAAAATTTGTTTATAAACTTCTTTAAAAGTAAGATAAAAATATTTTTTGTGCTTAAAAAAGTTAATCCTATTTGGTTCTTTTATAAAAAATACTGGTTTTCACTCAACTTTCGAACTTCTAGTAGTAATGACTTTCTAGTCGCCAATTTTAAAAAAAAAATTAAGATTCTACTTTTTTAGGCGATTACGTCTTAAAGTCTTGGCGAAAAAAAGAAAAAACAAAACAAAAAATAGTTTAGAATTTAGAGTGGGGGATCAGTTTCGCATATAAATTTAATGTAAAATGATCTCCGATTTCCCGGCCATTCTTGCCTTTTAGTGAAATTTATAAAATAAATAATTACTCTACCATTAACTCTAGGTACGACTAACAAGCCCACCTCCTAAAAATGCCTTCTTGAACGTATCGTACCATTAACCTTAAATATGAGTGGCAAGCCACCCCTAAAAAACTCCCTTAACCCTAACACTAAGTCCGAATGGCAACCTCCATCCAAAACAAAACCCCTTCCTTAACCTTATCACTAACGCTAAGTCCGAGTAGGAAGCCCTAATCCTACAAAAAAGCCCATTAAAACCACACATAATCATCTAAAAAAAAATAAAAAAAATAAAGCAGACGCCCATAAAAAAAACGCACAGGATTTATTTGCCATAGAAAAAAATTGATTAATGCCCTAAAACGCTAGAATGGCCCGGAAATTGTGAATTATTCTACATTAAATATATGTGAAACTAATCCCCCACTCGAAATTCTAAATGAATTCTTTTTTTTTCTTTCTGCTAAGTTTTCAGGGTGTTCACACTTAATTGCCCCTAGCCCTACCACTAACCTGAAGTTCAAGTGGTAAGCCCCCTCCTCCCAAAAAGACCCTCATAATCGTCTAAAAAAAAAGAAAAACAAAACAAAACAAGAAAAACGCACAAGATTTATCTCCCATAGAAAAAATAATTAACTGTCCTAAAACGCTAGAATGGCCTTGAAATGGGGGATTATTTTATGTGAAACTGATCCCCACTTTAAATTCTAAAATAATTGTTTTTGTTTTTCTTTCTTTCTGCCAAGTTTTTCAGGGTGTTAACATGTAATTGCCTAAATAAAAAAAGTAGAATCTCATATTTTGGGGAGGTAAGGGAGTGAGTTAGCAGAAGGTGTAAATCTACAATAATGCTAAAGAAATCTTGCAATATATTCATTTTTAAACAGTCCTAGTATTAGATTTTAGTTTCTTGTACATAAAATGTATTACAATTCAACTTTGAGTTTTCTAACTTCTTTCTTTTAATGGATTCATGGTATTTTTAAGGTATTGCAGCATATTTATGTGCACTTAGTGCAGATTACTTGGAAACCATTAATTTCTGGAGATTTTCAGTGGCATATTCTGATTCCTTGTACAAAAATACACTTATATGGTAAATTTCATTGCTTAATCTTGTGTTTTAACAAAGATATAACATTTTTACTGAAAAATTTGTGTAAAAAATGTGACGAAACGCATATGGTCTTAAAGAGGGGAAAATATCCAATTGTGTGAGGCACAAAAATAGTCATAACTTCCTTATTTTTAGTCAGATTTAAAAAATTTAAAAAGATTCTTTCTTAGATCATCAAGCTCTTTCTATATATGCCATTATTGAGATATTTTAAGCAATTTAAATTTTTTCATGTGTATTGCTACTTGTAGGAAGAAATCTTTGTTTACAGTTTGTTTATCATTAACATTTTGAATTTTCAAATGAAAAAAAGAGAAATACGACAGACATGACATCGTATTTTTAGCATAAACTATTTTCAAATGAAAAAGAAAAAATCAAACGCGTTCCGTATGATGTCGAAAATCTATTTGATTCAACTCAAAATTGTAAAATAATTATTTGTTTGTTTCAGAGTTATCTAAAAAAATAAGTTATTAAAATGAAATTTAAAAAAAATACTTGTAAAAGTAAATAAACGAAAAGTAGTGAGCGAGTATAAACATTTAAAAAGAAAAAAAGTAGTTGCCAATGCTAGTATCACTTTATTCGGATTTTTAAAATTATTTTAAACATTAGGCATTTCATTGTTTACTTTTGAAAAGCCACTTCATACATAAATTGTCATTTCTAGAGAACTATCTCTCAACTATACTGTTTTCTCTCCCAAAAATGGGTTATTCAAAAAGTAGACTATGCAACGATTTATATTTTACTAAATTGTTAATATGGTATTTATTTAGAGTTGACAATTTATTCGAAAGTTTAATTATTAAACTTTAATCCAAGTCATGAATTCTATGACTAAAATTACCTTAAAGCTTAAAAAATGACTTTAGGTGAATTAATAATCTCTACTTTTTTTTAACCATCCTTCCTTTTCCTTTGGCGTGGTTTTCGGGTGTACTACTAGTCTTTTACGCATGTCTATAAAGAACTTCGAGCACACAAAATGACAGACAGTCAACACCGGCAATTCGAGAAGTATATCGTGTGTTTATTTTACGTGACAAGACACGTCTTGCAAACATTTTCACCTATTAAAAAATTAAAATTTTTATCTGTCAAATAATTTTGACAATATTTCATTTTCATCATCATTTTTGCTTAATTTTATTTGTAAAATTATTTTGTTTGTTTAAATAAATTTTCGTTTTTTAATTTCTTGCATTTCTGAGTTATATTTTAACTTCTGATGGGTTAAAGAATTAGATAGAATGTATATTCAAACTCAGTTTTATTCTTCAGAAATCTTTCATGAATCTTTGGTCACTGTTTTAACTAGTTAACTGTTGAAAAGGTATCAGAACTTTGATTACAACAGTCAACACCTTAAAACTTATATGATTCATATCATGGAGAATGATTCAGTCACAAAATTATCGAAACAGTGGCATAATTCAACTAAACGTTGAATAATAACTAATCATCACACAAGAGAATGAATAGCTTCCATAGTAAAAATTTTTTTTTCAAAAAAAACGAACCGTAAACCGAGGTTTTAAGGGGAAAAAACCGAAACCGATACCGAAACCAAAATTTCAAAACCGCCCAACTCTAATATATATATATATATATATATATATATAAAATAAAGAAACTTTCATTGCTTTTATATATATATATATATAAAATAAAGAAACTTTCATTGCTTTTTTATATATATATATATATATAAAATAAAGAAACTTTCATTGCTTTTATATATATATATATATATAAAATTAAACTTTCATTGCTTTTATATATATATATATATATATAAAATAAAGAAACTTTCATTGCTTTTATATATATATATATATATATATATATATAAAATAAAGAAACTTTCATTGCTTTTATATATATATATAAATTAAAGAAGCTTTCATTGCTTTTATATATATATATATAAAATAAAGAAACTTTCATTGCTTATATATATATATATAAAATAAAGAAACTTTCATTGCTTATATATATACATATATATATATAAAATACAGAAACTTTCATTGCTTTTATATATATATATATATATATATATATATATATATATATATATATATATATATATATAATTAACTTGTTACAAATATCCAGGGGGTATAAATCCGAAGGAAGTTGAAACCGGGTTTATGAGAGTGCTCAATGAAAATTCAGAGCAAAATATATTTTTTTGTTGGTGATTTTATTATTCCATTAATTGCAACAAAATATATGCTGTTTCATTAACGCTCGCAATGAACGTCAACTCATCAAGCGACAATGGAATCAAATGGCAAAGATTTTAAATTCAACCTCAACCGGAAATTGAAGATGCATTAGAGGGAGAGGGAGGGGGACGGAGATGGAGCTCTGCCTATAACGGGGACATGAGAAGGGAGGGGGGGAGAGGGGGAGACCCCAACAAGTCATGTTTCAAAAAGTTGCGTGGGATGTTCTCTCGTGTCTGGGCCATCGTGACCTCAATTCCAGCCAGGGCGGGGGGGGGGGGGGGGGGGCAAATTTAATAATGAGAATAGAATTATAATTATAAAGTTATAACTGTCATTTTCGTTGTAATAGGTAATTATCGTGTAGATGAAAATGTTTGATAATTTTAATTTAGGGTATTAATTGCTACTTTTGCATTCTATTTTAATATAGTTATTTATGGCTTGCTCAGTAATTGTAGTGAATTTTGTTGTGATAATATTTTTTTGTCGCAATTAATGGAATAATAAAATCACCAAAAAAAAAATATATATATATATATATAAAATAAAGAAACTTTCATTGCTTTTATATATATATATATAAATATATATATAAAAAATAATGAAACTTTCATTGCTTTTATATATATATATATATAAAATACAGAAACTTTCATTGCTTATATATATATATATATATATATATATATATAAAATACAGAAACTTTCATTGCTTTTATATATATATATATATATATATATATATAAAATAAAGAAACTTGCATTGCTTTTATATATATATATATATATATAAAATAAAGAAACTTTCATTGCTTATATATATATATATATAAAATAAAGAAACTTTCATTGCTTATATATATATATATATATAAAATAAAGAAACTCATTGCTTATATATATATATATATATAAAATAAAGAAACTCATTGCTTATATATATATATATATATATATATATATATAAAATAAAGAAACTTTCATTGCTTATATATATATATATATATATATATATATAAAATAAAGAAACTTTCATTGCTTATATATATATATATATATATAAAATAAAGAAACTTTCATTGCTTATATATATATATATATGTATATATATATATAAAATAAAGAAACTTTCATTGCTTTTATATATATCCCGAAACAGTTTTCATGGTAAACAACTGACGATCCATTATATAAAAAAAAAAACATATATTAAAATATATTTATATTAGAGTAAATTCTTGGAAGTTAACTAAAATAGTGATTGCAGTAGATTGATTGACTTACTAGACTAAAATCTTTCAACAAAAATTTTTTTTTTTCCAGTTTTGAAGGTTACTTCCGAGACTATATAAAATAAAGAAACTTTCATTGCTTATATATATATATATATATAGAGAGAGAGAGAGAGAGAGAAAGAGAGAATGTTATTTTGGGTTAATTTATTTGATAAGAGTAAGAGTGTTTTTTCTTTGTCTTTAAATCCAAAGACTCGCCGTCTTAGAGTAGACAATTTTTGCAATAGTTGGATTAAAAATTTTTTTTTTCTTAAAAGAGTCATTTATTTACTTTTTTAAAGCAAATTGTAAAGTCGGCTTTTTTCTCACCCGCTGTTCACCATTGCCATCGAAAAGCATTTTAAGACATCTAATATTTTCTTGCATCGTTAGCAGTTGATTACACTAAATGCTCACCATTTTGAAGCTACCTTGAAATCTGTGCCGCACCTAAGGTGCATCAAATCATTTGAAGTGCCTTGGAAGCAGATTTTTCAGGCTTTCCTCAAACTTTATGTTGGCACATTGTTCAAATTTGTAAACCATTGCAAAGACCAATACAATGTTACAAAACCTTAGAAAATAATTGAACAAAAAGTCTATTGACAGATTGACTTAAGCACCTGGTGTGAGTCATCTCCCTTGTTGTTGGTTATTGACTGGGAAAACAAAGATGACAGTTTGGACAATCAGACGTGTGTCTATGATTGGATTTATGTAATAAGTAAACTAACACCTAGTACATTCACCCTGAGTGGCTTGAGTCGGCTTCCTCGAAAAGGAGGAAGTTTCTAGGGAATATTAAATTCTCAAGTGGTCCCCAGTCGCATGTATATCCCAGTCAGGGGAGATGACATTAGTTTTTTCAAGGAGGTGTCGCCGTCCTTCCACATAGTGGCTGGTATTTCCAAATGGTCACCTATTTGGTACTGACCAGGCTCAATGTCACTTAACTTTGGTGATCTAATGAGAGCTGGATTATTATGTCATATATAATTGACTCAAGTGCACCAAAGCCATTCATCCATGATCATGATTGGGGTGGATTCGTATGTGACCATTCGAATCATAGCAGTTTTATCATGTTCACTTTATACACTGATATTGTGGGGACAGGTATGACCCCCTCCCCCTGCTAGGGGTATAATATAATAACAACTTGTGTTCAATAAAGCGTTTCCAATAGGAAGTGGTGGGGGATTTGACTGCGTGTGAATGCTTGACTCTTACTGATTAGTTTTTTATGAGGATGCAGGTGAATGACAGGGTTATGATTCGGCGGATTTGCGGTCTGCATCTTGACGACAGAATTAGTCCTGACATTTTGCTATTGAGACTGAAAGTGCCCAGACAGGAGTCAGCTCTGCGTCCCAACTGCCTGCGGTGATATGGATATATTGAACGAAGCTCTGGATGGATAAATAGATGTACACACATCTCAATTGAGGGTAACCGAGGAAAAGGCAGGCCGAAGAAGACTTGGAGTGACTCAGTGAAAGATGATCACAAGCAATGGCATATCGATACCGACATAAATGATAGAATTCCACGGAGAAAATAATTTGTACTGCCACGACCAACGTGCAATTCACATCTGATGTGAGAAAGACATATTAATCTATGACGAAAAAGAAACAGGAAATGTCCGATTCTTAACTCCTTCAAAGATTGCTGATTTTTGAGTCACCACTTCTGCTAATAGACATCGTATTTTGGACATTAAATAATCAAAAAAGGGTTGATATGCCATAAAATAGATACCCCCCTCCCTAATAAAAACAATAACAAAAAAAAAAACAAGCCATTAAATTCTTGTCCTTTGGGCTAGGATTAGAGTGTAGTATCTGTTCTGTCCTCGGTCAGAGGAGGAGAAATACTTCTTGACTAGGGCAATGTTTATTTTTGTCCCATCCAGAGTGCCCCCTTTGGGGATGTTGGATATCCTCCCACATAAAATTGTGTCTAACTTTGCCCTCGTATAGGGAGGCAAGTAAATAGGTACTCGGACGTTATGGTGAATGTGAAATTCTTGATAAATCGTCCGGTTTGATGTGCAAGTCTCAACCAGGTAAATAAACTTACACTGGCTTAGTTGTTCATGGATGGGATAGTTTACAGGAGTAGGAGGAGGGGGAGGAGGTTACCTGTCTGGACACAAGAATAGTTGCTGCCTTCCAGTAACTTAGTGATGTAGGAGTGTAAACACGTTGCGCTGCTGCTAATTGACGATGCGATACGATAAAAGCAATTGTTTATTTTGGAACATTGATATGTTTCTGGCATCTTATCATGTTCTAGAGCGTTTATATTTATCGTGGTAAGTAAAAGGTGAATCAATCTCATGCCCACGCAGTTGGTGAGCGAAGAATGGACAAGTTAGTTCATTCTTCTGTTGTGCTGATATTTAGAGAGATGAGTGCCCTCTCACTGGTTACTCAGGTTTTGTTAATGTTCTACTTGCTAAAGTCGGTACTTGTATGAAATGGGCACCCAGACGATTTTAGTACTTTGACGAAGAATCCTGAGTCAGTCCCGGAATTAGCAGAAGCAGTTTACGATTTGAAAGTCACTTTCCATTTTTTAGGAAGTTTTCTAAAAAATTTTTTTTTGTGTGTGTGTGTATGTGTAAGGGGGGGGGGAGTAATTTTGTTTTTAAATTCTAACCCAACCCGTCGTTAACTTTGTCATCTGCTTTTTTTTTTTACATTTATTAGGGGCTTTCAAATCATAAGTACCAAAATCCACTGAGCGCCCATTCCTTACAAGTAACCTAAAGTTTCTGAACCACACAGACAAAATTTCAATTTGACGGTCTAATTCTGAGTTACGATGAGAATGAAGAAGAAAAAAAAATTCATTTAAACAATGAACTGTTTACATCAATCCCAATAATCATTTAAATCAAGCGACCACAAACAATTCTCACTTTTTATGTAATACCTGCTCAGGTGCTCCTGATGTTATATACGGAATTATCTACCTTAGTGTTAGGCACTATTTATACTTATATAGTGAAACAGATACAACATATGAAATGTAAACTTTCCTGGATATTTAGACATCCTTATTAACATAGAAATAGATGATTCTTAACAGACGAATACACTGGATTGTAGCCCTTAAAACACTTAATTAGTACAAATAGAGAGAGCGAAAAAACAAAAGTCAAACTCACCGCCAAGTCCGACGGCCCCTTCTTTAAGCCAATGGCTCCGTTTTTCGTTGTGTGTCATATTGAAGAGTTTTTAAATATCGTTCTTTTGTTCTGTCTCTAAATATAATAAACTTACTCAAACTCTAAACAAACATTTTCGATATTTCCCTTTCTTTGTTGACAAGAAGAGGCCCATCACGTTGAAAGCGTCGTGCGTAATCAGGGAAAAACATGTCAAAGAAAGAGAATAGTTTCGTTATTTTCGTACGTTTTATTTTTAATTAAAAAAAACAAAAAAACAACAGAAAACAATGAAAAATGATCTAATAAAACATTTCAAATGATATCTTATTCTTAAGCAATCATATTTTGTATTTGTAAAATTCGTATCGTTGGGGGAGAATAATTATCTAAATATGAAAAAAACATTATTTTTATTTTATAGTTGTAGATCGTCAATTCCTATCAATCAACCAGGTTAGAATACTTTTTATAACTTCCCTTTTTTTCGGTAAAAGTGCAGTATAACAACCCCCTGCACCTGCATATTAAACATGAAGATTGACTAGTTAACAAAAAATGCGTTTCAACTAATGAAAAACATTTTTTGGTAAATGATGAGTTCGAAGGGGTAAACATAATGCGGCAGAAAATTGTGTATAAGGGATAAAAATGATGGTGCTTTTATCGATCCCGGACCGGCGTTCGACTCGGACGCGTTCGGCTGTTCTACGCAAACGGCCGAGAGTTGCCGAGCCGATTTGTTCCAGACGACATTTTTGATACGGTGCTGCGTCCTATGATCATAATGTTTTGCTTGTTTTATTTGTTAGGGTTACGGGTTAGGTTAGGGTAAGGAATTTTTTAAAGAAACAAACAAAGAAAATTAAACATATTAAGAAAAAAAAAACAGCGAGGTTACTGTTATAAAATGAATATTTTTATTTACAAGGAATTTTTTTTTGAAAAACAAAACAAAAAAAAACGTACCAAAATTACTTTTATCACGACATATTTTTAAATTTTTATTATTTATTCTTATTTGCTCGCGATGATACTGCAGTGCAAAGCTGTTCATAATTCATTTTGGGTTTATTTTCTTCAAAAAACTTCCTGACAAAAAATCCGTCTTCGAAATCACTTATTTTCAATTTGTAACAAAATTATCGGCTGCTCGCTGCTTCGGCTCGTCAACACTCGGTCGTTTGCGTAGGACAGCCGAACGATTCCGAGTCGAACGTCACGACAGCCGGTTCGGGATCGATAAAAGTACCAAAATGATTTTATGCTTTTTTTTTTTTTTTTTTTTAATTAGGTGCTTTCACAGATTCAGACCCACGCTAACTTTGACCCCGTCGTTAGGGTTACGGTCAGGGTGGTAGTGGGGTGGTGAGGAGTTAGGGTCAAAGTTAGCGTGGATCCTAATCTGTGAAGTTTACCTAAAATAATATTTAATAGAGAACCATTTCGACTTAAAATCTATTTAGTACAACGCATGTAATCTGAAGAAAAAACAAACTTGAAATGTGTAAATATACTACAAGAAACGTGATTTTCACAAAATGGAGTTTTACGCAATTACACCATGTTGTTTTTTTGTATCGCTCAAGCCGAAAAAGTATTAAAACGTCTCCCCCCCCCCATTACTACGTAATACTGAATTGATTTTAATGTCATCGCCTATACACTAATTTTATTCGAATTTTTTAAGAAACTGCGTAACCCTTCGAACTCATTTATTTTCAAAAATAATATATTTTAGGTTTTTTAGCATATTGCCACTCCATTTATTTTTCGTATTGACAGGGTTAATGAAGGGAATATCGTGCTGATTTCTCCCGGGAATGAAACATAATCGTTTCTATGTTGTTACTATATATATATATATATATATATATATATATATATATATATATATATATATATATATATATATATATATATAAGGGTTTGCTAAAAAAAATACTATTCGGAAATACGGGAAATTATTCGCTGCTATTTATTTATAACTTTATTTTTCCTTAAAACCTAAACATGCCCTTCATTAACCCCAATACTAACCCTAAGTCCGAGTGATTATATGAAAAAAACCCAAAACCCCCCAAAATATACTAGTTCTGAAAAAGAAAATCATTTTTTATATGTGCGCGCAGGGATGGGGGTCCTTATTCTTCACTTTTACTTTTCTTTTCTTTACATCCAGCTATGTCGTGGCTATGTACGATAAGAAACGTTTTTGTTCAATTATACTATCGCGACCGTTGGAGTATCTCCACTATGTAATTGAATCACACTTTTCTTTTTCGGTACCGGTTCCTGGCACGGAAACTTGTTTGTTAAGTACAGTTTATACGTTTTTTAAGTAAACCTTCTTCAATTGATTTTTGATAGCTAACTTTAATTATTTTATTTTTCTTCAAAATTTGTATATAATTAATTGATTAAGATTGTTGAAGTTTTGTTTGCATTCCACTTGAAGTTGTCAGTGTCCACATGCTATGTCGAATAACAAACAAACGTTTAGTGATTAGATGATGGGGCTGGAAGAATGTCAGGATGAAGAAAGCCATTTGGTAGTTGTTAGCCATGTCTGAACGTATCTGACTGGAATTGAATAAGAAAATGGTTACACCATCTTCCACGGAAAACACTAACATCTCCACTAAAATATAAATCAACTTTATTCAAAGGGAACACGGGAATATAAAGAGAGTTGTCTGATAGGCTGGCTTTTGTCAAAAACAGAATGTGGTATCCTGGAGTTTCATCTTGTCTGGCCACGAAGGATGAAAACACGATAGGATGTCTGGTCGTCACAGAATCTAATTGAGAACTGAATCATCTGAGCGCAAATTCAAAGTTGAGTCTGCGCATAGGTTTCCTCTCGCCTATGCAGTTATATAAGTCTCGGCATCAACGTGCATGTGCCAAGTCCAATCACAACTCAGCATAACACAAGATATTGCAAAATAGATTTTTCATGCAACTGCTACAAAAATGAATGTTATTTTCATTACAATAAAATTTTACGTCGTGAACAAAAAAATAAAAATATGATTTTATTTTTTTTGTGTGATTGCACGTACACATTTTGGAAATATCTGGATTACAAAAAAAAAAAAAAAATTTAGAGCGTGAGTTAACTTTATATAAATCTAACGTAAAATGATCACCTATTTCTTGACCGCATGGTGTAGTACAGAACGAGTAACCATTTTTTTTAAATTTACAAAATGGCCGGCATTTCTTTATTTAAAAAAATTGTGGTATTATTGTATCAGTACACCATATGTTAGTTCAGCCAAAAAGACGAAATGAGATTCTACTTTTTGGGGGGCGTTTACATCAGCCTGAAAAACTTGTCGGTAAAAGTAAATAAAACAACAGCAACAAGTATTTTAGAGTAGGGAGATCAGTTTAGCATATCAATTTAATGTAAAATGATCATCCATTTTCCGACTGGATAGCATTTTAAGAATATCTAACCAATTTTTGTTTTTAGTTAAATTTTTGCCATTTTCTTAATTTCTTAGAAATCAATTGTCAGTGTGTGTATTGAGAGGGGGTGTTTTCTTTATTGCCACCTGGACTTAGGGTTGGTGGTCATAATTTTTTTTTACAACCCTGGACTTATGGTTAGTGGTTATGTAAAGTGAGGATATGTCAATTTGTTTTTTTAACACCATAATTAACTTTTCAATGTGCCATTTCTTTTAGAAATTAGTCATGCGCATACGTTCAATATTGCAGACAACATTTTAGAGATTTTGATTTCATTGAACCAGGACGTTAATGTCCTTAAAATGCTATTTGGTTAGAATCTGCAGACCTGGAAATCTGTGATCATTTTACCTGAAATAAATCCTTAGTGCATTATGCACAGCAAAAGGATTAACAAAAACTGGGAGACGACTTGGGCAGACGAAAATTGGTAACACAAAACATAAACATGTATCTATGAACAAAAGGTTTGTTCATTTGTGCATACAAATGGAAAGAATGGTTCTTGAACAGAACACGAAAGCCCCCCCCCCATTCAAATTTTATTGGTAATAAAAATAAAATACAAATATGGTAATCATTACTATTACCAACATAAATTATTTAAAAGAAAATACAATTGGGCAATTAGTCAGATGGGTCTGTCCTGTGCAGTTCTAGGAGGTCCACCCTCCCAGGCTTCGCCTCCCCTCTTTGGGGAGGAGTAAGTTTATTGCTTACTGCTGAGGCGCCCCTACCGGGGAATGTCGACGGGGCTGCCCAGGCAATTTTTAAACCCCACTTTCCCGACCCGACCTTGTGTCACATCTTACTTGTGGGAGTAAGATAAAAACTGGCCTTGTGCCTAACTCCTGGAGAGGAGTAAATCAATACTCATTTGTGACCTATTTGCGTAAAAAAAAATTAATATAAGTTTCCGTAAATACCGCCTCTGAGCAATAGCCATCGTTGTTTACATTACTGATGAAAAAAAGATGGCTACTTTGCTCTGAATTGGCATTTACGCGAACTTTAAAGGCTTTTAACTTCTATTAAATATAATTTTTTTAACGCAAATAGCTCACAAATAAGTATGCAAAGCAAAACATTGTTTTTGACTAATTTCCTTTAAAATAACTTCTATTGGTAATAGTAATGATTACCACAAATATGTTCAACTAAGTTGATAAATCATTTGACTATCTTACAATCGGGCCAGATCTTGTCACAGTCTGCCTTTCTAAATCAGGTTCTACTGAAGCTGAGGGAGTCACTGGAGTGTCCATATTTAGCCGTGTAGTATACAGAAAGGCTGGCTTCAAACTGCCCAAAGCAATGTTTTGGTTAGCATTTTTAATGCGCACAGTAAAAAATGTTGACTGTCTTTTGATGATCTTGAAAGATCCTCTATAGACAGGTTGTAAAATATGGGTTTGAACAAAATCATGAGTTTTTGCCCATATTTGGGCTTCTGAGTTTTTGCTGAAGGGTTGTAAACCTCGGTTTGTCATCTTTGTTGTTAGCCAGTCCATGAAAGAGGTGTGATCCAAAACTTTTTGTAGAAGATGCAGAAACCTGTTCAGGCAGTCTTATTAGTGTTAGTGGTACCATACATGATCTTGGCGACCAAACATTTTATGTCGTACTTCATTGCAGTGTCTGAGAAGAACCAAGGGTAAGTTTGTCAACCGATTTAACCGATTCATCATGGCTCTTAAAGCTGACTTAAGCATGCAGTGGAAACCCTCCACCAAGTCATTTGACTCCGGGTAATACACAGTGGTCTGCACTCTCTTTGCAACTGGACCAATGCTTACGACAAGTTGGTTTGGAGATGCAGCAACGTAAAATGGCAAGTTATGTATTCAATATGGATGGGCAGTCTTTACAAAAGGATGTGACTATACTTGTTGCAGATAATGAAAATGATTTTTCTATGGTCCTACGAAATAGCTACATATCGGACCATATGTCACAAATATAGCATTTTATTTGTCTGCTGAGGAACATTTTGTCCGAAACATTTACATAATCTGAGGCTCAGTTGAAATAAATCATAGTTTATTCAACCGTTGTAAGGAAGGTAGTATAGCAGCTCTGGATGTTACTTTGCCTCTGAAGAGGTGGGTTTCCTGGTAACAGTGCTCAACAGGAACACGTGTTACCTTCCTTCCCATAATAAAAGAGTTAATCTTGCCATGGACAACGTTTGTTTCCGACTGCTGGAAGATGTACAATATGTTGGAACAAGAAAAGTACTGACATCTGGTAGCGAAGCATTCAGTGAATTTCATTGACCCAGACTCAAAGACAATAACAAACCATGTTGAAAGAATGTGGGAGGAAGCTGTTGATATATCAAATTGCCCCATCATAAATTAGATGTTGCAACTCTGATGTATTAAAAAAGCATGGCAATCAAAGTTCAACCATGTGTCAAAAACTTCACGCAACAATAAAAAGCTCTCACATTCTTTGTAGCAACCCCAGATCATCATCACAACATTAGTGAATATCTCTCATCTCCTTCCTCTTTTTAACTAATCTGATCTCTTCTACAATACAGACAAGTAGCGGGAATACACACACACACCATCATCATGATGATCATCATAATAATCATCATCATCATCATCGGTTTAACGTCCGTTTTACAAGCTGGCATGCGTTAGATGGCTTTAAAAAATCGACTTCCGATGTCACCTCTCTCGGGCCAGGTCTTTGTTTATCCCTCTTTCTCTAAAGTCCATTCTTATCACTTCCTCCCATGTTTTCTTTGGCCTCCCTCTGTGAACTGAACTTGCTACCTTTGTTAAATTGCTGGTTTAACAACCGTTGTAATGTCGGAATCTCTAGAATTTCTTGCGTCGTAGAACTCTTGTCTGTTGATCCCGAAACGGGACGATGTGTCGCCTATTCGCATTTCCCAGCTGCAGGGAACTATTTGTACTAACCGTGGCTCGCTTTTTCTCCATTGCCTCGCCGTTGTATGGAACTATTTGTACTAACCATGGCTCTTTCTTCACTGCCATTGTTGTCGCCTGCTTTGTGTTGCGGCTGCTATCTGTCTGATGCTTCGCTAAACGTCATAATCTTCGCTCGCTTCTTCCATCATACCGGCGGTTTCTTCGTGGGCTGAAATCAAATCCCCCACGCACAATAAAATATAACAAGGCTTCTCCTTTTTAATTTAGAGCCATTTATTACTTTTTAGCTTGTCGATACTGAGCAAGTTCGTTGTAGAAGAGAGAGAGGCTTACGCTAGTTAATTTTCTAACTACTTAGCTACTTGTAAAGGAAGGAAGAGGGGGACTTCGTCTGGCTCTCATTTTTAGGGATCCGAAATTCCCTAGCTTATGTAATCGCTACATGGCTAAAGCGTGTTGACTCGTTAGCTTCCAGTTAAGAACTCAGAATTTCAACTTAGTTTTCCCACCGGGAAAACTGTGACGTCACGAAACCTCGTGATCGACGCACAGGTGTGACCTAACCCTCGACCCCCGAGGTCTCGTCAACTGTCACCCGAACCGTGAGAAAACGTTGCACCAAAGTTGCACGAGGTGACTCCGCTACAAATCGCGCAAGTCAAACCCGATCTCCAACAGATATGTCCATTTTCATAGGGCCATTATTTAACACCTTAACTATTCTACATCTACTAATCCAAGAACTCTCATCAATTCGTTCACCATGGTCATACCATCTAAGTCTACTCTTCTGCACACATTTCCCTATACTGTCCATATTTAATCTTCCTCCAAGGTACGTCACATCATATACATCAGTAAATATACTTAACACATGTATATATGATAACATGCATACACACCTCTTTCTTTCATGCCATTTCTCCTTTTCGAACACTTAAGTTTGTTCAGTCAAGATACAACCACGGGAACAAACTATTCTCACTAATTCAGCAAACATACCGTAGTAAGAGCGAACTCTACATCATTCAGTTCTGGTAGAGTATATTGACAAACCACAGTGTAATATTTTTGTACTTGGTCAGGTAAGAATTAATACAGAACACACGTTAAGATTCTGTCTGTTTATTCACCATATTTGTTTGAACGAACTCAGAGTTCAAGGGAAGTAACTCTTAATCTTGTCACATACTTCCTGTCAACAAGAAGTTAGTATTTATATATAATGAAGTCTTTAAATTTTGTTGGGGTCTTTCTTGTTCACCGAGGCCGATCTGATAGTGATGGTAGTTCTTATATTTGGTCCATTTTTTGCTGGTATATATCCTGCAACATTTTAAGACCAAACGGACATCTTAAATATCAATACCTTCCAAATGGGGTATTGAAACATGTGAGCAGGCCTGATTCCTCTATCAAGATGTATTGCCCTGTACCAATGCTTTGCATCTAATTTTGTACAATGCATAGCACCAGCTAGTATATGGGAAATTTTTTCAGGGTACGAGTTTTGTGGTGTGTTCTTTTAATGCACTTGTTCAGTGGTTTCAGATCCAAACGTTAATAACTTTCCACTTTTCTTTCTGCTAGATGCAATTGAATTCACCCAGTCTATTGGTTTGTTCACCTTTTTGATAAGACCTATGTCTTCCATTGTTCACCTTTTTGATAAGACCTATGTCTTCCATTGGTCACCTTTTTGATAAGACCTATGTCTTCCATTGTTCACCTTTTTGATAAGACCTATGCCTTCCATTGGTCACCTTTTTGATAAGACCTATGTCTTCCATTGTTCACCTTTTTGATAAGACCTATGTCTTCCATTGTTCACCTTTTTGATAAGACCTATGTCTTCCATTGTTCACTTTTTTGATAAGACCTATGTCTTCCATTGTTCACCTTTTTGATAAGACCTATGTCTTCCATTTTATTTAGATCTTTCTTCAAATTGTCTCTTAAGTGTACTGGATATTTTCTTGGAGGTTAGATGACTGGTGTTGCATTCTCAATGACGTGTATTTATTGTTTGTCTGGGAAACTTCCGATACCTTGAAATCTGTCAGGGTAATCCTTTACCAAGTCTTCTATGCTTTCCATTGATCGTTTGTCAGCAACTGTTGTTATGTTACAGTTGATTTTCACCAATCCTAATTGTATGCTCGGTCATAGGCCCGATATCGCCGTGCTATTCTCACACACAAAAAATTTAGTTCTGATGGTTGGTGAATCTTTGTTTAATGTTTGATATTAATGAATCATTTTCTCGTATTTTCGTTTTGTTTAATGCCCATAATAGTTATCTCCCTTTTTACATTACTTGTTTTTGTGTTTTGGTCAATGTTTTGGGAGTACATTTTTTTAAAATAAATTCTGAGTGGTATTAATGTACCCATTTGCCCCGGTGTCCACTTTCATTTTTATTTTGTGTTTTGCCTTTTCTGAATTCTCACAATCTATATTCCATGAAAAATGCCAGTATACTGAAATCATATGCCCTTAATAGGGTTAAGATGAAAATTCATATACACTAAATGTACAAAAGCAAGGAAATTCCCAAATTTTTACACTTTTATTGTCATTAATTAAGGGTATGACTACATATCAACCAAACCATTTCATTATCACATCACTACAGTATAAATCTCTATGCATGAGTGGATGAAGTGTGTGAGGTGCGTTGAAGAAAAATTCCTACCAGTAAAATACATAGCCCTGTTGTGCTCGCATACCCTTAATGACAATAAAAGTGTAAACATTTGGGAATGTCACTACTTTTGTAAAGGCTATGCCTCAATACAATGGTCATTTTTAAGGTTTTTTGGAATTTTCTGGAAAACTAAGGTATATGGTAAACTGAAATTAAAATGCCATCAACTAGACCCTAGAACCTCTATCTCTGCCAAAAATCAGCTGAATCCATCAAATAGTTGATGAGATACAGGGTGGCGCATACGTACGTACGTACGTACACACGGATAAAACAAAATCATGCCTGACCTTTCTGGATCTCTGGGTTGCCTTGACTAATGATGCTGAAATTCTACACACTTATAGAACCTATCAAAAAAAAAAATTTGTGCAAAGTTTTAACTAATTTGGTTTATTGGTTTTTGAGTTATGATTGATCAAAGAAATGAGATTTCTAGCATAGGCCGTTTTTGAAGTCTATTAAGGGATAGAGCGCTCTTGCGCCTCCCTTGATTTGCAAATATTTCCTCTCTGTTGTCTTTATTAACGGTGTACAGGTATAAGTCCTCTTCTTGATCGGATCTGTTCTCTGCTGTGTAAGTGGTGTTTACATTTTTCTTTGAAGCATTTAGCTTGGTATATCTGTGTGGACTCTGATTTCTGGCTCCATACGAACTTCAGTGTCTCATTTTATGTGGATTGTGTTTTCTGTTTTGTCCTATGTGTGTTTTAGTGAAGCAATATTTTAATGGTGTCAGCCATGCCATCTTCTGCATTCTTTGTTAAAGGCATAGCAGTCTTCTTTTCTTTTTCCGTAACTTCTTCTACACCTTGTACACGGTTTGGTGTTTCTTACGTCGTGATACATTCCAGTTTTTATTTCACTGATGTCCTTATAACGTGTGTTATCTTTTGTATTAGCTTCGTATGCTTTCGATAGTTGTCTTCAATGTGAGATTCGGTTTACTAATAACATTTCTCCTAGACGTTCAACCTATTTGTCTGGTTTTTGAATCATCTATGTTTGAACAATTTTAAACATGTTTTCCGAATTTTCATTTTGTTTAGTTGTAAGCAAAGCATTTTTTATAACTTCTCGGCCTTTTCGTTCTGTGATCAATAAAATGCAGTTGTTCTTTAATTTTTTTCTCCGTATTGTTGTTAACAAATTACGACAACATCAAGTCAACTTATTCAGGGAATGTTTCATGTTTATTTTCGTTTGCCCAACAGAATATTTAAAACTGCCATTTTTTTTTTTTTGAGAAGGAAAAGTCTTTTACATATTTATCGCGATGAACTCACTTTTGTGATGCTTTTCTATTCATTTTTCTTCTCCCTGAAGTTGTCATGATGCATGTCACTCACTGCTGCGACCATGTAATAGTTTATACTTGGTCAGATAAGAATTAATATAAACGCACATTAAGATTCTATGTTTGTTTATTCACCATATTGGTTTGAACTAACTAAGAGTTCAAGGAAAGTAACTCTTAACTGTGTCACACAGTTTTAATGTCGTTAAATAAAATCCTATTTGTTTGAAATTGTTAAACTGACTTTCTGTCAAGTGTTTCATTATATTATTAGTATTATTTCAGTTTGTGACTGTTAGAGTTCCATACCATATCTGAACGTAACAATTTATTTTTTGGATCGAGATTCTCACCGTCAATATAATCAAACATGTATCACGACTTTTGGCAAAAACTTTGTGAAAAATTGCAATTTTTTTTTATTACTATTTGTGTATCATTTTCAATCCCCTGGGTGCAAGCCAGATTCTTCTTAGATTCACAAGTATATAATAGTTATTAATCTTAATTTTTTGGTTAGATTTGGAGAAAAACTAATGCAGGAATGTATAGATATTTATGAAATGTTGCAATTTTCGGCCTCATTTTTATTTTGCTGATGGGCAAACCAGAGTTTTCCTCTGATTCTGTACTTAAATCATGTAAATAATATTTGAGTTCAAATTTTGATAGATTTTGTGAAAAAACTAATGGACCAGTTTCTTTTCTGATTAATATGTTTAACAAGATATTGATGTATTTTGTTTATACTCTGTACTAATGCGAAACAAGATTTTTAAACATTTTATTTTTTGCATGAAAGGAAATGTTTTTGTTTAGAACCCAATAACCAGCCAATGAATAATACAATTTTTTGTTATTTTTTACAGTACGATGGCCAGAGATTTATTGAAAAAATTCTATTTTTTCCAAGAAGAGCGTATTCAAACATATAAGCTGTTTGAAGAGTGAGTTGTCCTGTTTTTTTTTCTTTTCTATTTTTGTTTATATGTGTGGAGAACTTTATAGTTTAAAATAATAATAATAATGAAATTATTGCGTGCGGTGCTCAATTGCATTACAACGAATAAAAAGTGCATGTGCATGTGCATGTATATGGAAAGGGTACAACATGCATAGTTTTGACGAATTTTCAGGAGCATGAGGGTTTTAAAGGATGTAGTGTCTCAGCAGCCAACAACTGATGCAAGCAGTTTTGTTCCTTGCTTCAGCAATTCTGAGCATGGAAAAATGTTTCCAAAAGTCATGGGAACTATGTTGTTTTCTGACTTTTTAGGCATAGTCCACATGTGTTAGACACATGGAGATCAAAAATGTGCTCCGGATTGTTGTTGGTGAGATGGTTAATAATTTTGTGGGTGTTTACTAGACATCTGAGCTTCAATGAATGCAATCCCATGATTTCTTAAAAAAAATCTCACCTGAAAGCTCCTAATACTGTCCATGCAACCAATTCTATAATGATCATGAAATCGTTAAATAGTTTTAAGAAAAACTATTTACACAAGTTACCTTTTTTGACATGCTCGAGTAACTTGTTCCACTAATTCATTGGTCTTTTCGACCTGTGTTCGCTACACTTTCTTGCATGGCTTCTGATCTGCAACGGCTTCAGCGTAATGACAATGCCGTGATCAAGTGGATGTGCGGCAGCAAACCAAAGGAAAGAACCCGTTCAGCCGTGCTCTATCAGAAGCTTCACATTGGTGAGATTTCGGATGCCATACATGCTCGGATCTCAGATGGTTTAGCCATGTAGAGCATGCCACCTTCTGCATCAACTCAATAACACGCAGGCATGAGGGTGCGTGAAAGATCAAGGAAAACCTGGCTTGAGTGCATACGAAGTGACTTGATTGCTTGCGACATGACTGGTATCAACCCTATGGACCAGACCGCATGGAGAGCAGGCATGAGGCGTTACCCACCTCGGAGTCTAGGACACTCGCAACATCTTAAATATCAAAACCGGATGATGAAAGAAATCGATGTTTATTGGGGTGAGCAATCAAATTGTTTATTCTCTTTGCAATAAAAAAAAGAATTGCTGACAGTTATTTCTGCTGAAAATGTTTTTTGTTTTATTATTTAGATTATTTTAACTACTATTCTCGTCTTGGTTGTTATTTTCACAACGTTTCGGCCAACGTAACCTCCAACCTTCTGCAGGTGCATCTTTTCGAACTCGGGAAACCTATACAGAATTTTCGAAAATCGACGGAGGTAAATTATTTCTGCTCTGTCAGCCATGGATTAAATAAAGGGTTCAGTTTGAAATTTTTTTTCCCTTTTTTTCTTTTTCTTTTCTTTCATTTACTGGGGACGGGGCATTCTTCAAAATGCCATATAATCACCCGCTATTTACAGACTCGAACCGAGAGCTCTTTTCAAGATTCTGGCTGTTCCCTTGAGTGCAGTTGTTTGGATTTCTCTTGCACTTGGTTCACCAGGTATACTTGCTAAATACTTTTTCAAGTTCTTCTTCATGAGTCCATTGGCTCCTATGATAACTGGAATGATGGAGATCTCTTTGAGGTTCCAGTTTCTTTTCATATCATACATTAGACCTTGATATTTTGTTATTTTCTCTCTTTCTGTATAGGTTCCCGAGTTCGACATAAAGATTCCCAAGTCCAAAAAGATACACCTGAAGAAGGTTGGATGTTACATCAGCCGAAATATTTTAAAAAGAACAACCAAGATGAGAATAGTAGTCTGAATAATCCTAATGATCCAAATTATCAATGTACATCTAAAAAATTCTAAAACATGTTTTTTGTTTTTTGGTTGTTTTGTATACTTATCAATTAATTTTATTGCTTGTGATTTTCAGAGGTTTTCAGGGCTACTTGAAAGGAAAACCCAACTACAATTTTCCTCTTTACCGACAATTGGTGCACGAAATCACAGAAACTTTCACAAAAATCTCCAAGGATATCATCTTAATCAAAAACGAAATGGCGGAAACATACAGCCTGAATTTAATTGTTGATTGTCTGGACAAAATTCAAGAACACGAAAAGCAGAAATTGGAATTGGTAAACATTCTATTTTGATTTTGTTGGTTTTCACTCGAAACTAGCGGAACCTGTGGAAATTCCACGCTTGCTGTCATCATTAATCTGCATAAGTTACTGTTAATGATATTTTGCTTGAAATAATACATTTTTGTAAGGTTTAACAATATTAACCAAAAATTGTCTATTTCTTCTCACTTAAAAATAATTGCAATGGTCACTAAAATATTCTTTAAGTAAATAAAAACGAATATTTCTTTTCTTTATTTATTGAAAATTATACCAATGTATATATTTTTAAAACAATAAATATTCTTTGTCTTCTTACCGTAAAAAATAATTGTTAGCTAAATATTTTCTTTTAAATAAATAAAACGAAAGTGTTAATCTTTTTTATTCAATTTATTTATTGTTACAATTTAAATCGTTTCAAAATAAATAATCTTTTCCTTCTTACCATAAAAAATAATTGTCAGCTAAATATCTTCTTTTAAATAAATCAAACGAAAGTGTTAATCTTTTTTATTCAATTTATTTATTGTTACAATTTAAATCGTTTCAAAATAAATAATCTTTTCCTTCTTACCATAAAAAATAATTGTCAGCTAAATATCTTCTTTTAAATAAATAAAACGAAAGTGTTAATCTTTTTTATTCAATTTATTTATTGTTACAATTTAAATCGTTTCAAAATAAATAATCTTTTCCTTCTTACCATAAAAAATAATTGTCAGCTAAATATCTTCTTTTAAATAAATAAAACGAAAGTGTTAATCTTTTTTATTCAATTTATTTATTGTTACAATTTAAATCGTTTCAAAATAAATAATCTTTTCCTTCTTACCATAAAAAATAATTGTCAGCTAAATATCTTCTTTTAAATAAATAAAACGAAAGTGTTAATCTTTTTTATTCAATTTATTTATTGTTACAATTTAAATCGTTTCAAAATAAATAATCTTTTCCTTCTTACCGTAAAAAATAATTGTCAGCTAAATATTTTCTTTTAAATAAATAAAACGAAAGTGTTAATCTTTTTTATTCAATTTATTTATTGTTACAATTTAAATCGTTTCAAAATAAATAATCTTTTCCTTCTTACCATAAAAAATAATTGTCAGCTAAATATCTTCTTTTAAATAAATAAAACGAAAGTGTTAATCTTTTTTATTCAATTTATTTATTGTTACAATTTAAATCGTTTCAAAATAAATAATCTTTTCCTTCTTACCATAAAAAATAATTGTCAGCTAAATATCTTCTTTTAAATAAATAAAACGAAAGTGTTAATCTTTTTTATTCAATTTATTTATTGTTACAATTTAAATCGTTTCAAAATAAATAATCTTTTCCTTCTTACCGTAAAAAATAATTGTCAGCTAAATATTTTCTTTTAAATAAATAAAACGAAAGTGTTAATCTTTTTTATTCAATTTATTTATTGTTACAATTGAAATCGTTTCAAAATAAATAATCTTTTCCTTCTTACCATAAAAAATAATTGTCAGCTAAATATCTTCTTTTAAATAAATAAAACGAAAGTGTTAATCTTTTTTATTCAATTTATTTATTGTTACAATTTAAATCGTTTCAAAATAAATAATCTTTTCCTTCTTACCGTAAAAAATAATTGTCAGCTAAATATTTTCTTTTAAATAAATAAAACGAAAGTGTTAATCTTTTTTATTCAATTTATTTATTGTTACAATTTAAATCGTTTCAAAATAAATAATCTTTTCCTTCTTACCGTAAAAAATAATTGTCAGCTAAATATCTTCTTTTAAATAAATAAAACGAAAGTGTTAATCTTTTTTATTCAATTTATTTATTGTTACAATTTAAATCGTTTCAAAATAAATAATCTTTTCCTTCTTACCATAAAAAATAATCGTCAGCTAAATATCTTCTTTTAAATAAATAAAACGAAAGTGTTAATCTTTTTTATTCAATTTATTTATTGTTACAATTTAAATCGTTTCAAAATAAATAATCTTTTCCTTCTAACCATAAAAAATAATCGTCAGCTAAATATCTTCTTTTAAATAAATAAAACGAAAGTGTTAATCTTTTTTATTCAATTTATTTATTGTTACAATTTAAATCGTTTCAAAATAAATAATCTTTTCCTTCTTACCATAAAAAATAATTGTCAGCTAAATATCTTCTTTTAAATAAATAAAACGAAAGTGTTAATCTTTTTTATTCAATTTATTTATTGTTACAATTTAAATCGTTTCAAAATAAATAATCTTTTCCTTCTTACCATAAAAAATAATTGTCAGCTAAATATCTTCTTTTAAATAAATAAAACGAAAGTGTTAATCTTTTTTATTCAATTTATTTATTGTTACAATTTAAATCGTTTCAAAATAAATAATCTTTTCCTTCTTACCATAAAAAATAATTGTCAGCTAAATATCTTCTTTTAAATAAATAAAACGAAAGTGTTAATCTTTTTTATTCAATTTATTTATTGTTACAATTTAAATCGTTTCAAAATAAATAATCTTTTCCTTCTTACCATAAAAAATAATTGTCAGCTAAATATCTTCTTTTAAATAAATAAAACGAAAGTGTTAATCTTTTTGATTCAATTTATTTATTGTTACAATTTAAATCGTTTCAAAATAAATAATCTTTTCCTTCTTACCATAAAAAATAATTGTCAGCTAAATATCTTCTTTTAAATAAATAAAACGAAAGTGTTAATCTTTTTTATTCAATTTATTTATTGTTACAATTTAAATCGTTTCAAAATAAATAATCTTTTCCTTCTTACCGTAAAAAATAATTGTCAGCTAAATATTTTCTTTTAAATAAATAAAACGAAAGTGTTCATCTTTTTTATTCAATTTATTTATTGTTACAATTTAAATCGTTTCAAAATAAATAATCTTTTCCTTCTTACCGTAAAAAATAATTGTCAGCTAAATATTTTCTTTTAAATAAATAAAACGAAAGTGTTAATCTTTTTTATTCAATTTATTTATTGTTACAATTTAAATCGTTTCAAAATAAATAATCTTTTCCTTCTTACCGTAAAAAATAATTGTCAGCTAAATATCTTCTTTTAAATAAATAAAACGAAAGTGTTAATCTTTTTTATTCAATTTATTTATTGTTACAATTTAAATCGTTTCAAAATAAATAATCTTTTCCTTCTTACCATAAAAAATAATTGTCAGCTAAATATCTTCTTTTAAATAAATAAAACGAAAGTGTTAATCTTTTTTATTCAATTTATTTATTGTTACAATTAAAATCGTTTCAAAATAAATAATCTTTTCCTTCTTACCATAAAAAATAATTGTCAGCTAAATATCTTCTTTTAAATAAATAAAACGAAAGTGTTAATCTTTTTGATTCAATTTATTTATTGTTACAATTTAAATCGTTTCAAAATAAATAATCTTTTCCTTCTTACCATAAAAAATAATTGTCAGCTAAATATCTTCTTTTAAATAAATAAAACGAAAGTGTTAATCTTTTTGATTCAATTTATTTATTGTTACAATTTAAATCGTTTCAAAATAAATAATCTTTTCCTTCTTACCATAAAAAATAATTGTCAGCTAAATATCTTCTTTTAAATAAATAAAACGAAAGTGTTAATCTTTTTTATTCAATTTATTTATTGTTACAATTTAAATCGTTTCAAAATAAATAATCTTTTCCTTCTTACCATAAAAAATAATTGTCAGCTAAATATCTTCTTTTAAATAAATAAAACGAAAGTGTTAATCTTTTTTATTCAATTTATTTATTGTTACAATTTAAATCGTTTCAAAATAAATAATCTTTTCCTTCTTACCATAAAAAATAATTGTCAGCTAAATATCTTCTTTTAAATAAATAAAACGAAAGTGTTAATCTTTTTTATTCAATTTATTTATTGTTACAATTTAAATCGTTTCAAAATAAATAATCTTTTCCTTCTTACCATAAAAAATAATTGTCAGCTAAATATCTTCTTTTAAATAAATAAAACGAAAGTGTTAATCTTTTTTATTCAATTTATTTATTGTTACAATTTAAATCGTTTCAAAATAAATAATCTTTTCCTTCTTACCATAAAAAATAATTGTCAGCTAAATATCTTCTTTTAAATAAATAAAACGAAAGTGTTAATCTTTTTTATTCAATTTATTTATTGTTACAATTTAAATCGTTTCAAAATAAATAATCTTTTCCTTCTTACCATAAAAAATAATTGTCAGCTAAATATCTTCTTTTAAATAAATAAAACGAAAGTGTTAATCTTTTTGATTCAATTTATTTATTGTTACAATTTAAATCGTTTCAAAATAAATAATCTTTTCCTTCTTACCATAAAAAATAATTGTCAGCTAAATATCTTCTTTTAAATAAATAAAACGAAAGTGTTAATCTTTTTTATTCAATTTATTTATTGTTACAATTTAAATCGTTTCAAAATAAATAATCTTTTCCTTCTTACCGTAAAAAATAATTGTCAGCTAAATATTTTCTTTTAAATAAATAAAACGAAAGTGTTAATCTTTTTTATTCAATTTATTTATTGTTACAATTTAAATCGTTTCAAAATAAATAATCTTTTCCTTCTTACCGTAAAAAATAATTGTCAGCTAAATATTTTCTTTTAAATAAATAAAACGAAAGTGTTAATCTTTTTTATTCAATTTATTTATTGTTACAATTTAAATCGTTTCAAAATAAATAATCTTTTCCTTCTTACCGTAAAAAATAATTGTCAGCTAAATATCTTCTTTTAAATAAATAAAACGAAAGTGTTAATCTTTTTTATTCAATTTATTTATTGTTACAATTTAAATCGTTTCAAAATAAATAATCTTTTCCTTCTTACCATAAAAAATAATTGTCAGCTAAATATCTTCTTTTAAATAAATAAAACGAAAGTGTTAATCTTTTTGATTCAATTTATTTATTGTTACAATTAAAATCGTTTCAAAATAAATAATCTTTTCCTTCTTACCATAAAAAATAATTGTCAGCTAAATATCTTCTTTTAAATAAATAAAACGAAAGTGTTAATCTTTTTGATTCAATTTATTTATTGTTACAATTTAAATCGTTTCAAAATAAATAATCTTTTCCTTCTTACCATAAAAAATAATTGTCAGCTAAATATCTTCTTTTAAATAAATAAAACGAAAGTGTTAATCTTTTTGATTCAATTTATTTATTGTTACAATTTAAATCGTTTCAAAATAAATAATCTTTTCCTTCTTACCATAAAAAATAATTGTCAGCTAAATATCTTCTTTTAAATAAATAAAACGAAAGTGTTAATCTTTTTTATTCAATTTATTTATTGTTACAATTTAAATCGTTTCAAAATAAATAATCTTTTCCTTCTTACCATAAAAAATAATTGTCAGCTAAATATCTTCTTTTAAATAAATAAAACGAAAGTGTTAATCTTTTTTATTCAATTTATTTATTGTTACAATTTAAATCGTTTCAAAATAAATAATCTTTTCCTTCTTACCATAAAAAATAATTGTCAGCTAAATATCTTCTTTTAAATAAATAAAACGAAAGTGTTAATCTTTTTTATTCAATTTATTTATTGTTACAATTTAAATCGTTTCAAAATAAATAATCTTTTCCTTCTTACCATAAAAAATAATTGTCAGCTAAATATCTTCTTTTAAATAAATAAAACGAAAGTGTTAATCTTTTTTATTCAATTTATTTATTGTTACAATTTAAATCGTTTCAAAATAAATAATCTTTTCCTTCTTACCATAAAAAATAATTGTCAGCTAAATATCTTCTTTTAAATAAATAAAACGAAAGTGTTAATCTTTTTTATTCAATTTATTTATTGTTACAATTTAAATCGTTTCAAAATAAATAATCTTTTCCTTCTTACCATAAAAAATAATTGTCAGCTAAATATCTTCTTTTAAATAAATAAAACGAAAGTGTTAATCTTTTTTATTCAATTTATTTATTGTTACAATTTAAATCGTTTCAAAATAAATAATCTTTTCCTTCTTACCATAAAAAATAATTGTCAGCTAAATATCTTCTTTTAAATAAATAAAACGAAAGTGTTAATCTTTTTTATTCAATTTATTTATTGTTACAATTTAAATTGTTTCAAAATAAATAATCTTTTCCTTCTTACCATAAAAAATAATTGTCAGCTAAATATCTTCTTTTAAATAAATAAAACGAAAGTGTTAATCTTTTTTATTCAATTTATTTATTGTTACAATTTAAATCGTTTCAAAATAAATAATCTTTTCCTTCTTACCATAAAAAATAATTGTCAGCTAAATATCTTCTTTTAAATAAATAAAACGAAAGTGTTAATCTTTTTTATTCAATTTATTTATTGTTACAATTTAAATCGTTTCAAAATAAATAATCTTTTCCTTCTTACCATAAAAAATAATTGTCAGCTAAATATCTTCTTTTAAATAAATAAAACGAAAGTGTTAATCTTTTTTATTCAATTTATTTATTGTTACAATTTAAATCGTTTCAAAATAAATAATCTTTTCCTTCTTACCATAAAAAATAATTGTCAGCTAAATATCTTCTTTTAAATAAATAAAACGAAAGTGTTAATCTTTTTTATTCAATTTATTTATTGTTACAATTTAAATCGTTTCAAAATAAATAATCTTTTCCTTCTTACCATAAAAAATAATTGTCAGCTAAATATCTTCTTTTAAATAAATAAAACGAAAGTGTTAATCTTTTTTATTCAATTTATTTATTGTTACAATTTAAATCGTTTCAAAATAAATAATCTTTTCCTTCTTACCATAAAAAATAATTGTCAGCTAAATATCTTCTTTTAAATAAATAAAACGAAAGTGTTAATCTTTTTTATTCAATTTATTTATTGTTACAATTTAAATCGTTTCAAAATAAATAATCTTTTCCTTCTTACCATAAAAAATAATTGTCAGCTAAATATCTTCTTTTAAATAAATAAAACGAAAGTGTTAATCTTTTTTATTCAATTTATTTATTGTTACAATTTAAATCGTTTCAAAATAAATAATCTTTTCCTTCTTACCATAAAAAATAATTGTCAGCTAAATATCTTCTTTTAAATAAATAAAACGAAAGTGTTAATCTTTTTTATTCAATTTATTTATTGTTACAATTTAAATCGTTTCAAAATAAATAATCTTTTCCTTCTTACCATAAAAAATAATTGTCAGCTAAATATCTTCTTTTAAATAAATAAAACGAAAGTGTTAATCTTTTTTATTCAATTTATTTATTGTTACAATTTAAATCGTTTCAAAATAAATAATCTTTTCCTTCTTACCATAAAAAATAATTGTCAGCTAAATATCTTCTTTTAAATAAATAAAACGAAAGTGTTAATCTTTTTTATTCAATTTATTTATTGTTACAATTTAAATCGTTTCAAAATAAATAATCTTTTCCTTCTTACCATAAAAAATAATTGTCAGCTAAATATCTTCTTTTAAATAAATAAAACGAAAGTGTTAATCTTTTTTATTTAATTTATTTATTGTTACAATTTAAATCGTTTCAAAATAAATAATCTTTTCCTTCTTACCATAAAATAATTGTCAGCTAAATATTTTTTAAATAAATAAATCTTCAGCAATCAGGCGATCTCATCTTTTAAAAAAGGGGTAACAAGTAATAAGGTAGGTACGAATATGAAATTGCCTTAGCGTATTATTATATAGACTAGAGCCCACCTCTCTCTTCTGTTTACAAAAATTCCCCAGGACGGACAGACAGACATCCTGACATCGTGACAGAGAAAGTGCTCGTTATATTATAAGTGGATTACAATTTAATTCTAATTACACTAGTTTACAAAACAATAATTGTATTCCTAACACGGCTGTTGATTCCGTAACCCAAACACTCTATTCTGACTCCGACCCCTGAAATTTGAATTGTCCCCATTCCGACCTAAGGAATCTTCTTCCACTAGTAATCTAACTTATAAAATTATCTTGTCAGATTTTCAAAGTCAGGCCAAAGTAGCAATAAGCTGACATATCTAGTACCTGGTGCAGCATTCATCTTGGGCGGGTTAAGCTGTCTTTCTCTGAAGCGACTAAGAGTAGACATGTTAATATGAATTAACAAACGTCTAATCTAAAACGTTTTACACTTAACAAGTCTCTCTCTCTCTTTGGCCATAATATGATCACCACTATGAGAAGATCACAGCTTGATGTAATTAATCAATGATGTAATTAATTGTAATGTGATTAGTGACATGCGACTCAATAAACCTATTGTTTTTCTCAACCTGATGTTTGTCGAATAATTAATTACCAGTTTTTATGATAAAAGAATGTCTGATGACTTTTTAGTGTCCTGTTTTCTTTACAAATAGATGGACGCATGCAGCGATAGTGGCCTCAGTTAGGGAGAAGAAATATGAAACAAGAAGTGGTTCTAAATAATCGTCAGAAGCGAACACTCAATTGATATAAAATAATTAAGGACAAAATGATTATGGCCTACTAAGGCGTTTTATGAATGTAGCGGTAAAAATTTTATTTGTAGATCGGAAGAGGTCATACGTAAAATGGTAACCACATAAATGATTAAATAAATCTGATATTGTGTTTTATTGAGCCACGAAAACGGAGAAAAATTTTGCTACGACTTTATAGTTATAATCTCTCACTCAGCATAAATGGGACTGTTTTAATGAAAAGCATCACAGTCATTCTTTTTTTAATTAGATTTTTTTACATATACAAACAGTTTTTCATGGTAAACAACTGATGATCCCTTAAAATAGTGTTAGAAACTAACTAATATAATAACTGTAAAAAATAAATTGACTTACATGAGTGATTTTCCACTGGAAGACTTGAGACTATAAGTTTTTTTTTTATATATTTTTTTTTTTTTTAATATATTTTTATATATATATTTTTTAAATTTTTTTTTTATATAGTTTTAATGGTTGAGAAACTTCCGAGACTATATATATATATATATATAAATAGTTTGAAAAGTCACACATTGAAGCGTTGTTGAAATGGCAATAATAAGGAGAATATTTTGAAACATATTTTGAAAACCTGGACAATGCAATTTATTTATGTGTTTTAAAAATAAATTATTTATTTACTTTAAAAACTTGAGTACTTTCGGTGATATACACCCTTGTCAAAAGTATAAGCATATTTTTTTTTCTTCTTTTCTCATTTAATCCTCCTTGATTGAGACATATTTATCGCAGTCAAGTTGAAATTCGTCTTGATGTTATCGACGATCAATGTTGATATGCCGCTGTGTGTAGCATGCTGACAAGGGTGTATATCACCGAAAATACTCAAGTTTTAAAAGTAAATAAATTATTTATTTTAAAAAACATAAATAAATTGCGTTGTCCAAGTTTTCAAAATATTTTAAAAAAATATTCTCCTTATTATTGCCATTTCATCAGCTTCAATGTGTGACTTTTCAAACTACCTTATTCACGTTACTGCATGCTACACACAACGGCATATCAACATTAATCGCCGATAACATCAAGACGAATTTCAACTTGACTGCAATAAATATGTCTCAATCAAGGAGGATTAAACGAACAAAGAAGAGAAAAAAAATATGCTTATACTTCTGACAAGGGTGTAGATCACCGAAAGTACTCAAGTTTTTAAAGTAAATAAATAATTTATTTAAAAAAAACATAAATAAATTGCATTGTCCAGGTTTTCAAAATATTTAAAAAAAATATTCTCCTTATTATATATATATATATATATATATATATATATATATATATAATATTAATTTTAAATAAATAATATTAAATTATTTTTACCTACATAGCGTTTCAAGCTATCGTTCTCATCAGTGCAGGGATGATAATCTCAGACGGTCGCAACTCAAATCCGACGCCTTAACCACTCGGCCAATTTTGAATAGCGAATAAACTGTGATAATTTTAACACTTTATCGGCGGCTTAACGTCTGAGAGCGTTCTATTTTTTTAATGAAAGGAACGATGCATTTAAAACTAGTGACGTCATGCTGTGTTAATACTATACTTACAGTGCTCTACTTTTTCGAGGAGCGACAAATAATAATAAATATTTGTTATTGTTTATTATCTATGTACGTATACGTTTCGTCCTTAATAATCGGGACCTCATCAGCATAGAGATATGGCTATTCACTACCGGTCATGCGATTCGAAACCCCGGATCACAAGTATTTTGCAACTCAAATCCGACGCCTTAACTACTCGGCCAATTTTGAATAGCAAATAAACTGTGATAATTTTAACACTTTATCGGCGGCTTAACGTCTGAGAGCGTTCTACTTTTTTAATGAAAGGAACGATGCATTTAAAGCTAGTGACGTCATGCTGTGTTAATACTACACATACAGTGCTCTACTTTTTCGAGGAGCGACAAATAATAATAAATATTTGTTATTGTTTATTATCTATGTACGTATACGTTTCGTCCTTAATAATCGGGACCTCATCAGCATAGAGATATGGCTATTCACTACCGGTCATGCGATTCGAAACCCCGGATCACAAGTATTTTGCAACTCAAATCCGACGCCTTAACTACTCGGCCAATTTTGAATAGCAAATAAACTGTGATAATTTTAACACTTTATCGGCGGCTTAACGTCTGAGAGCGTTCTACTTTTTTAATGAAAGGAACGATGCATTTAAAGCTAGTGACGTCATGCTGTGTTAATACTACACTTACAGTGCTCTACTTTTTCGAGGAGCGACAAATAATAATGTAACTATAATCGTATGATTTTCGTAAATAAGTTAAATCCCTTTTAATTATCTATTATTATTATAAAGCTCTATCTGAAAGATCGCGACAATACAAAAAAAATCAAAGTCGCGGCACAATCGCACAAAAACTGAAGCCATTTTATACAAAGATGTATTGAAGAAAAAGTAATCTTGAAATGCATTTCCAAACCTCTACAACCCACCCATTCTTGACTACATAGAGAACTACCCATCATCATCATCATCATCATCATCATCATCATCATCATCACTCTGAAAACAAGCTATCGCTCTCTCACTAGCGGTTGACATACTCTGAAAAAAACTTACATAGCGCAAACCTTTCACAAACAAATACCTCACAAAACACTGTAAAAGCAGTAAAAAGATTCAACAACATCCACCCCACTAAACTTAACCGCAAGTTGCAGAACCTAATTACCAACAGTAAATGGAAGAATCTCAGCCGAGCTGACATGGTCCAAAACCTCAGCAACCTTGAGGTTATCTATGATAGAATTAAATGCCCTCAGCTTCGGCCTAAAATTCGATACTGGGATTAAAAAAAAAACTGCATCACCCAAAGAATTCTGCTCAACTATAAGAACACAGACCCCGATTTAACCAAAGGCTTTATCCAAGATCTTTCTCTTACCGTTTCATTCACACCTCAAGAATAGAGACTTCCCAAAGACTATATGACTACCCTGAATAAGCTAACCACCATACGAAACATATGTATATATATTTATATATATATAATGAATGCACTTAGTTTTAATATATATATAGTCAATAATGAAATTGTTCATACACCCATAAACATTGAATATTTTTACTCATTTATAGAATTTAATACTCCTAAAACGCTAGTGCATTTTATGTTATTAAGTGCATTTTGGGTTGAATAAGCTGTTCTAGCACAATGACATTTCACTGTGAAATAGGATTTTCCACCCTAACTTAATTAATGGCTCCTTGACCTTTTTGGCTTGAAGCAAAGTGTAGTATCTGTTTTAATACTACACTTCATCTGTTTTAATACTACACTTCATCTGTTTTGATACTACACTTCATCTGTTTTGATACTACACTTCATCTGTTTTGATACTACACTTCATCTGTTTTGATACTACACTTCATCTGTTTTGATACTACACTTCATATGTTTTGATACTACACTTCATCTGTTTTGATACTACACTTCATCTGTTTTGATACTACACTTCATATGTTTTGATACTACACTTCATCTGTTTTGATACTACACTTCATATGTTTTGATACTACACTTCATCTGTTTTGATACTACACTTCATCTGTTTTGATACTACACTTCATATGTTTTAATACTACACTTCATCTGTTTTAATACTACACTTCATCTGTTTTGATACTACACTTCATCTGTTTTGATACTACACTTCATCTGTTTTGATACTACACTTCATCTGTTTTGATACTACACTTCATCTGTTTTGATACTACACTTCATCTGTTTTGATACTACACTTCATCTGTTTTGATACTACACTTCATCTGTTTTGATACTACACTTCATATGTTTTGATACTACACTTCATCTGTTTTGATACTACACTTCATCTGTTTTGATACTACACTTCATATGTTTTGATACTACACTTCATCTGTTTTAATACTACACTTCATCTGTTTTGATACTACACTTCATCTGTTTTGATACTACACTTCATCTGTTTTGATACTACACTTCATATGTTTTGATACTACACTTCATATGTTTTGATACTACACTTCATCTGTTTTAATACTACACTTCATCTGTTTTGATACTACACTTCATATGTTTTGATACTACACTTCATCTGTTTTGATACTACACTTCATATGTTTTGATACTACACTTCATATGTTTTGATACTACACTTCATATGTTTTGATACTACACTTCATCTGTTTTGATACTACACTTCATATGTTTTGATACTACACTTCATATGTTTTGATACTACACTTCATCTGTTTTAATACTACACTTCATCTGTTTTGATACTACACTTCATATGTTTTGATACTACACTTCATCTGTTTTGATACTACACTTCATATGTTTTGATACTACACTTCATATGTTTTGATACTACACTTCATATGTTTTGATACTACACTTCATCTGTTTTAATACTACACTTCATCTGTTTTGATACTACACTTCATATGTTTTGATACTACACTTCATCTGTTTTGATACTACACTTCATATGTTTTGATACTACACTTCATCTGTTTTGATACTACACTTCATCTGTTTTGATACTACACTTCATCTGTTTTGATACTACACTTCATCTGTTTTGATACTACACTTCATATGTTTTGATACTACACTTCATCTGTTTTGATACTACACTTCATATGTTTTGATACTACACTTCATCTGTTTTGATACTACACTTCATATGTTTTGATACTACACTTCATCTGTTTTAATGCTACACTTCATCTGTTTTGATACTACACTTCATATGTTTTGATACTACACTTCATCTGTTTTGATACTACACTTCATCTGTTTTGATACTACACTTCATATGTTTTGATACTACACTTCATATGTTTTGATACTACACTTCATATGTTTTGATACTACACTTCATATGTTTTGATACTACACTTCATCTGTTTTGATACTACACTTCATCTGTTTTGATACTACACTTCATATGTTTTGATACTACACTTCATCTGTTTTGATACTACACTTCATATGTTTTAATACTACACTTAATCTGTTTTGATACTACACTTCATCTGTTTTGATACTACACTTCATCTGTTTTGATACTACACTTCATATGTTTTGATACTACACTTCATCTGTTTTGATACTACACTTCATCTGTTTTAATACTACACTTCATCTGTTTTGATACTACACTTCATATGTTTTGATACTACACTTCATCTGTTTTGATACTACACTTCATATGTTTTGATACTACACTTCATATGTTTTAATACTACACTTCATATGTTTTGATACTACACTTCATCTGTTTTGATACTACACTTCATATGTTTTGATACTACACTTCATATGTTTTGATACTACACTTCATATGTTTTGATACTACACTTCATATGTTTTGATACTACACTTCATCTGTTTTAATACTACACTTCATATGTTTTGATACTACACTTCATATGTTTTGATACTACACTTCATATGTTTTGATACTACACTTCATCTGTTTTGATACTACACTTCATCTGTTTTGATACTACACTTCATCTGTTTTGATACTACACTTCATCTGTTTTAATACTACACTTCATCTGTTTTGATACTACACTTCATATGTTTTGATACTACACTTCATCTGTTTTGATACTACACTTCATATGTTTTAATACTACACTTAATCTGTTTTGATACTACACTTCATATGTTTTGATACTACACTTCATCTGTTTTGATACTACACTTCATCTGTTTTGATACTACACTTCATCTGTTTTGTCCTCCATTAGTGAAGGAGAAGCCATTCTTGACTTAGGCAATTCTTATTTTTTTCCCAATTCAGAGTTCCCCTTTTTAGGGAGCTGAATTTTTCCCCACATTAAAAACTGACCTTGTGTCTAACTCTGCCCTTGTGGGGAGGAAAGTAAATAGGGACTAAAGATCGAACGGGCTCAACAGTGTAGCACTGTCTTCCTGTTTCCTTAATTGGAAACAACTGTTTATGAACAGACAAGCACGTCGATCACATTAAGCCAAGCACATAAATCGCGATTGCTATTTGCATTTCTTGTTTTGGTGTTTTCTTCATATTTGATTCTTTCTTAAAATCGTTCCTAAAATAATATTTGTATTTTCATACAATTCAATACATATCATCCAAATATAAATGGATCATGAGAAAATCATATGATCTTTTTTTCTTTTCTTTTTTAACATAGTTCACCCCAAACAAGGCAGACCGCCACTGTAGACGTAAGGGGCTACTGAGAAAAAGGGTGTGATTTTTTTTGGGGGGGGGGGGGGAGAGGAGGTGTCAATCTAAATTGGGAGCTGTGCAGCGAGATGTCTGTTTACATTAGTTTTAAATTTCTGCATGTCAGTACCGTCAGGAAAACAGGGAGCAGGGAGGGAGTTCCAGAGTCCAGCAGCATGAGGAAAGAAGCTTTTGGAGTAGAAAGCTCTTTAGCATCTGGGGACCTCCACAGTGAATGGATGGGATTTGGCAGATTGTCGGGTTGGTCTAGTGAATTTGTGTCGTGGGGGGGGGGGGCTCATTTCATCTCATTATAATTAGGTGTAACGGGTCGCAATTACAATTGTTGCTCTGACTGTGAGTCGCAGTAAAAAAAGTTTGCAAAACTTTGGTTTATATGCGTTTTATATATATAAAATATATTGTGTGTATTTCGGCAACATTCTTTCCTTTAAGCAAACATTGTTAAACATAACAGAATTCTATGCGTGATTATACCTTTTTTATTTTTTTCAATTTTTCTAATAATCATTTTTGTGTCAAAATCGAAAAAAAATTATAAATGTTCCATAAGTATAAGCAACACTTTCGATTATTCGTCGAATCATCTTCAGGTGAAAATAACCAAATGAAGAAACAGCTGGAGAAAATAAGCCGAGAATGCCATGTGAAGTAGTTAGATGCCAAAACAACAAACTGGTGCAGTTCCAGAAGAACGGTTACAATTTAAATTCCGGGGTGTCAGAATTCACGTCCCAGGATAAATCGTCTTTATGTTAAACATTTTAAAATGTTGTTACTCGTTTCATACATAATGTTATTTATTGCGGGTTGCTGGATTTTAATATATATATATATATTTTTTTTGGAACTTTTTGTAGATTGCTCATTTACAAATGGCCCGACAGAATGAAGCTGACCATCCAGATGATGCGACATTTGCGAATCAAATCGCAGACTTGAAACACAAGTAAATAGATACCTTTATTTTATTAGACATTAACATTGCTTGAGAAAAAGAGAATCCTTTAATTTCTAGAGGCCACAAGCGTTCTATATTTCGCCTATCTCCTGTCATTTGATATTTTATCCCTTTTTTTAACTAGTTCAGTGGAATTATTGAGAGAGGATAACCAGTGGAAGATGATGAAGATGGATGAGGACTCAGATGTTAATAAAATATATCTGGATGGCGAAGAATCCAGGATTTCGGCTGTCGAGAAGTTTTGTTACTTTAGTGATATTATTGGAGCACGGGGTGAAACAGGTGCTTATGTGATTACAGGAGTTAGGAGTGGATGGAGTAAGTTCAAGGCACTTATGTCATTACTAACCAGCAGAGCGTTACCACTGTTGACCAAGGGAAGAATCTATCAGGCATGTGTATGCAGTGTAATGATTTATGAAAGTGAAACCTGACCAGTGAGGGTTGAGGACATGCGATGCATGGAGAGAAATCATATGAGAATTATATGATGGATGTGTAATGTGAATCTTAAAGAAAGGTTTGGCTCTAATAATTTGAGAGGAAGATTAATTATGAACAGTATAGGGAGATGTGTGCAGAAGAGTAGACTTTGATGATATGGCCATGTTGAAAGAATGAATGAGAGTTCCCATCTTAGTAGATGTAGAACAGTTGAGGTAGCAGATCTGGGCAGTATAATGTAGTAGTGAAAGCTGAAAGCACGCACGAAAAAAAAAAAATCAAAAGTCCGACTCTTGAATTGTATTAACAATTCTCTGAAACACATAAATCTACTCAACAGAATAACCTGGCACAAATGACACCAACTCTCAAAAGTCCGACTCTCAAATTGTATTAACACTTTTCCAAAACATGAATCTCGTCAATGAAATAACCTGGCACAAACGACGCCAACTCAATCTTTTCTCTTTTTCTTTTGTTGAACTCTCGATGTGGTCTAACTCGTTACGTAAACTTTACAGTCTCTCCTGAGAGGACAGTTCCTACTCTTTTTATCTCAACGAGAATTCACCCATGCAAAGAATGCTTATTTGCATAAATAAAATCTTGTCATCATACAACAGAAACAAGATTCTATCTTGTAAGCGGAATGCTCTGGGTTCAATCCCTGATGGACGACACATGGCGTGACCCTTACTCTTTTACACTCTTCCTTGATCTCTTGATTGCACATGATGCAGTTAGGTGGTGGCGTTTTGATTCGTACCCTTCTTCAAAGTGAGGCATGCACCCCAGTTTCTGTTTCTGAATCACCCGACAAAGTTTCTGCTTCTATATCATACAAAGTTCCTGCTTATGAATTTGCAGCTCCATTTTCGTGAGGATCATTCACGCCATTCATTAATAGTTCAGTGCCAGACGACTCATTAATTTCCTTATCATTTTCCCCAATGGTTGAATGGATAGCCTCCAAAGTAGTATGGAGATCACATATGTGACGTGTGATTGCGTAGGAGTGATTGTTGACTGACCACGCCAGTAACTCACCCCTGTTTGATTTTGGTGGTATGTCGACAATCACTGGCGATTTCACTAAGACATGATCTCCTACATCATATGGCCTGTCCATTTCTTGTCGTCAAGTGACTTCACAAGGTCGATTTCTTTTACCCAAGCCATGTACATGTAGATGGCATTCGCAGGTATGGTTGCCAGGGACACACGATCCTTCGGCGTAACATTGTACCAGTATGTTGTTTTCCCAATGGACCACTTCTTCCTGGCAGCAATAGTCTTTATGCTGTGGTGGCTTCTTTCTGCGATGCCATTGCCTGATGGTATGTATGTGCATCGCAGTCACAGTTGAATTCCCCATTCACACAAAAACTGTCTGACTTGTTGGCTGCAAAAGACTAGGTTGTTATCGGCCAAAATCTCTCATAAAAGACGGACAATAGTTGTTGAATAACACTTGCCGAGTCTTGTCGTGCAATTGGTCGCCAAACTGCAAAAATGGTGGGTTCACACTTGATAAGAGTAAGAAAGTGGTTGTCATTATAATGGGTGATATCCATTCCCACTTTTTGCCATGCATCACTTGTATCCTATTGTCCTTTTCACCATCGTGCTATGTCAATTGACTGACACATCTCACAGTGCTTAATGACTTGTTTTATTTCTGATTTGGCCACTGCTTGGTTTATGCATCTCATGAAATATAGAATCCTCTTGACGCCTGGATGCCTGCTCTGCGTGTGGATGTCTTCTATCTGCTGCTGGTTTATCGCGCTCACTGTAGCAGTGCATGTGTGACCAATAGGCTCAGCACCCACCTTTATGGCATTGTACCATTTGCGAGGCACTCGTGTCAGCTGGTCGACAAGGTTGCAGTATGACAGGAGTTATGCTGACTACCAGGTCATACTCAGAAACTAGACTCTTTAAGGTGTCTAACCTTTGATGTCGAACACCCAGTGGTAGACGCAAAGGTAGTCAGTATGCAGGTGCAACCTCTTTGCTTGCCACTCTTTTACATCTTGTCCGGTGAGCAAAATGGCACTGACATCTTGTCCCCTGATCTGGACATGGACCTGCATGATGGCTGTTACATATAGGGAGATGTGTACAGAACAGGAAACTTCGATGGTATGGTCACATTGAAATAATGGATGAGAGTTCTTGGGTTATTAGAACGGTTTCAGGTTCAGTTCACAGGGGAAGGCCAAAGAAAAGATGGGAGGAGGTGATAAAAAGAGAGATAAAAACTTGGCCAGAGATAGGTTAATTTGAAAGCCAATTTCTAAAAGCTGTTCAACGCATGCCAGCATGTAAAACGGACATGAAATCGAATATGATGATGAGGATTGTAATTCAGACTTTTTCTTTAAAATCTTGTATGTTATATCAATTGAGTAATTTTCCTATTAGCAGTTATCTCCCTTAGTTATCTCGCTTTTTTGTCACTTTGAGACATGTACAATTCATAACCAATCACTAATTGAACTTAAATATATTTACATCAGTAAGGTTGTTTATTTAGTTTGTTTTATTCGTATAAAAAATTAACAACGAAAATTTAATGTAAAATTGGACATCCTTATTATTATTATTATTCTCTATTTCATGTGCAAACAAACACAAAAAAGTGACTTTTCGGGGTTTGTTTAGTAGGATCTGTTTTCGTTTTCTGTTTTCTTTTGAATGAGATCCTGTTTTCCCGGTAATTTTACTTATTTCTATCCTATAATATTCAGTAGTTTACCTGTTTTATGTGCTGTTATCTGTTCAAGCTGTATTCTCTATTTCTGTATGTTTTGCCTAAAATGTTCCTTGAATTTGTTTTGTTTACATGTTAGTAAATGTACACATCTGCAGAAAATTTTGGTGCTTGTATTTTAAAAGTACAAAAAAAGTTTTTTTATCTTTTACTGTATGAGAGGTAAATAAGGGGCAGTAACTCTTACTTTGACTATTGAGTTGTGACTTGTAAGTGTTCGGATCTTAACTATTTAGTTAGTTAGAAGACATACTGTATTTTACATCAGACAGTGCGAAACAGATTGCTTTTTTGCAAGCACACAGACTTATTTCTGGTGTAGAAACCTACAACTGTGGCCATGAGATGCGACCTGTGCCATCACTAGTAAAAACTGATGGCTTCAATTGGCGTTGCACATGTGCAAGTAAAACGTCGATTAGACATAAAAGTATATCTGACAAATCAGGAAATATTAAAATTTATTTATTTATGGGCGCGTGGAAAAGCTGATTTTGCTGATGGGTGCATGGAAAAGCTGATTTTGCTGATGGGCGCGTGGAAAAGCTGATTTTGCTTACATAAAATCAGAGTGCACACTTACGAGTATCAACTCAATAGTCAAAGTAAGAGTTACTGCCCCTTATTTACCTCTCATACAGTAAAAGACAAAAAAACTTTTTTTCGTACTTTTAAAATACAAGCACCAAAATTTTATTTAACCAATTTAAATAATTCACTAAAATTTCTTTCTAAATAAAATCAACAAATAAATTGAAACACTTAAAAATAACATTGCCCTTACTTCTAATTATATTTTTTATATGTGGTGTTATTCCCTTCTAACCTGCTAGTAATTAACAAAATTAAATTTGTTGAAATTTACATTTTTTTTTGTACAGGGTGGGCAAAAATAAGGGTCCTATTTTTAAAAATTCATAACTTTTTTATTTATTGATTTTTTTTTTTTTTTTTTAGAATAAGTAAAGGACCTCTTCCGAAGCAAGCATGAGCCGTATTAGCCCTAAGGAACGTACCCTCATTTAGAAAACATTATTTTTGCTTAAAAAACTCAAAACAGTGTAAAAAACAATACTTTAGTTTTTGTAAGTTTTAAGAAGTGTTTTTCGGCTAAAATTTGTTTTGTTTATTTCAAAAAATCTCGGAAGGGTCAGTCTACACACACATAAAGTTTGGTGAGTTTAACTTTTATTTTGTGGAAGTTATTCAAATTCAAGTTATTCAAATTTAAAGATAGGACCCTTATTTTGGCCCACCCTGTATAATGAAGACTGACAAAAATCATAACTCAATTTATAAAATAAAAACATTCTCTTCTTTGTTTCAGTATTTTTTTAGATAAGGATTGATAATTTGTATTATTTGGACTACTCTTCTCATCCTGGATGTTATTCTCACAACGTTTCAGCCAATGTAACCTCTGACTTTCTCTAGGAATATTTATGTCGAACCCAGGAATCTGTACGGAAATTTGAACAGAACCCTTTATTTAATCCACGTCCGAAGGGAGCCATGGTGCAATGGATAAAAGTGATAAGTAATAATCGGTTCTATGTGACAGTCTTCTGGAAGTTGAAGGTTCAATACGATACTAAGAATGCAATTACGAATTACTTAATAGCTGACGGAACAAGAGCAAGCTACCCCCGTGGGTTAAACAAAGAGTTCTGTTCCAAATTCCATACAGATGCCTGAGTCTGACAAGATGCATCTGAAAAAGGTCAGAGGTTACAAACAGTAGTCAAAATAATCCAAACTTTTCTTTTTTATTGAAATTGTCATTTTCTTTTCTTGAATGAAGACTGTCAGAAATCTTAAAAACAATTTATGTGATCATCGTAGCAAAAGTTTGTCCTTCCCTTATTTCTTTTTTTTTTGTCTTTTTCTTTCAGAATAAAACAGACCGAAAACCAGATCTGTCTTGTGATGGAGGATCTGAAATATGAATCCGAGGATTTATATCAGTGATTATTAGCCAATTCCAATATGCGTTTCTTTTTTTCCCAGTTTTTGAGTGTGCTGAAAATTGCAGAAGAAAGCCAAAAATGAGCTTGTAAGATTCGCAACATCAGCAAAACCTTTTAACATCTTCCACTCTATGAAAACCTCTTGAATATCACTTTTTCAGCTCACAAAAATTATTCAGTTTGACATTGTTAATACATTACTATATGCACACTCATTTTGTTATTTCCCGGCATATTCTATAAATGATCAATATACACAAAAGTAACACAACTATAATTTTCTAATCTCCATACACAGAAGAGTTCCAAAAGGAAAAAAAAAAAGTCAGCTTTCTTGGATAGTTGATGGTTAATTCTGTAAAAATTAACAATAACAATATTATCAAACATTTGAACAAAACATTTGAACAAAACAAGTATAAGTGAAAGAAAAAAAAACAAAGTAGATTTACTAATAATTAATTCAAATGAAAAATGCATAATTCAAAATAACTAAGTTCGAATGATGTAATCGAAAATAAGGGTTTTTAAAGGAAAACCTTTGTTTATAAGATAACGTTAGCAATTATCTGAAGTTTAATTATTTCAAACTGATCTCCCTTTACTTTTCCATTCTTCTATTTTTTTTATATGAGATTCAAAACATGACTTTTATACAAAGGAATTCATAGAAAACCTTTATCAACCCTAAACTCTTGTGTGGGTCTGAGAGTGGGAAAATTTGCATTTACCTATATTTATAGATATCCCATAAACGGGGGTTTTCCTTTAAAAGCACTCAGTTTATCTGCATAATGTTAGAAAAGCATAGAATTTGTAGCAAAACCAAAGGGAAGTGAAATTAGAGTAAGCGGTACATTAAGGTGTATGGTATTGTGTATATGGTTGGTTATGATTATGATGCTGATGGCTTGCTGGAGCTGAAGTGAGGAAGGCGGCTTCATTTGAAAAGAAATTGGTGTCATACATAAAGGTTCGGGCAGTTTTATTAACTACCGAAACAAGAAAAACATTGTTTTCTTATTTGAATATTCATTTTTATAAATAAACAAATATATAATATATATAATTGTCTCTGGAATTTTTGTGGTACTTGTAAGCATTGGGTACACAAGAAGTGCAATGGAGTTACAGGTAAGTTGAGAGATGATAACCAGTTTGTGTGCAAGAAGTGTAAGACAATGGAGATGGATGAGAACTCGGATATGAAGAAAGTATATTTGAATGGCAAAGTTATTGAGGTTGTTGAGAAGTTTTGTCACCTTGGTGATACCATTGGAGTACAAGGAGGAGCAGGTGCTAATGTGATTGAAAGAGTTAGTAGTGAATAGAGTAAGTTCAGAAAACTACCATTACTAACTAGCAGAGCATTACCATTATCGAGAAAGAGTCTATCAGGCATGTGTATGCAGTCAGTGTGATGATGTATGCAAATGGAACCTGGCCAGTGAGAGTTGAGGACATGCATTGCATGGAAAGAAATGATATAAGAATGATATGATGGATGTGGTATGTGAGTCTTAAAGACAGGCTTAGTTCTGATGACCTCAGAGGAAGATTAAATCTGGAGATGTGTGCAGGAGAGTAGATTTTGATGGTATAGCTATGTTGAAAGAATGAATGAGAGTTTTTGGGTTAGTAAATGTAGAACAGTTGAGGTAGCAAGTTCAGTTCATAGTGGAAGACCAAGGAAAACAGGGGAGGAAGTGATAAGAATTGACTTGGGAGAAAGAAGGATAAATAAAGACCAGGCGAGAGATAGGTTAGTTTGGATGTCAATTTCTAAAAGCCGTTCAACACATGCTAGCATGTAAAATGAACGTTAAACCAAATATTATGATAATGATGATGGGTAAAGAAAATGAGTATTGTTTAAATTTGTATTGTCCAAATGGCATTAAATAGAAAAATGAAGTTTTTATGATCTTGTTGCATTTCAGGTGTTGGTTGATGGAATTTTGTTGTTGTTTAACAAATCGGACTTCTGCACAGAACCCACAAAGATCGTGCTGGTCTGCATGAAGTCCTCCTCATGGCCACAGATATTCATTATACTTGCAAGATTGCAGGTTTTTATCTCCATCATCCAGAGCAGCAATGCCCAACAGTTGCATACATAGTCGGGGAAGGTTTGACCAAGAAGACATAAAGGAATGGTGGTTAGGGTTAGCAAAGCAAAGTTGTTATCCTCACTCCGTGGATTTACGGTTCCGTGCCTGACACATTCTTGCTTTCCACATGCATAGGCAGAGACGACCAGAAGATGACGGATCCTGATGTTGACATCTCCTGGATTTTCACCAGAGCCCTATTAGTCAGATAGTTCTGACATTAACACGTTGCCACTTCCCCTACCACAGTGAGGAAGGGTTGGACTTCAGGGGAGTTGTTTGATGAGTCAGAAGAAATTAGTAGTAATTGCGTCAAGTTAACTAGGCGATGAGGAAGACGAATTTGATTAACAGCGACACATGTGTCTGATCTTAAGAAATGCTGACTTTATTTCTTTTCGTTCTCTCATTCTTTTTATTTGTATTTGCGTCTCTTTAAAAACTGTTATATTATTTTGTTAAAACAAAATAATTTCAAGATTATTTTGATAGACGTGTGCTCTATTTTGGTACACATAATTGAAAGCAGGTCATGTGACTTTTTATATCCTATCAGAGTTACATATTTTCTGAATCCATTTTTGTACATACTTTTCTGAACCAACATTTCGTGCATATTTGAGAGCATCACTATCTGCATAACGTTAACAATACACAGAATTTGTAGAAAAAAAAGTTAACAATACACAGAATTTGTAGAAAAAAATTTAACAATACACAGAATTTGTAGAAAAAAAGTTAACAATACACAGAATTTGTAGAAAAATAGTTAACAATACACAGAATTTGTAGAAAAAAGTTAACAATACACAGAATTTGTAGATAAAAAGTTAACAATACACAGAATTTGTAGAAAAAAAGTTAACAATACACAGAATTTGTAGAAAAAAAGTTAACAATACACAGAATTTGTAGAAAAAAAGTTGGATTAGAGTAAACATTCAATCCTTTAGTATCTTCCATCCATTTTGTAATGGGTAAAGTCGATCCCCCCAAAGATCCATTGATCTTTCTGCTTCTCGTAAAGTCGGTTCTCTCGATCACTCCAAACACTTTCTCACATCTGAGGCTATTCTCTATATCTACAAATTTACAATCAGACCATGTATGGAATACTGCTGTCATATTTTGGCTGGTGAATCTCTGCCACATTTGAGGATTCTTGATAAGGTGCAGAAACGTATCTGTAATTTGATTGGCCCTACCATTTCTTCTTCTCTACACCCTCTCTCTCACAGATGTGATGTTGCTAGTCTCAGTCTTTTCTATAAATACTATTTTGGCATGTTTTCTTCAGAATTATATGATCTATTCCCTGCTTCTTTTATTCCAGCTCATTTAACTCGTTGGTCTAGTGGTCTCCATCAATTCGCTGTTTTGATACCTCATTGTAATACTGCTTTCTATTCCATTAGCTTCTTTCCAAGAACCGCAGGCTTGTGGAACTCTCTCCCTGCTGACTGTTTTCCTCTTACCTAAAACCTTGGTCTTTTCAAGACTAAGGCCAATAGGAATCTCCTGTCTTTGCGATATTCATATTTTTTTCTTTTTAGCTCCTACATCAAGCGGCTTCATGCCTTGTCTGGAGTGATTACCATTAAAAAAAAATATTTGTTGCGGACCAGTGAGCTGAATGTCTTTCACTGAAGCTCAGTTAAACAAAGTCCAAGATGAAGCCAAACACCTAGTATCATGGCCATTAGTTTTGGTGCTTCTGCATTATCGCAACAAACCAAATTTCCTTCCTTATTTCTAGAAGAATGAAGCGAAAGGGGAGATAATTTAGTTTTTTTTTACAGGGACTCATAACAAAACGATTATATTCGGATTTTTTTCTTACGGGAAACCGTAACACCGATGGAAAAGCAAGAGAATTTGTAAGAAGATACCGGGCTGAAATAATGTTATAATTTAGAAACCCATTCGTAACATGGGGAGGTGGGGGGTTGATTAACTATTTTGTACTTTCAGCTAACAATGTAATAAACAAAAGATACCGTAAAAATTAAGAAAATAATTAAGACATAGTTTGAATTATCTCCCCTGCCCCCAAAATTCAAATTATCTCCCTTTTCAATTCAGTCTACTAGAAATAAGGAAGGAAATTTAGTTTGTTGCTATAATGCAGAAACACCCTAATTTCCTCCAAATTTGATGGACTTGAAGTTTCAAACACGTTTTATGATAAACACAATGCATCTTAAAATCATACTTTTTAAAGCAGTTTTATATCGGTTATTCCAGTGAGTAACAAAAATCACTTTATTATTTCGTTGTAACTGCTTTTTCTTCTAATGTATGATCTCAATTAAGTCATCAGAGTTGTTTGTAAATTTAGCAAAATCGGAAATAAACCAGGGTGGCTATGCTCGTCCCAAATGTTGATGTCAGATGAGTTACTTTCTTTGTATAAATATACAGGTAGTGAAGACTATTTAAGGCAGACATTTTGACTAGTAAGTGGACCAGTAAATGCCATTTCGTAGCAGAACATAGTTGTTGTAATCTACCAAATGATAATATTTCCTACAGCCTCCAGACATTTACTGGTTCACTTACTTCACTCCATGAGCAGTCAGCATGTCTGCCTTAAATAGTCTCCACTTCCTGTATATTCATTCAAGGGAAGTAACTCATCTAACATCAACAATCTCCCTCTCTTATCAGTTAAGAAACACGTTATTCACAGTTGAGTCTTAGTGAGAAATGTTTTGTAGAAATCAAATACCAGCATCCTCCGGACCCTTTGATCAACAAAGCATGGTGCTAATTGAAACAGATCGTGAGGCTACTAAGACTATAGCATTCCAAAATAAACATTTTTATTCTAAAGGTTAAAATAGTTGATTGGTTTGTGCTCTTAATCCCAAAGCAATTTTCAGTTAGGTAGAAAAAGTCTTATTGAAAGATTAGAATTTAAAATTCCTTTTATGAACTTTGATAAAAAACTTTTCAAATTGTACTTTTCTCCCAATCTTTGTGAACGCTGTTCTGTATCATGCAATGGTAGAAGCTTTACAACCTTTGACTTTGTGCAAAACGAATATTTATAATGTCCTTTGAGGCAGAATATTAATCCATCCAAAACACTGTAGATAGTACATCCATAGTCAAGTTTTGCTCCGATGTGCGACCTGTGGAGCTTTATCTTGTTCATTTTTGATAGTAAATTTAAGCTTTTTGCCAATGGTTGTAGAATACATCGATTTTACCTTGGCAAAGAAGCTACTTGTTTGCAGTCGGTGGAAACCTGTGATGTCTGAGGAAGTGATTCTGGTGGATGAGCAGTTCTTGTCTCCGTTTCAAAAGTGGTCACTTGACTTGCAACACTTCACTTTGGCCTTAACTTGAACTAGACTGGGGTTGAAGAGACCCAATCTGATCAATTGGCTGATCATATCAAGCCCTATCATATATAACCACACCAAACTTACATCTAATATTACACATCGTCTCCAATCCGCCACTAATAAATAGCTAATCCATTCGGAGATGTATGATACAGGGATGTGAGTTCTCCGCTTTTTAGCGGAATTCCACTGTTTTGTAATTCAGAATAAGCGAATTCTGCTTAAACAATTTTTTTAATATAAGGTCAAAAGGTCAAATCACTTGAGATTTAAGTGCTTATTTTTTTTACTTATTTGGCTCAACTTTATTTCTCTTTCTTCCTCTCTCTCTCGCTTTATCATTCTTTCTCTTTTCATATTTTTCTCTCTTCCCCTTCGTCTCTCCATCACGTTTTGTATTCCTTGTTTTGCCTTTCTTTCCTCTCCCTCTGAAAATGTTTATTTTGCTTTACTTAGCTCCTTACATCAAGTGGTTTCATGCCTTATCTGGAGCGATTTCCATAAATAAAAAAACTTCAAACGATTCATAGGTAGAGGAGATAGAAACCTTTTTTTCATCAATGAATGTCTTCTTGTCTACTTTAAAACACATCAGTCGGTACGTTCAGTATTGTAGATTAACACCTTTCGCTAAATCATCTCCACCCACAAAGATTCTACCTTTTTTAGGTGATTATGAGTGAACACTCTGAAAATTTGGTGGAAAGAAGAAAACCCCCCAATTATTTATAATAGAATTTAGAGTGGGAGATCAGTTTCACATATGAATTTAATGTAATATGATCATCTATTCCCGGCTAATTTTAGCGTTTTAGGCCAGTTAACCATTTTTTTGCTATAGGAGCTAGAGTTAATGATAGGGTAAGTAATTGTTTTTTTACTGAGTTTTCAGCATGAAAGAAATCCCCCGCAGACCCCCCCCCCCCCTCCAAAAAAAAAACGCACCTAATTTATTTTCGATAGAAAAAAATGTTTTTGGTTAATGCCTTAAAAAGCTGAAATGGCTCCGAAACCGAGATTATTTCACATTAAATTTCAAATAATGGATGGTAGGTGATGGGCATGGCCCCTTAGGTTGGGAAATAGGTGGACGTCTATTGTGAATTAGGGGCCAGATTAGTAGGAGAATCCTAATTGGGGCGTTGTGCAGTGAAATGTTTGTCTACATTACATTTAAATTTCGGCATGTTGGTACAGTCGGGGAAACAGGGAGCAAGGAGGGAATTACAGAGGCAAGCGGTCTGAGGAAAGAAGCTATTAGAGTAGAAAGCTTCTTGATATCTGCGAACCTCAACAGTGAACGGGTGAGACTTTGCTGATTGTCGGGTTGGTCGGAGGTATTTACGTTAAGGAGACAGAAGTGCAGCAAGTTCGTCGGAGCACATTCAATTGAAGTACTTGTAGAACAAGCACAAGGATGCAACATTGTGGCGATGTGATGGGGTCTGGAGCTTGGTATAGACAGTGTAGAGCTTATTAGATTAGAGGCTCTTTTTTTGAACCCTGTCTAAGAGACTAGTGACTGGTGCACCAGCCTTTGTTTTAGCTTTCTATCAAAATCTCAAGCACAAGAATTTTGTTATCCCAAGGTTGGCCATTTGATAGACTTAATCATCACTTTTAAGCAAGATCTATGTGATGTCTGCAGAGTGCATATGTTGCGCAGTGCAGAATGTGCCACTAACCAGAAAGTGTAAGATATGTGTGCAGCCCGAATTGGTAGACTCAATAGTCTCAATTTTGACAATACTTGGGAGAACTTTAGAGATCAAGTTTACTCAGTAGGAGTTGAGGTTTTTAATCTTGGAACCAGAAAACACTGCCAGCTGACAAGAAACCATACAAGGATAACAGATTGACCCTGCAATGCGTAAAAAATATGAGTGGTGGGAAAAACTATCTTCTGATATCCACCAAATACTTAAAGGTGTTTTACTTATTGATATGACGTATATTCGGTCCACCAACACCTCGCTGATCCCTCTGAGGTTTATGGATTATTCCAATAGTCAAAAACTCAACAAAAATATTCCAACGATGGAAGGAGGACATCACTGACTTGTTCGACAATCCTTCAATAATCTTCTTCTTCTTCTTTCGTGTGAATCAGATGATTCTGGTGTTGGCATTAGTTTCCCTGATGTTTTTCTAGTTAGAAATCTTTCTGGAAAGACATCGGGTACTTATGGGAAGGACCACGAGAAGGTTGGCAACATCCCTAAGTGAAAGTGGTGCTGTGAAACCAACTGGATTCGAACTTGGAACACCCAGGTCTTCAGTCCGTGTCGATATCCACTTACCCACCGTCACCTCCTATCGAATATGATGTTATGAAGAACCTTTCACAGCTTGCATAGAATGGATTAATTGCCTTATTCTGACAAGGTAAGATTGGCAATTAATCAGTTTAAAAAAGTACCTGGTTGAGGCAGTATTCGATTAGAAATGTTGAAGCAAGAATGTAATAACCTTCATCATCAATAGTTGGGATGGGACTTCGATTTTGAGAGATCGAATTGATAGTATCCTTTTATCCTTATACAAGGGGAAAGCTGACAAATCAATATGCGCTAACTATCATGGTATCACATTAGAGGTTGTTGATAAGGTGCTCACGATATTCTTGTTTAACAGACTGATATTTGTCCTGTGATCATCCCAGAATCCCGGAGCAGTTTTAGAAGTGGAAGGAGGACAGTTGATATGCTATTTGCTTCAAGAGAAACGCATTGAGCAATTCATGCCTTTGCATCAAGGGTTTTGTTCAGTTGACCAAAACGTTTGACAAAATCAACAGAAATGATACTTGGAAAAGTAGGGTGTCTACCTAAATTCCTTAGTGTGGTTAAGCAGCTGTATAGAGTTATGAAGGCTCAGGTTTTCTTCAGTGGACAGCTACCTGATGAAAACCCTATTGATAAAGGCATAAAGCTGAGTGATGTTCCTTTTCTATTGTAGCAACATTGTACGTGGAATGTGTTAGATTACATAGGAAAAAATTTCTGCTTTGAAGTTAGCATGTCAAAGGAAGTGATGTAAGAAAATAAGAAGTAGAGATAGGATACATGGCAGTTGGGAAGCTAGAGTTGTCCTCTTGGGTTTTTGGTGTGATAGAGAGTAGACGTGTTTTGGAGATCTTCTCCCCATGGAGGATGGACAGGGGGACAAATTGGGTATTCTGTAATACTAATATATACTGCAAACAAAAATATACTAAAATAAACCGAAAAAAAAATGAAGGCCCAGAGGAATAAAGTGTGCTGTTATTTTTAATTACTATGAAGAGATGTTAACCATTACTACTTCTACTAAAAGAAGTAAGAGAACGACTTTACACCCACAGTCACGACTATGAAGAAGAAGAAAGAACAACACAGCTCTTTATGTATGTGGTGATATTTGTTGTGGACACAAATACTCTCGACAGCTATGCAATAAAAAGGTTCTTTGATGCTACTTTATAGCACAGTTTTTTGG
>OY744537.1:21109225-21204225 GCA_963556195.1 Sepiola atlantica
AGTAATTCAAAGTGACGAGTGCAAGTGGGTTTGCACTGCTGTTGAGGAGCATCGTTCGAAATTGATTAGTATTCGTTAAGGAATTAATCAACGAGTAATTAATGAACACTTTATAACTATACTCTTTTTAAATGGTCAGAACTTCTTCCATTGTTCCTCTTTTGCAACGACTTAATACATTGGACTTCTGGGAATTTTTTCGTATGCAATGAATGTCCGGATGTATATGATAGTGACACGTCTTTTGTTGGAGAGGGTTTCGAATTTTAAAAATATGATGGAGATGCTTGTTGAGTATGACGTTTACCCATTAGATATTATATCAATAACTCGATAATGGTTCTCCTCGTTATGGTTGTGTTATCGTTTGATGCTCGGGTAGATCCGATCCGGTTTGGCCATGCAGTGAGAGAAAGTATAAAAATGCGTGTCTTTTTATAGTATCATGTTAAGACTAAAATTGTTTTGTTTGGAAGAGCCTCACCATGAAATGTAAATGAAGACACGCGCTTTTTTTTAAAAATCCGGCTATGCACATAGCCAAACTTTAACTTAAAAAGTAGAATTTCGCAAAGATATTTTAGCTAACTTCTACGTTAAAACATAAACTTGGTTCAATTGAGGTTTGCTGTGAAACTTATAAAATGCATACAGTGTTTCCCGCAAATATTTGGACAAAGTCGCCGAGAGTTTTTTTAATGTTTAAACAATATTCATTCATTCATTCATTCATTCATTCATTCAATCATCATCATCATCATCATCATCATCATCATCATCATCATCATCATCATCATCACCACCACCACCACCACCACCACCACCACCACCACCACCACCACTACCACCACCACCACTTCCATACATACACTGTGTACACATGCCTGATAGATTTTTCTCTTGGTCCACAGTGGTAACGCTCTGCTGGTTAGTAATGGCAGAAGTTCCCTGAACTTACTCCATCCACTCCTAACTCTTGCAATCACACAAGCACCCACGCCACCCTGTGCTCCAATGGTCTCGCCAAGGTAACAACACTTCTGAACAACCTCAATTACTGTATTATATTCACAGTAGAAAATAGCGTATTTTTTGTATTGTTTTGCTAGTTTATGTAATGAGTATACATTGATAGAGATATTTCCGGTTGTGCAAGATATTTGAAAATTGTTAATTTCATTATTGTCCATTTTATTTTTAATTTTAAGGGGGGAGAGTACTGATTAATTCCAAAGGGCATCCAATTGCTCAGAAGACCAATTGGCTTTAGAATGATGTGTTTTTATCGTAAACTAAATAAAATAATGAAATCCATTAATATATTTAAACAGTTTTGTAAATGTTTATTTATCTGTTTTTGTATATGATTGTTTAAAGTTCTTGTTTCATGTGAACTTTGTGACTGCGTTAAATGAACCTGATACAAATGAATGAGGTCATTGTTTAAATGTTTACAAAGAGGACATATTTTGATTTCCATAGCACATGTCTATATAAAAAAAGAATATGTATATATATCTGACTAAAATTTCAGTTCTGTTCATTTATGATCTACAGTTTTCAACAGCGAGGTAAAAAAAAATACTTATTTATTAACTTTTTATTTGTCTTTTTTACGTTTCTTTAAGTTTTGCATTTCTAGTTAAACTCTAGACGATGTTTCCTTATTTATACGATGTTTTCATTGTAAATTTTTAATTTAACAAAACTGATATTTTTTAGTCTTCGTTTTTAGTTTTAAAGAAGAAATATCCCGGCAAACGTAATACGAAAGGTACTTATTTACAACAGGGTCCCTGGAAAAAATTATTTTCATGTCAAATCAGTATTTTGTACTTACACAGGCATAGTTTCTCACTCACGGTACGCAAAAAGAATTAAAAAATATCAAGTAGAACTTTAATTAGAACGATTTTTCCATTTCCATAAGGGCGATGTACAACGTCTATTCGCCGACATTTTGGGTGTGAGCGATCGATGGAATAGCCAAGGGCAATAACTCCGTTGTTATTGTTAGAATTTTAAAAAGAAAGAAACACATATGCAATAATAATAAAATATATATTTATTAAATAAAAAAAATGAAAATTAAATAATTATTTTTGATTTTTTCAACGGGGTACTTTCCACGATATAATTTTATAGATTAATAAAATGTAGGTGCTTATTGCCCTTGGCTATTCCATCGATCGCTCACACCCAAAATGTCGGCGAATAGACGTTGTACATCGCCATTATGGAAATGGAAAAATCGTTCTAATTAAAGTTCTACTTGATATTTTAAAATTCTTTTGCGTACCGTGAGTGAGAAACTATGCCTGAGTAAGTACAAAATACTGATTTTACATGAAAATAATTTTTTCCAGGGATCCTGTTGTAAATAAGCACCATACGAAGTGTACTCCACCCCATCATCATGGTCAATACATTTTTTGTTATTCAATTTTATTGAACCCCCCCCCCCAAAAAAAAACCCCCAAACCAAAGCCTTTTGATTATCGAGTAAGCACTACTTTTTCAGATTATAAAATAACATTTGCACATTATAAAAATAACATTAACAGTTTTTGGTGATATTGAACTTGACTGGAGCAATTCATTCGTTTCGTATTGTCTCCTCTTACCGATGTTAAGTCAAATTAACTTTTTATGTTGCAACAAAATCATAACGAAAAAAACAAACATTTTTTGAACAAATCATTTCACCTTCACCAATAAATTATTTGGACTTTTATAACGACAGCTAACAACGAAAAGGGGTAAAAACAAACAAACAAACGGGCAACAAATAAATGTTACGAAATGCAAGATAAGTTACTCTTCTACTAACCTGGATAAGTTTAATTGTGTTTTAACTTATTTTAAAGGTTTTTTTTTTGTTCAAAACAAACCTGGTGTCCATCTGTTCAGTTAGAACGAAAAAATGGCTGTCCAGCACGGGGATCCTTGATAATTGGTGAAAAATTGAAGAATAAACAAAATAGTGTTATAAACACATCCAATAAATTTCACCAATCGTGGGAAAATGTCATGTTCTACCAGTATTTTGAAAAATTTTCGTTTTTGAGCGATTATCGAAACTCTGTAATTTCAGCCATTTTTTCCCGTTCTAACTGAACAGGTGGACACCAGGTTTATTTTGAACAACAACAACAACAACAAAAAAAAAAACTCTTTAAAATAAGTTCAAACGCAAATAAACTTATCCAGGTGAGTATTGATTTACTCCTCTCCAGGAGTTAGGCACAATGCCAGTTTTTATCCTACTCCCACAAGTAAGATGTGACCCAAGGTCGGGTCGGGAAAGTGGGGTTTGAAAAGCCAGCGCCCGAGAGGTGAGCACTCTGACCATTTAAAAATTGCCTGGGTAGCCCTGTCGGCATTCCCCGGTAGGGGCGCCTCAGACAGTAAGCAATAAACTTACTCCTCCCCAAAGAGGAGAGGCAAAGCCTGGGAGGGTGGACCTCCTAGAACTGCACAGGACAGACCCATTGACTGGCGTAAGTCAAGCCCCGAAGGACAAGACAATACCAGTATGGGGTGCAGTATCCATCGGAACAAATACTACACTTTGATCTTAGCCAAAAGGCCAAGAATCCAGGTGAGTAGAAGAGTAGCTTATATTGCATAACATTTATTCGTTGGCTATTTTTGTTTTTTACCCTTTCTTTTCGTTCTATTAGTTGTTATAAATGCCCAATTATTTTTGAAAAACATTCCAATAAATTATTTTTTACCAATAAATTATTTTTCAAAAACATTCCAATAAATTATTTTTCAAAATATTCTAATCTACACATAAACCTAACGCTAACTTGCAGCCACTCAGATTTATTGTAGTCAAAAAATATTAAATGCTAGCATGGCCTGGAAATGGGGGATCATTTTACGTTAAATTTATATACGAAACTAATCCACCACTCTAAATTCTAAAATGATTGTTTAGTTTTCTTCTTTCCATCAGTCTTTTCAAGGTGTTCACACGTAATCGCCTAAAAAACGTAGAATCGCATTTTTTGGAAGGGGTGATTCAGCGGGGATTTTAATCTACAAATGTACCACGAAAGCATATTTCTTGTTACAGTCTTGTTTTTTTAGCTAAAGAAAATAACGTGACACCGTAGTAATAGGCAATACAAAAACTCAAATAAACCTAAACGAAATTTCTCCAGCCAAGACAGTTCAAAAGTTCCCAGCTTTTCTTTCATATAAGTTCAAGTAATGGTAAATTTGATTTGGCGATGGCCTTTAGCCAAAATAATCTTATTTTCACCTAAAAACTTTTAACAATTAAGAAGAGGGGGATCATTTTACGTTAAACTTAAATAACAAATTGAACGCCTTATAAAAATTGAACAGGAGGGCTGTATAATTTGAGAATTGTTTTGAATTGGTACAGTAATCCAAAGAGTAAAATATGAAATAATTTTTTTTAGAGTAGGGTGAACAAGTCCTCTTAAATATCGACTTATTTTGTATTAAAGTTAGATAGTAAATTACCCCCCCCCACCCACCCACCTACACTTAAAAATTGAACAAGTCGGTTACAAAAACAACACTTGAAAATTTGGATTATTCAAACTACTGTTCTCATCTTGGATGTTATTCTCACAACGTTTCGGCCGATTTAACCTCCGCCCTTCTTCAGGTGTATCTTGTCGAACTCGGGAATCTGTACGGAATTTCGAATGGAACCCTTTATTTAATCAACGGGGGTAGCTTGTTCTCGTTCCGTCAGCCATGACCGGGGACATGACCATGTCTTTAGTAATTCGTTATTGTATTCGTAGTATCGCCCGGGCTGAGGATTAACCTCCAACCTACAGAAGACTGCCACTCAGAACTGATTATTACTTAGCACTCTAGCTATGGATTAAATAGTAGGATAGACCAGACTCTTCAGCCTTGATGGTGTAATTAGTCTAGGAGAAGCCCACCTACGCTGAACGAGACCGACGATTGTTTGAAATTCTTTCCCAATTTCAAGATGATCAGACGGACGAAACGTGGACGTCTCCAGCGTACACAGTAACGCATAGAATTTAAATAAAATAATAAATATTAGCTCTTGTATTACTTACGATCCATCACTTTGATAGTTTTTTCTACTAACACGAAATACTTACTAATATATATATATATATATATATATATATAGTAATCCAGGTAGGGTAAAAATCCACAGGGTAGAAATCCAAAGGGAATCAAACCGGGCTTATAAAAGAGTGCTCAATAAAAATATAGAGCTGTATTGTGAATGCTTTTATTCAAACATGTACAAGGTCTGCTACACTGGCATGTCGATGTTATCGATCTACAGCTCTCAAGAGCTGAGGTCTCATCAGGCAGAGAATTATTTTATGATCCAACCTGGTCGCTGAATTCCAGGAATTCAGCGACCAGGTTGGATCATAAAATAATAGTAGGGTAAAAATCCACAGGGTAGAAATCCAAAGGGAATCAAACCGGGCTTATAAAAGAGTGCTCAATAGAGCTGTAGATCGATAACATCGACATGCCAGTGTAGCAGACCTTGTACATGTTTGAATAAAAGCATTCACTATATATATATATATATATATATATATATATATATATATATATATATATTGTGTTTAATCTGTTTCAGCACTTAAATCGAGACATTTTTCCCTTTAATGTTTTTCAAAATTTTTCACCTTTGGATTTTCAAGATATCCACCTCTTATAATTAATTGATATTCAATTGTTATTGGTCAGACTTTCTGGTGACAAAAGCGATATCTTTGAAAAGCCATGGCTTAAAGCTTTTTTGTATTTCTATTCCTTGTTTGAACACTTGATGAGTTAATACACTTGTAAACTATACAAACTTTATCTATTTCATCACTTGATATATATATATATATATATATACTTACAGGATGTTCATAAAGTCTGGACACACAGGATAATTGGATATTTTTCATTTAATCAAATGAAATACAAAATTCAATCTTTTTTATTAGAAGACGTGGTATTCTCGTCCACCAGATCTTAGTCCTCTGGATTTCTTTTTCTGTGGTGTGTTAAAAAAGAAAATGTATTTAAAAACAATCACAGATCCAACACATTCGACTCGGCACATAAGCAGTGACTGTGCCAAAATTGAAGGCAATGTGAATTTATTGCATCGAGTTTACGAACATTTTTGGAATGGCATCAATATTTGCACTATGAATGATGGACATTATCTTTAAGATGTTTTTATTTTTATTTTTAAATAACGTGTAATTTTACCTATGTGTTCAGACCTTACGGACACCCTGTACAATGGACAATTGTATTCCACTTATTATAAGCCTCCAAGTACCTGGCACGCTAGGAAGTAAGTGTAGTATCTGTTCCGATGGATACTGCACCCTATAGACGGGTGTCGTCTTGTCCTTCGGGGCTTGATTCCACCTGTCTGTGGGTTTGTCCTGTGCAGTTCTAGGAGGTCCACCCTCCCAGGCTTCGCCTCCCCTCTTTGGGGAGGAGTAAGTTTATTGCTTACTGCCTGAGGCGCCCCTACCGGGGAATGCCGACGGGGCTGCCCAGGCAATTTTTAATGGCCAGAGTGCTCACTTTCTCGGGCGCTGGCTTTTCAAACCCCACTTACTCGACCCGACCTGTGGTCACATCTTACTTGTGGGAGTAAGATAAAACTGGCTTTGTGCCTAACTCCCGCAGAGGAGTAAATAAATATACTTCAGTATTATGAACTCGTCCTTGGACAGTTATTCCAACTGGTACCATTCAAAACATCAATCTTTCTTTTCTTTCTTTTCTTAGGATTTCTTGTTAAAATAGTCTGTTTTGATTCGGCCGTTTGGTTTTCCATGAAAATGAACGTCGCCATCTTCTTTCTCGCCCTGGTCGCATTTCACACCACATGCGCATATGTTGTGCACACCAACGAATCCTTCGATGACATTTGGATCGAATTCAAGAAAGCACACAACAAAAGCTACGCGTCAATTGATGTAGAAATTACGAGGTAAAACGTTTTTAAAAATCTTATTTTTATTTTAAAATCTTACAGTCTAAACTTGTATTCCTCTTCGGGTCAATTTAATTCCATTATATAATATACTTGAATGTTTTAATAATCCAAGCATGTTGATATACGTTTGCTTTTAATGGAGGTTGTGTCTGTCTGTAACTAAAAGTACGTAACAATTCTCCCTACGTTTTTGTAATTTCTTACATGCTGGGCCTCTCTTGCAACCTCTATGTTTTCAGCACTACTGTGGAAAACATTGAATATTTGGGTCAAACCAGAAGAGTACCCGACTCAAAGTCAGCAGCAAACGGTGTTCGGTCAGATTTAGTTCCTGTTTTGGGTCGTGTACTCTTCTGGTTTTGTATTAATTTTTATTTATTTATTAGATTGTTAGATGAATGTAATGAATGGCTTTCAAAATAATAAAGTTATTCTCTTCTCTTGAAAGAGAATTAAAGTCATAATGTTTCGCCGACGAAACTTGTTGAACTGCTGATTCATGCTCCATAAAAGCTGTGACCACGTAGGGTCATTTTGTTTCTCTAAAAAACAAAACAAAAAAGAAACCTGTCACTTTTGCAAGTTTTTTTTCCCTCATTTTTTTTTAATAAATACATTAAATTAGCCACCATAAGAATGAACGACACGACGAATGAAAAATTCAACGAGAGCCAGGAAATTAAATAAAAACGAACGAATTCCAATTAAAATAACCGAATGAAAAATTATCCCCCACAGTTACAGTATATTTTCGGTACGGTAAAACTAAACAAAATCTTGGACTGACATATTCTCTTCGCTCGAGTATGAAAAGTGAAGTATACCTTTTATCAGTGGAGAGTTCTGGGGTAAAGGAGATAATTAAAAATTCGTTATTCTCAAGCGGGTTTAAGCGAGATTGAGTATAATTGCGTTGGTTATGCAATATTATAGATATAGAGGTTATGTATATTATAGATATTGATACAAATGCTTTAAATTTGTTTAATTTCCTACATTTTTCAAACAGCAAGACAAACCATAAACACCATTAAAAGATAAAACCCATAATTATAAATTCTGCAAACAATTTTCCCATTTTGGGAGGCCATTTTTTTTTTATTGTATCAAATATTTTTTTACCGCCTATTTCAATCGAATCGGCCGTTATTAGCGCTTAAAAAAAAAAAAAAAACAGAACAGAAAGTTCACACTTCGCCGTGTCAAAAAATAAATCATGTAGTTTTTCTTAATTTTAAATTAGTAAAGTTCGTTTTGAATGTTTTCTATTACAATAGACTTTAGTGTATTTTATTTTTCAAAAAAAAAAAAGAAGAAACTGCGCCGTGAGGAACTGATACTTTTGTAATCACCAAAAAAGCAACGCATTGACAAATTTTGATGTAATTTTTAACATTCATTCAATACATTATATATTTTACTAGCTGTCCATACCCGGCGTTGCCCGGGAGTCATTTTACTTTTTTTTTTTCTTTTACCATTTTTAAAAAAATATGGTTTTGAAAGTAACTGCTAAAACCTGATAGTATTATAACTGTTTTTTTTTTCAATAAAATAAGTTAAATTAAGGGAGCAGAGAAGGTTTTTCTTCTGATTTAAGAAGACAAAAACGGCACTTCTGTAGTATATATGAAGCAGCTGCCGATTAAGAAATCGAAATTGAAGAGTTCCGTTTTTTTTTCTCCAAGTACCATTCATTCAGAATTCACTGGAAGTTGAATTTAGTATTTAGAAAATGGAGTTAAATGAGATTAATCTTCGAGACATTGGTAATTTAATGAACCAGCCGCAAAAAACAATAGATTTTTTACAGGCACACCGCCTGATTTCTTAATGTTAGGGTAAGGGGTTAGGGTTAGGGTTTAGGTTTAGGGTTAGGGTTTTTTATTTAAAATTATTTTACTTCATATAATAAAAAAAAGAAATTGTTAATTGTTACCCAAAAACAAACCAGTCTTGCATTTTTTTTATGTTGTAACAAAATCACTTCCGGTTGAATTACCTCCCTTTATTTTCAGTAGAAGGACAGAAAATTTGCTGCTTCATATATACTACAGAAGTGCCACAAAAACTTCAACGCACGCATTTGTTTGTTTTAATTTTGCTACAATTTAATTATCCAAATCGTCCATGTTACATTATTAAACTATTAAATTAATCAAATGAAAATTGCATTCTGCTGTGCCAAATTAATCGTCTAAATTAAAGTTGCGTTCACTTTACCAATATTAAAGAGAAGAAAGTAAATATGTGAAATTTGTCAGAAAATAGTAGCAGCAGACAAAACTGAAGGCTGTTGTGAACTAATATCGGCATATCCTTTTTTGTCGACGACTTCTACACTAATAAAATCATTTTGTTTATTAAAGATAAATTAAAAACAAAAAACAAATAATAAGAATACATGATAATGTATATATATATTTTTTTAACTATTTAAACATTAATACCATTTTCTGCAGATCACCAAGATGGCGTCCAAATTTAAAATGATCAGCCAATTAACATATGTGTCACACTGGTGCATACAAAGAATGATAAATAAATCCGATTTTTAATGGGTGGCAGTAAGAGTAATTCCCAGAGTGAAAGTTAAACTGCACATTCCTCTATACTTATACTAATGCAAATTAAAATATTGATAATATTAACTATTAAAATATTGATAAGATTAACTATTAAAATATTGATAATATTAACTATTAAAATATTGATAATATTAACTATTAAAATATTGATAAGATTAACTATTAAAATATTGATAAGATTAACTATTAAAATATTGATAAGATTAACTATTAAAATATTGATAAGATTAACTATTAAAATATTGATAAGATTAACTATTAAAATATTGATAAGATTAACTATTAAAATATTGATAAGATTAACTATTAAAATATTGATAAGATTAACTATTAAAATATTGATAAGATCAACTATTAAAATATTGATAAGATCAACTATTAAAATATTGATAAGATTAACTATTAAAATATTGATAAGATTAACTATTAAAATATTGATAAGATTAACTATTAAAATATTGATAAGATTAACTATTAAAATATTGATAAGATTAACTATTACAATATTGATAAGATTAACTATTAAAATATTGATAAGATTAACTATTACAATATTGATAAGATTAACTATTACAATATTGATAAGATCAACTATTACAATATTGATAAGATCAACTATTACAATATTGATAAGATCAACTATTACAATATTGATAAGATCAACTATTAAAATATTGATAAGATCAACTATTAAAATATTGATAAGATCAACTATTAAAATATTGATAAGATCAACTAATAAAATATTGATAAGATCAACTATTAAAATATTGATAAGATCAACTATTAAAATATTGATAAGATCAACTATTAAAATATTGATAAGATCAACTATTAAAATATTGATAAGATCAACTATTAAAATATTGATAAGATCAACTATTAAAATATTGATAAGATCAACTATTAAAATATTGATAAGATCAACTATTAAAATATTGATAAGATCAACTATTAAAATATTGATAAGATCAACTATTAAAATATTGATAAGATCAACTATTAAAATATTGATAAGATCAACTATTAAAATATTGATAAGATCAACTATTAAAATATTGATAAGATCAACTATTAAAATATTGATAAGATCAACTATTAAAACATTGATAAGATCAACTATTAAAACATTGATAAGATCAACTATTAAAACATTGATAAGATCAACTATTAAAACATTGATAAGATCAACTATTAAAACATTGATAAGATCAACTATTAAAACATTGATAAGATCAACTATTAAAACATTGATAAGATCAACTATTAAAACATTGATAAGATCAACTATTAAAATATTGATAAGATCAACTATTAAAATATTGATAAGATCAACTATTAAAATATTGATAAGATCAACTATTAAAATATTGATAAGATCAACTATTAAAATATTGATAAGATCAACTATTAAAATATTGATAAGATCAACTATTAAAATATTGATAAGATCAACTATTAAAATATTGATAAGATCAACTATTAAAATATTGATAAGATCAACTATTAAAATATTGATAAGATCAACTATTAAAATATTGATAAGATCAACTATTAAAATATTGATAAGATCAACTATTAAAATATTGATAAGATCAACTATTAAAATATTGATAAGATCAACTATTAAAATATTGATAAGATCAACTATTAAAATATTGATAAGATCAACTATTAAAATATTGATAAGATCAACTATTAAAATATTGATAAGATCAACTATTAAAATATTGATAAGATCAACTATTAAAATATTGATAAGATCAACTATTAAAATATTGATAAGATCAACTATTAAAATATTGATAAGATCAACTATTAAAATATTGATAAGATCAACTATTAAAATATTGATAAGATCAACTATTAAAATATTGATAAGATCAACTATTAAAATATTGATAAGATCAACTATTAAAATATTGATAAGATCAACTATTAAAATATTGATAAGATCAACTATTAAAATATTGATAAGATCAACTATTAAAATATTGATAAGATCAACTATTAAAATATTGATAAGATCAACTATTAAAATATTGATAAGATCAACTATTAAAATATTGATAAGATCAACTATTAAAATATTGATAAGATCAACTATTAAAATATTGATAAGATCAACTATTAAAATATTGATAAGATCAACTATTAAAATATTGATAAGATCAACTATTAAAATATTGATAAGATCAACTATTAAAATATTGATAAGATTAACTATTAAAATATTGGAAATTAGAAATAAAGTTAAAAAAAAAAACAAAAAACATAATCAGATGAAAATCATATCTATATCAAAACAGAATTAAGTATGTACCTTGTTTAATTAACGCCAAAGAAATGAATAGACTGGCTCTGTACTATTTTATATGTAAGATAATGAATATAAGTTTTAACATGCAACATCATAACGATTGAGTGGAAGTTTGGACCAGATTAAGACACTTGCGCAATAACGTTTTTATCTTAAATATATTACCGTTAAAATCGACTCTATATTCCTTCCGACAACAAATACGATCGATGAGACCTACAGGGAGCTGCTTAAACCATCCCTTATGTATAAAGAAACCCTGAGCAAAAATAAGATTTTTCTTATCTTTTTCCTTTGTTATAGGCGCTTAATTTGGGAGAGAAATCTTCAACGAATTAATGAGCACAACCATCTGACCGCCATAGGTCATCATTCCTATTGGCTGGGCATCAACGAATACTCTGATATGGTAAGTTTTGACGAATTTCGTCACTTGTGGCTTTAAATGTGTAATATCCTAAACTAAGTACAATTACGTCTAATACTTTTAGACGGTGATTATTATTACTACTAGTGTACACCCTCTGTCAAAAATTAAAGCCAACGGAGGGTAGTCTGACTTGCTACTTGCTTTCTTGCTTCTTCTCAACACTTGAAATGGTTTCGTTCGGAGGCAAATAAAAGGCACGGTTTTACTCGTTAACTTTTCTTACGGAATAGATATATTTATATAAAAAATACACAAATACACATTGATATTTATTATCGAGTGGAGGATTATTTACTCACTAGGACTTTTCACACGAGTCATTATCAGTGATTGCTTACCAGCAATAACAACTGGTGTTCTCTGGAGTCTGGATGACATGTCTCCCCAGATTTCCAACACCCTCCACTTCTTTCGTTAAGTTATTAATCAGTTTGCGTTATCGGAACGGTCGTTTACCATTGATTTTTTTTAATTGATAATTCTCTGGAATTTGAGTGTCAATACACCTTCCTAAAATTCTAGTACTTTCCGTGTCCTTCTAGTGGGGATCTGGGTGGTGCTCACCTTCCTCTCTTTTAATTCCCCTTCACTTTTCACGGCTACATATGTGGGGGTGGGGTTTTCATTTGGCGGGCGGGGGTGTCAGATTATTATCTATTTATTAGCAGCAGTATTGTATAATTGTAATTGTGTTTCTTCGTCTCCAATTTTTTTTTATTTGGTTTATGAATAAATGTAAAAAAAGATTTTGCACTTTCTTCAAAAAAGTAAAAAATCGACCATTTATTTATTTTCTCTTTCCAACTCCGTCAATGTAAAAAGGATTTTGCGTCTTCAGACGAGGATTGAACTCGGAATCACGTTTTAGCAGGCTGGCGTCTTATTAATTTTGTCATTACACCAGTCTTATTAATATACAGATTATAAAACATATTATGGAAACGTTATTGTGTAAGTAGGTAAAATAAGTCACTTGAAATCACTTATCATAAAAGGAAGAGATAGAGGATATTAGCAGTGAAAATGTCGTGTTTTTTACTATTAGATTACCACTTATCAAGGCCAAACGCCACTCGAGGACAAGGGTTAATGAGATGGAATGCTTGTCAGTCGGAAGATGAAGAACACTATGGTAGTAGTAACATTGATCCAAGTATGAACTGCGTTTGATTACTTAGAAGTTTATAACAAGAATTTGTTGACATTAGATTTAAAGATTACCAAGTTCTAATCAACAGGGAGGCAATCACGCAGTAATGTGTTCCACAGGTAAGAAGCCCTTGCAAAGAATCTTTGTTCATGGAAATTCCTCCTAACGTTAAGCGCTTGGAGGGAGAAAAGAAAATTGCTTTCCGTTCTTGTATTAAGACGAGTGCTTGCCGTGAATGCCTTACAAGAAAGAACCAGATATTGGAGTTCAGTTAAGCACCTTCCATGAAAAAAAAAACGATAGAGTAGAGAGAGACTAGCAACGTCTCTTCTATGAGAAAGATGTTGTAGGGAAGAGAAGAGATCACCCCCACTAAATTTCAAAGTCAATTTTGTATTGTCAAGGCAGAAAAGTGCTCTATGCGACACCTCCCAAGATGTGGCAACAGTATTCAATCTTAGGACGTATCTGATTTATATAGGTAGAGGATTGCATCTGGAGCCAGGTACTTTCTGGAGTGGTACAATGATCCAACCATTTTTCTAGCGACCTTAGCAACAGACTGGGTGTAGGTCTTAAGGCCTGGAGTGAAAGTCAGACCTGGGGAGGGGGGGGGGGAGCTCTGAAGTCGAGCAACCTCTATGCTAGAGCCAACTCTGTATATCTCTTGCTTTTTGTAAGGTCGGTTTTCTGTTTTACAGCATCCAAATACTTTTTGTCATTTAATGCCGAAAGACAATATCTATTGGAAACAATTTATTGTAAACGACTCATTCAACACAAGTTTCTATTTCACTCGTTGCCAAGGGGGTGTTCATACCTTCCACAACGGTGTTACCGTGTAAGTGAATGTAGATGTGACTGGAATTTAACCTTGCATAGCCGATTCCATAGTCTACGTCGATATCCATTACCATGGACGGCGGCACCGGGGGGGGGGGGCAGGGGGGGGCAGGGGGGGCTACATCCCCCCCACACTTTTTAACTTGGCCCTCCCCCCACTTTACGGTCATCAATAATGAAGTTATATATGCATGTGTTTAACCGCCCCCCCCCACTTTTTAGGAGAGCCCCCCCCCCCACACTTTTATAACTGTGTCGCCGGTCCTGATTACACCATTCACGATTTCCCCCCCTCCGATTCATTGTCTCTTGAGACTAAAAAAGCCACAAAAAGATATTGCATTTATGTGCGAATTTACAAAACCAAAACGGAAATAACATTTAGCATTAACTCTATAATATAAATCTGATGTCTATATCGGTCTCTAGCCAACGATAAGTGTTAGATGGACAGATTCGAACCAGAAAACCGCAATTCTTTCCCCTTTGTCAGAAACATCGCTCATGGAATGTGAGAACTAAAGGACAAAATAAGGGAAGCGAGAGTTACGAGGCTACCGAAAGTAAACCCAAGGTCCACTTTCTACTCTATATACTTTCTATGTCATGCGAAATGTAGTGCTATTCTGTCGGGTAGTTTTGGAGACTGTATAGTGCTTTTTTAGTATCGGCAATAGGAGTATTATTATTTTTACCCCCTATGACGCACTCAGCATCTCACCAATGCGTCCTCCCAAATTTGGTTAAAATATATACTACTTATGATCAAACAGCAAAAAAAAACAACAACAAAAAACAAAGACATCCCCCCCAACCCCGTCCCCCAGCCACACAGAACTTTATTTATAAAACATATAGGTGCACAGAAGCTTTTCGATCATCCTGTATATTTGTGGCGTCCCTGTTTCTCTATCCGGGCATGTAATTAAAAAAAAAAGAAGCTTTTATACCAAGAGCAAAGCAACCTTTCTCGAGTACATTTTTAACGAGAAATACATTGGTGGCGTTACTTTTGCATTCGCACCGAACATCCGTAAACAGAAAGGACGATTTTATTTTATTTATAACTTGGAATTTAAAAATTATAGGAAAAAATGGTAATACAGGGTTCAGGGCAGGGATCAGAAATGCAGATATGTTCTCATTCATTCCTGGGCAACGACGAGGATACCAACTAGTTACCTATAAACAATGACTATTCTGTAAGTCAGGTCATCTTTACCCGACCGAATTAACAGGTTGGATTTCTCTCTCTCTCAGCCGTAAACATTTAAATTATCCAATGAGGCATACATGTTTAAACTTCAAACATAAGCCAGTGCAGTGACTTAAAAAGTTTAATCGTAAAATAAATGTCAAATATTTGTTTACTTGAAAATGTGATCGCAGACAGCCACGATTATCGACAGCCAGTTCATGTCTCGTTCCGTTGTCATTTCTAATGATCTCAAGTCGATAAAGCATTTTGATGCGACTGGCTTCTGCATATATATATATATATATATATATATATATATATATATATAATCACCCATTTTACCCTTTCGACTACTTCTCTCACAACCCTCCCACTTACAAATCTTTTCTAAAACCATGACATTACTCACATACCAAAATCACAGAGCCTCCCCCATCCTCTCCTCTTTCCTCACCCCTCCACTTTTTCACTTACAGCCATCCACATTATTTCCGTTCACCCCCACCCCTCCACTTTTTCACTCAGAACCATCCTCATTAATTTCATTCCATGCTACTGACTTCACTAAGCATGGACCTCGGTCCTGCGCACCCAGTAGTGGCTACTACCTTTTCTCATCAACCCATCATGTCAACCCAATATTCTCACGTACTTGCATGATATTTTTCTTGAAATTATCATCCTGAGGAAGTCTTACAAATAAAGACGAAACGTCGATGAATATATAAAAAAAACATCCTTTTTGGTTTTCCTTTTTCATTTCCCATTACGTTGGATTACCTTTATCCTTCCTTTCTCATATATATATATAAATTATTCCAACAGAAGTGCAGAAGAGGTCACTTAAGTTTTTGTGGTTCAGTCAAATGGCCCTTTGTATCCTAAGCTGATTGACTGTGTTCGATTGGACTTATGTTTTGGTTCGATTGGGCATAAAGTTCTGATTTCAAGTCTGTCGTTTAGTGGAGAAGTGTAATTTGAACCTCTAAAATAAAATTTGTTACGGGTTTAAAACTGGAATTGTAGTCCTGTTTAGAGGGAGACTGCTTATGTTGCAGCACTGACCGAGACCACACGATTGACATTGCGACCGGTGTCGGAATCGAGCACCGACTTCAGACAAAATCGACAAGTGGACAATCACGGCCTGTGCAGTGAACGTACACAAACACCCGTTCACACGAGGTCTAACAGTTTCTCATATTAAATCCAATTTAAGTTAGAAGTTGGTACTTTAGAATATTAGTCTTTGTGTGCGATAATAGGATTTCTGAAAATGTCAAGCTTATACCATAAGCCGTACTTAAGATAAAAGCATGTTCTCATATAGGGATGTTCTCAAGTTAGGTGTTTCTCTAGATTAGGACCCGAGCTAACTTTGCCCCCGTTGGTAGGGCTGGGGGTCAAAGTTAGCCCAGGTCTTAATCTGAAGAAGTATCCTAAGTTATAAACGAAATTGTAGTGAAAAAAGCATTTATCAAAAGTAATGCAAAATCTCTTCTAAAATATCTTATCAACTTTTTTTCCGCATCTTCGTTCAACAAATAAGACAGGGATTAGTAAAGAAGTTATTGAATGCTATGACCGTACGTACGCAGGTTGCAATAAGGAGTTTGTGAGACTGGCAGGCTTCGTATTATTATTATTAGGAAATAAGTCCATGTGTTGAAGTGTCGCTATCTTTTTATGAGTTATGTTTATGTGTCGGTGACGCCAATAGCCAGAGGCCATGGCGGGTTTCGTTTGCGCGCCAATAAGAAGTGTGGTATTGTTCAGAGTGACATAGATTCGTTAAAAAACGTTGCCTGCTTGCTGGCGATCTGTGTGTGAAAGCGCGAATGCAATTCATTATAAAGGTTGTAGGAACAGGTGTCCGGCTCCAGAAGAGATTGCTTTTGATTGGCTAGAGTCCGATATAGGGAACTAATCAAAACTGAGCATTTAATCTAATCAATATCAAGTATTTAAGTCAATCAAATATCGAATGATTTTGAGATCGTTTCTCTGCGTTGTTGTTGTTGTTGTTGTTGTTGGGACTACTGCTACAAATATTACATGAATTAAGTAATTTACATATTAAAGAGAAAACAAACTGATTTCAAATGAACATGAATTGAAAAGAAAATCGTTTTATAATATTTCAAACTCGAATGCGTACCTAATCAGGACATGCTATGTCACGCGACACAAAATTGCCTAAATGTTTAAAGTTGTCATGGTCGATGCATTTTATGAAGACATCGTTTTTATAATCTAAGATCCTGAAAAATACATGTTTACTTGTAAAAAATTCAGTTTAACCTGATTTAGACACGGTAAATAGTTTCCGTATGTTGGGTGTCTTAGCTATACTTCTATAAACCTAATTTGTTTCAGTTTTTTTAAAGTAGAAACAATCTCAATTTCGGCACATAATGATTCACACAACACTGAGTAGCATAAACAAAGAAGATTTTTCAGACCCTGAAAGCCCAGGTTCAATGAAGTTTAAAGCTTTGTTTGCAAATCTCACTCGTGTTTTTGTATAACTATGAGATTGTTCCCAAAATGTTCATAGATTTGCATTGTCTTACATTGATTTTCCAAGCGACGGAGTACCCCTTAAGAAGTATGTTTATTTTGAGCCGATTTTAGATACCATAAATATATTTATATACAGAGTTTAGTTCCTTCATTTTTGCTGTATTCCAATCATCTCTTGGTGCATTTTAATAATGTGTATAGTTTTATATGGTTCTAAGTTAGAAACAAGCAGTTGCGGAGGTTCAAAAATTGAAAACAAAAACGTAATTTTTCAAAAATATTTTCTTGTTTCAATCAAAAGGACGTAACTCTGTATGAACGAATACAGAGTTACGCACCCTTTTTAAAAGATGGCGGCCATTTGAAAATAATTCCGAACAGGGAAAAGTTTTTTTCTGGAAGAAATTAAATCGAATGGCATTTTATTCTTCTTAACGATTCTGCAACGATTCACGATAAAAAAAACTTATGAATCAGAATTAAATATTGATTTTTGTCGGAAGAAACCTATCGATGACAAAGGAATAATAAAGAGACTTACTTAACTTTTATATAGACATGACGAAGATAAATCATTGCCCAAATAGGCCTGAATTTTCTTTTTTTCTTATCGCAGCTGGATGATGAGTTCAGGGCTGTCATGAACGGTTTACGTCAACGGAAACTGAATTCTTCACTGGTGTTCACGGACGAGGATGTAAGCGATCTTCCGAAAGAAATCGATTGGCGATCAAAAGGTTACGTAACCGAAGTAAAAAACCAGGTAAATGCTATTTTAGGAATATTAGTTGTTGTTGCTATTTATTGCTTCTAGTATTTTAAAGCGTTTTTCTTTGCAAATAATTGAAGAAAAATGGCTACGAATAACCGAATACTGATTATTCAACGTGAAAGTTTGGACGATATTAATTTGAAAATTAGGTACAGTTTGATTTGTTTTTTTTAACGTAGAGATCTTTGACAATCGGATGATCTCCTTTGTTTTTTTTTAGATGTTTATGGAAATTGTATAAACGTGAATAAGCGTATTATTATTCAAATGAAAAAATAAAAATATAAGTATAAGGTAATTGTTACAGTCCTGGTGTTGGGGCCTCTGAAAGTGGCGGTTCTTCTTAGATTAAATGTATTGACAATGACGAAGAAGTAAAAAAAATATCGTCCATCTTTTTTTTGTTTTTTTTTTGAGGATGCATTTAAAGTATTTTAAACTCCAAAATAAAATAAAAAATGAATACATTTTAAACATAAACCAACAGCGCATACATAAACATTTTAATTAACCATGTGGCTTTTTGTGATCAATTTTAATTATTTTGGAAAATTATGAAAATAAACTATTCAAATGAAATAGGCCAAATTTACTGCTCGAGTTGTTCACGCACACACACACACACACACACACACACACACACACACGCATATATAATCTTATTATAATGGAAATTATGTATCTGTCTGTAACCGAAAACTATGCCACAATCTATTATACAGGGTGGGCCAAAATAAGGGTCCTATCTTTAAATTTGAATAACTTGAATTTGAATAACTTCCACAAAATAAAAGTTAAACCACCAAACTTTATGTGTGTGTAGACTGACCCTTCCGAGATTTTTTGAAATAAACAAAACAAATTTTAGCCGAAAAACACTTCTTAAAACTTACAAAAACTAAAGTATTGTTTTTTACACAGTTTTGAGTTTTTTAAGCAAAAATAATGTTTTCTAAATGAGGGTTCGTTCCTTAGGGCTAATACGGCTCATGCTTGCTTCGGAAGGGGTCCTTTACTTATTCTAAAAAAAAATTTTTTAAAAAATCAATAAATAAAAAAGTTATGAATTTTTAAAAATAGGACCCTTATTTTTGCCCACAATGTGAGTTAATTAATCAACGTCTGTTTTCCTAAGGCTTTTGCTTATATATCTTAATCACACATGTTTAAATGCCCCACAATTTGTGTATCGGGTTATGCTAAAAAAAAACTACAGTTTTAATTGTAATAATAAGCTGTATTTTGCAATTAACTTACCAGGTGACTCATCTCTTACCAAGTGTCTAGCTATCACTCTCACCCTTTATCACTGTATGTTGTTTGATACTCTCATTCTTATTTTCTACTGTATCTATTACTCTCGCTTTTTCACACATTTCTATGTCTGTCTGTCTATCTATCTGTTTATTAACAGTCAAAGATAATAAAGGAAGGAAAGAATAAAAAGATTGAAATAGTCCATTATAAACAAAAGGGAATATCGTCACAAGTAGTAATTCTATTAAACCAGTAACGTAAGAATGAAAGGGGAAACGAGAGAGGGGATATAGCTAGCAGAAAGAGACTAATTTTATATTTTCATATTTAACTGGCTTTGCAAACACACTTTTCCTGATTAAAACAATCTCACCCGAGCTAAATGGGTGACACAACGGGTAACAATTTTCTAGTACTCCTATGTTTTAAGCTCATATTTATTATACTATTTTCAATTTCCGTTATAAAGAAGAAATGTATTATATTTACACTGTTAACCTAATCTACTTTCTTTAAATAGACAATTAAATTTATATACACCACAAAATAGTATGAATGCCTAATCAACATAGTGATTAAAAAAAAAATCATTTTAATAGATCATTTTCGAGTATTATCGATTTCAAATTATTTGCTTACATTTATATACATGTAACAAAATCATTTAAGGTTAAAACTGCAACAGTCACGTAACCCTTTTTTACTAACGAGTCACGATTTATCAAGGCTAAAAGCCACTCGAGAATAAGAGTTTCAGAATTGGATGGATTGCCAGTCAAAATGATGAAGAATATTACGAGAGGATCGAAACTGTTGAAAGGAATGAAAAACATTGAATAATTTATGAGGACGGTTTATAAGTATTGTTTTTATTATTTGTTTGTTATGCCTCCTTGGGCATCTCCCCTTTAACTATCTTCCCAAGTCAACTGTTAAAAAAAAAAAAAAAAATCAAACTCTTAGTACAGTATCGATATCCAGATCAAATTCTGTTAAATATTTCATTTGATAACTCCCAAAAGTGCCCCCTCAATTTCTCCCTCCTACCACTTTCTCTGAATTCATCTAACCTTATCTTAAACTGATTCACGCTATTGCTGTTCTTAATCTGATCTGGCAACTTATTCCAAAAGCATATTACTCTGTGAGCAAAAAAACTTAACTGGTTAACAGATCTAGTTTTTGAAAACTGCCTTGACAATAACCTTCCAGAACTAGGAGAAATACTAAAAAAATACCCAGTTAGAAAAGCCATTTATTATCTTGAAAGTCTCAATCATATTACCTCTCATTCTTCTCTCCAGCAAAGTAGTCAATCCCAATTTGTCCAATCTCTCCCTGTAACTGCACTCCTTTACTTTACTTATTAGTTTTGTCACCCTTCTTTGTGCGCCTTCCGGTTTCAATATTACATTCCAATTTCCATATCTAGTCGCTTGAGCCCAGTGCAGCGATTTATATCGTAATTTGAAATAAATGTTACATAAAATCAAAGACTCATTTATTATGTGTCTCATTTTTTTTATTTTTTACTTATTTAAATGTTTACGTTAAAAATTAAATCGACAGAGGAAAACATAAATTGATAAAAAAATAAAACGGGGATCAGATATCATCTGCTTTTTTAAAACCACGAAAGCTTCCTAGAGTTGGTTAAAACAAAAAAGGCAACACTATTTTTTGGCAGATGGGCTCCTGTTTTTCCGAGAAAATCAATTGTAAGTTTAGATTTGTTTAAAGTTTGATTTTCTTAAAATATAAATGTTATTACTCGAGTTCCTACGAGTATAGTTCGTTTGCTTTGTTGTATCAATCTTTTTGCTAGTCAATTTTACTTTTGTTTCTGGGACATAAAATAATCTTTTTGAAAACGTATGGTATGTTTTTAAACGTACAGCTTTTTATGTTACGTGTGTAACACACCTGCTCTTGGTCGCTTCCCTAGAAAACTACCCCAGATTCTTCTTAGAATTCTCTGTAGCTCATACCCGATGTCATATCCGCCTGGTTGTATCATAGACTTCCGTGCCCACGATCCTATATTGTCAGTCATAGTTGTTGCCATTTTTATCGTCTCTTGTCTACATGTTCTACCTCATAACCTAACCGCTTATACATGCACTAGCTAACTCGTCCACTCGAATAATTAACAAAAAATATGTAAAAAATATAAAAAAAGTTACATGATTTAGAATTTAGAATCGGCGATCACTTAAAAAAATTGGCTTGTTAGAGCAATTTTACCATGAAGTAAGATCATGATGTTTGGATAACACCGCCATCGTCAATGTTTAGTAAAAATAAATCACTAGTTTAAGAAAAAAGAAAAGAAAAAATTATAATTTCAGTTAAAATTAAAACCCGTGTGAATATTGACCAAACACAACACCTAGTTAAGTAATTTGAACTTTTTTTAAGGAGTCACCACTTATCGAGATATTTGAGACACAGAGTTAATGGGATGGATAGATTGGTAGTTGAATGATGATGGATATTATGAGAGGATTGAAAATGATGAATGAGTGAACAAAATTTGATGACATGAGAAAGGTTTATAATAAATATTTATTTAAAGCCAAAAGCTACTCAAGGGTAAGGGTTAATTACATAAATAGATTGGCAGTTAGAATGATGATGAATATTATGAGAGGATTGACAATAATGAATGGAATGAATAAAATTTGATGACTTTTGAGGACGGTTTTATTGACATTAGATTTAAAGACAACCATGTTGTAGCACTCAGAAAAGCAATATTGTGGCAACGAATTCCATTTAGTTAAGTATTTAACATCTAGGGTAAAGTTAAAATTACTGTTGACTCGTCAACTAACAAATAAATCTTGTTGAAACGGATCAAGAGAACATCTTTATACCGGGTTCTAGAAGATGGCGATATATAGCACAACAAACACGTATTGTTGGCCGAATTTTGGAATTATTTGGTACAACACCGCTGGGCTATGCGCGACTGTGAATGTAACACGTCTACAGGTAGTGTTACCGTAACACCGGTTAAATCATTCGGTCATTATTACAATTTTACGTTACTGTGGCATTTATTAATTTATCGCCCTATTAATAATACTCTTTTTGTCTTATCTAGAAAAGGTGCGGTTCTTGTTGGGCCTTCGCTGCAACTGGATCTCTGGAAGGACAGTATTTCAAGAAAACCGGGAAACTAGTTTCTCTATCCGAACAAAATTTAATTGACTGCACTGGTTCTTGTGGTAAGTAAGGCTATTTTTTTTTAATTAAAATACATCAAACAACAGCAACATTTAAAAAAAAAAAGTATTTATAAAATTTTGAGAAACGTCTTTCATGGACACCAGAGCAGAATAATCCACTCATCTGTTAAATCCGAAGAGCAAATAAACAAAGTCTAAATACTGTTATTATCACAGAGATCAGTGACGAAGAAATAATAAAACAAACAAAAACGCGATGAGAACTATCTTGTCTTGATAATGTCGTATTACCTCGAAATATTATTTATAAAAATATAATGCCTCTTAACATTTAGTTATCGCGTTTTATTTTTTCATGTATGCATTGGCATTGCTGTCTATAACATATAATTCATATTTCAACTATACTTCTAACAGACAATAACATTTTATTAAAAAAAAATGTTTATAGTTTTCAGTCTGTCATAATTTTTTTATTTTAATCAACGGTGTATCTTTGCTCATCAACTCTGACGTTTTTATCACACACGTTAACTTTAATCATTGTTTTTTTTCTCATCTTCACTAGCATCCATATTCACTTTTATTTATATTGATAATCTAATATATAAAATTATTTCAGTCAGATTTTAGACGGTACACCTAAATAGCAATGCACGTGACCAATCGATATTTGATTCTGACTAATCGGTCGTTTACCTACATCTTTAGTCTGTCTTTTACATAAAAAATAACGAAATTGGAATCGATTGGATTTTCTATCCGGCCTGATAATTCTTTCAATATCCTACTCTGTGTGAGATTCACCGTTTATTTGTTACAACTGGAAAATGCAAATGGCGACAAACGATTATTCATCATAATAGTTTGGTCAGTGATTTTTCCTCTGATAAATAATAGAAATAATACAATTTTAAATTCGATAATTGGCCAGGAGATCAGAGTTCAGTTTTTGGTCGAGTCATACCAAAATCTAAAAGGTACTTAATGCCTCCTTGCTAAACACTCAACATTGTAAAGTGAGGATCAAGGGTAAGTGGAACAATTCACGGAAAAGAGTAACGCCATCTCCAATATATGTGTGTAATTAAATTTATATAATAATAAACTAAATATTCGGTCGCTACACCTAGAACGGTGTAGCAAAAAAATTATTTAATAAAAATATGATTCACTCGAATCAAACCATTTTCCAGCAACCAAATAATGACAAGGTCCGGTATCTTTAAAAATATTTAGTTTTAGAGGTGAACAATTCAGTAAATGATTATATATTTTCTCTATTACCAACTATTTTGATGTTATTGTGAAGCTGCAACTGTTTCAATCTGTCTGAAATATGGGGTATGCTGTAAAAAACTTCATATCACAGTAACTGAGGTACTAACTATGAATACACTTCATGATTAATAATAATTCAGTTTGTTGTGACCTTGAAGGGCCGATAATAAATAAGACAACACGGTGGTATATTTACAAGAGTGTATATTTATAGAAGTACAGAATAGTATGTTACAGAAAGACTGATATTTACCTCCCCCCCCCACTGCAGGAAGATGTGACACAAGGTCGGAAAGTGAGATTTGGTGGACCAGCGTAAAAATACCCGTGAAGCCCCGTCAGCATTCCCCGACCAGGGCGCCTTAGGCAATTAGCAATAAACCAACTCCTCTCCAAAGAGGGGAGGCAAAGCCTGGGAGGGTGGACTTCCTAAAACTACCCAGAACCCTAACTAAGCCCGACAGAAGAAAGCCACCATCAATCATAATGACCCACTTCCGCCGGACTGATTGTCGAGAACGAATCCTCAACATGGTAACAATGGCGTCTCTGAATTTCACAGTAAGACTGTGGAAGAAAAATGGGTATTTACTTCCTTCCCACCGCAGGAAGATGGGACACAAGACCGGAAGCTGGAGAGAATCAAACCGGCGCCCCTAAAGAAGGAGCACTCTGGCTTATTAAAAATTGTCTGGGCAGCCCCGTCGGCATTCCATGGTCAGGGTGCCTCAGGCAGTTAGCAATAAACTAACTCCACCCCAAAGAGGAGAGGCAAGGCCTGGGAGGGTGGACCTCCTAGGACTACCCAGGACTAATAACCTAGCCCGACAGATAAAAGGCCACCGAAATGGGCCAGTTTCTGCCGGACTCATCGTCGAGAACAGATCTTCGACTGATATTTATCAATCTGGCGTCTCTCTCTAACAATCTGGAAGAGAGATTGCTCGTCCTTCATCGTATACATAATCAAGGGAGGCGCGAGAGCGCTCTATCCCTTAATAGACTTCAAAAACGGCCTATGCTAGAAATCTCATTTCTTTGATCAATCATAACTCAAAAACCAATAAACCAAATTAGTTAAAACTTTGCAAAAAATTTTTTTTTGATAGGTTTTATAAGTGTGTAGAATTTCAGCATCATTAGTCAAGGCAACCCAGAGATCCAGAAAGGTCAGGCATGATTTTGTGTTATCCGTGTGTACGTACATACGTATGTACCACCCTGTATCTCATCAACTATTTGATGGATTCAGCTGATTTTTGGCAGAGATAGAGGTTCTAGGGTTTAGTTGATGGCATTTTAATTTCAGTTTACCATATACCTTAGTTTTCCAGAAAATTCCAAAAAACCTTAAAAATGACCATTGTATTGAGGCATAGCCTTTACAAAAGTAGTGACATTCCATGAAAAATGCCAGTATACTGAAATCATATGCCCTTAATAGGGTTAAGATGAAAATTGATATACACTAAATGTACAAAAGAAAGGAAATTCCCAAATTTTTACACTTTTATTGTCATTAAGGGTCTGCGAGCACAACAGGGCTATGTATTTTACTGGTAGGAATTTTTCTTCAGCGCACCTCACACACTTCATCCACTCATGCATAGAGATTTATACTGTAGTGATGTGATAATGAAATGGTTTGGTTGATGTGTAGTCATACCCTTAATGAGAATAAAAGTGTAAAAATTTGGGAATTTCCTTGCTTTTGTACATTTAGTGTATATGAATTTTCATCTTAACCCTATTAAGGGCATATGATTTCAGTATACTGGCATTTTTCATGGAATGTCTAGAAGAGTCCATATGGTCGTGAAATAGGGTAGATCACCATCACACGATAACAATTGTTAAGATAGTGATTGTGGGCATACAACATTTTATTATAAATCCTAAGTTGTTAACAGTTAGAACAACTATTTATTGAAGTTATTACTTAAAAAATTAGATGAAATATTTATCCTAAACGTAACAAGAAAACAAATTATTCAAATAAAAACAATTCATCAAAATGACTAAAATCATGTCTTTCAAGTATGAAAAGAAATTATTTTTGCAAATAATTTCTTTTAACAATTTTTATAAAGCTAGTGTTTAAATTAAAGTAGGTTTTCGATATAAATACTTAAAGGATTTGTTTTTATTTATTTAATTGTATTTGAGTGTCTAAAAATCGCAAACATTTTCGATACAACGAAAAATGTAATTATCTTAATAGTCATAATAAAATATTCAAATTCAAACAATCGATTATAATAAGTATGTTTTTAAAATGTATTCTTTAAAATCCTTGAATCGTAACGTGATGTTACTTTTATAGCAAACACACTTGATATTCTCATTTTCAATGAATTCTTGCTTATTTAGAAAATAATATTAGATCAAGTTCAGTCATATAAATCGAACGCTTTCTTTTTTCTTTTATCTTAATTGTAGTCTTAAAAAAAAACTTTTCTTTTTTGTAAAAAGCTGACTCATTCTTTACTGCAACTAGATCTACAGGGCGACCACACACGAATGCCCCCCATGGAATCGTTAATAAAATTCACCATCCTTTCTGCAAGCCAACCATATTTAGTACAAATAAACTTCAGTTTCTGCTTGACTGATCAAAGTTTTAGTCATAAATGTCAGTTTTTGTTTTATCGCCGTTCAATGATTAGCACACCTGGATCATACCCCCCCCCCGTTCAGTCTTGAGAGACAATGGGTGGCTGTGCATGTAATTGTGAAGCAAGGGTTTCGCAATCTCTAACCGCACATCTCCTGAGCCGACACTGCCTGATTCAAGTGGCAAGAAGTTCAAGACGACTGGAAACAATGCCGAGATAAGTGGAGAGCACATAGAGAACCTGGTATTCCCAAATGGTCACCCATCTGGTACTGACCAGGCTCAACGTTGCTTAACTTCGGTGAACCAACAGGAATCGGTGTGCATACCTGGATACGACATGCAAAATTGTCAATAACTCTGACACGCTCCTCTCTTGCCTGATTTGGGCGTTGATCATCTTCGGTTCATGAATAGCCCGGGGATTATTGTACTAGACATTTATCTTTGAGATAACACTTCAGATGAAACTCGAGGTGATGTCCGGTGAGTGTGAAGGCCGTTCATAATCATACCCCCTACTGATGAAACGATCACCAAAGTGGCCCTGTATATCATTAAACGGCGATAAACAAAGATTGTTGGATATTCGTGACTGAAAATTGGTGGACAAATCAGGCATAGACTGATGCTTATTTGTACCAAATATAGTTGACTTGCAGAAAGGATGCGAATATTATTAACGATTATATGAGTAGCATTTTTTAGGTCACCAATACATTAAAAAAAATTTTTAGGTCACCAATACATTAAAAAATTTTTTTAGGTCACTAATACATTAAAAAATTTTTTTAGGTCACCAATACATTTAAAAAATTTTTTAGGTCACTAATACATTTAAAAATTTTTTTAGGTCACCAATACATTAAAAATTTTTTTTAGGTCACCAATACATTAAAAATTTTTTTTAGGTCGCCAATACATTAAAAAACTTTTTTAGGTCACCAATACATTAAAAATTTTTTTTAGGTCACCAATACATTAAAAAATTTTTTTAGGTCACCAATACATTAAAAAATTTTTTTAGGTCACCAATACATTAAAAAAATATTAAAATTTCTCAAAATTTGAGCAAATGGCGACCATTTTAATGGGGGTCTAACTCCAGACATTTAATGCTTTTCTTATTTTATAACGTTAGCCGTGTAAGATGTGTTTCAATAGTTTTCGTTATGGCTGTATAGTTTGAATACATTGAAGTAGTTTATGGCTTTACGTTTTCAAATGGATTCTTTAGTCTCCGTGAGCCTTTAGACCGCTGACCCTTTTAATTTTATAAGTAACAGAAACAACATTCACTTTATTCTAAAGATTTTAGAAAAGGTCACTCAGTCTCAGACCACAAATGCTTATTCAAGCCCATAATTAAAGTCGTGTGATCTCCTTTTATACACGTTTCTGTTAAAATATCAGTTAAAATTTTTTTTGAAGTATTTGAATATTTGATCGCTCGACCGAGCTCCAATCTCTGGTTCCCTCATATAAAACATTCACATCAAAGACACGTGTAGCGTCAACCACAGCAAATAATTTTATTTTCTCCCTCCATGTACCTAAAACTAAACGGAACTATCATGAACAAACTTTATTTCCAAGAACTTCCCATCTGTTGAATACGATACGGCGGTGCTGCTTCCCAGCTGAGTACAACATGATCGTTTTCAAGACTTAATGTTAACAAATTCTTGTCGAGCCACCCACTTAAATAATCAAATTCTGGCCATTCAATCCATCGTTTCTAATCCTTTCAAATAATCAATTTCACCTAACGTTTCAAATCCTCTCAGGGTGTTGTTCATCACCAACTGACAATATCATTAACCATTATCCTCGAGTGGCCTTCGGGCCTATATAAGTTGTGAAACATTAGTATATAAAAAAATTCCAACCTGTAACAGGTATTCCAGCTAATCTTATATATAAAGTACAGCCAATCTTTCATCCGTTTCTGTGTGATTTAATATTCCTTTTAATACAAGGTACACACTTAAATATATTTCGCTAGGAAAGGAAATGAAAGTAAAGATTCCCGGGCAACGCCGGGAAGGGACTGCTAGTATTTAATAAATGCAACTATTAAAAAAATAATTTTTACGAATTTCAATACATCAAATAATTATGTTAATTTGCATTACAGTAATCTAATATATAACCTTTTTGTAATCACAGGTAATAATGGATGCGGTGGTGGTTTAGTGGAGTCTGCATATCAATGCATTCACAGGGAAGGAGGAATTGATTCAGAAGCCAATTATCCTTATGAAGCTAAAGTAAGTTCTTTATTTCTTTCTTTTATTGTGATACCTGACGTGATGAAATACTAATCATTTTCAGGAAAATGTGAGTTAATTCACACCCCCGATAGCGTATTTTTTTTGTGGAGCGAGCAGATCAAACTCGAGTTGCGGAAACAGTATTTTTTATTCTGAATTCGGTTTTATAATTTAGTAAAAAAATAAAAAAAATAAATTCATATGAGAACAATTGTTCTGAGATAAAACAAATGTTTCTTTTCTCAATAACATTAAAGACGTGTTTGTATGATTATGCTGTTATATTTTTGCATGTTTATAAGCCGTGCACAATCGTAAAAATTGTTTTTATGCTAGCGACTTAAGCAACAAATATACATTCATAACAAGTTTTTTTTAAAAAAATTTTTTTTAAACAAAAACAATGATAAAGTTCATTTTTTTGTTTTTGGCATAAATTTTTTTTTTTTTTAAACAAAAACAATGATAAAGTTCATTTTTTGCCTTTGGCATAGACCCCAAATCGTTGATGGTCATACAATTTGTTAAGTACTTTTGGGCTTACCGTACGCTAGACACTCTCACCACAATACCACATTCACTATATGGGTTGATCCTACTTCAAAAAATCCCCAAGTAGTTTCAATTAAATTTTATTTACAAAAAGAAAATATACCATGGGTGATGATAGTGGGACAACATTAAAATAAATAATAATGAACAAAAAGAAAGAAAAATAATGAACAAAAAGGAAAAAATATAATGAACAAAAAGGAAAAAATATAATGAACAAAAAGGAAAAAATATAATGAACAAAAAGGAAAAAATATAATGAACAAAAAGGAAAAAATATAATGAACAAAAAGAAAAAAATATAATGAACAAAAAGGAAAAAATATAATGAATAAAAAGGAAAAAATATAATGAACAAAAAGGAAAAACTATAATGAATAAAAATGAAAAACTATAATGAACAAAAAGGAAAAACCATAATGAACAAAAAGGAAAAACTATAATGAACAAAAAGGAAAAAATATAATGAACAAAAAGGAAAAAATATAATGAACAAAAAGGAAAAAAATATAATGAACAAAAAGGAAAAAAATATAATGAACAAAAAGGAAAAAAATATAATGAACAAAAAGGAAAAAAATATAATGAACAAAAAGGAAAAAATATAATGAACAAAAAGGAAAAGAAAAATAATGAACAAAAAGGAAAAGAAAAATAATGAACAAAAAGGAAAAAATATAATGAACAAAAAGGAAAAAATATAATGAACAAAAAGGAAAGTAAAATAATGAACAAAACGGAAAAAATATAATGAACAAAAAGAAAGTAAAATAATGAACAAAAAGGAAAAAATATAATGAACAAAAAGGAAAGTAAAATAATGAACAAAAAGGAAAAAATATAATGAACAAAAAGGAAAAAATATAATGAACAAAAAGGAAAAAATATAATGAACAAAAAGGAAAGTAAAATAGTGAACAAAAAGGAAAAAATATAATGAACAAAAAGGAAAGTAAAATAATGAACAAAAAGGAAAAAATATAATGAACAAAAAGGAAAAAATATGAACAAAAAGGAAAGTAAAATAATGAACAAAAAGGAAAAAATATAATGAACAAAAAGGAAAGTAAAATAATGAACAAAAAGGAAAAAATATAATGAACAAAAAGGAAAAAAATATAATGAACAAAAAGAAAGAAAAATAATGAACAAAAAGGAAAAAATATAATGAACAAAAAGGAAAAAATATAATGAACAAAAAGGAAAAAATATAATGAACAAAAAGGAAAAAATATAATGAACAAAAAGGAAAAAATATAATGAACAAAAAGGAAAAAATATAATGAACAAAAAGGAAAAAATATAATGAACAAAAAGGAAAAAATATAATGAACAAAAATATAATGATGCAGGTTAGTAAGGCCCTCCCAACCCTCAGCGAAGTGTTAGGCTGCTCACTGTTTTCCGGGTGTAGCAAAAACAAGCAGCCCGATCTCTAAATGGGATTGGGAGCAAAGTGGGACGTCAGAAAGAAAAATAGATCGGGGTAGAATATAGGAATGGATGGTGTCCTCCAATGCTAGCGATTACGAGCTGGTTAAAAATAAAAAAAATTGCAATTATATAAATGTACTAATTTTAGTTTGTGTGTTGTATTTTTAATAAGTTAATTAAAAAACAAAACAAAAAAAAAAAACTGAAACTAACGGAGTATATATTTTATGTATGTGCATGACTCCCATAAAACATATGCATGTAATTTTTACTTCAAAATCTATATATTCTATCATTTTTTTCTTCTAAAAAATGAAATCTTGATAGGTTTAGCTGAATTCTTTTAATATATTATTTTCTTTAATTAAAAAATATACCTTCATTCTGCACTGATTTACAATTAGAGTAATTTTCAAACATCTAAAAATTACAGATGTCACGAACTTTAACTTCCAATGTTACATTTCTCTGTATACGTGGATAGTTAAGAAAAAATGCCCTCAAGACGAAACGTTTTGTATTATTTACGGGATTTAACTTGTTTATCTTCGAAAATAGCACATTTTAGTTCAAATAAGTTTTATGGAGTGGAACTAAATAATACTTTGGAGACAAAAACAAAAAAGAAAGTTAAAGATGAAATAATATTTATTGCCTTCTTTTAAGAGGAAAATGTTTCAACATATAAGACGTCCTATCAATTATATTATTGAACCGATTTTTGAAAAATATTCTTTTTTTTCTTGAATTCTCTTTCCTAAAAAACACTAATTTTTCTTCCATCAGATTATGAAGAAAGTGTTTTTTAAAAAAAATTAGTGAAACAAAAACTAACGAGGAATTACTTTTACTTTTTTTACGTTACAGTAAGCATTTCTTTAAAACTAAACCCTTCTATCGTTAATTTATATACCGAACATTTTATTACAATTTGATTATTAGTTTATCTTATTTCAAATTTCCTGCGATCTCTCTTTTAACGTGGAAATAAAATTGGGCATACCTACTGTTAGGCAGAAGACATTTCTAGAAAATAAAATACACATGTTAAGGGGAGATAAATTCTCAGAGTTGCTTGCGAAATTGCGAGAGTTATGTCCCTTTGGCTTCCAAGAAGATACAGACATTTTGAAAGATGTATGTCGTTTTAGATCTCACTATAAATGTCAATTAATTAGTAAATCCTCTTCTTCCAATTGTAAAAAGTAAATGAATAATTCATTGTTGACCATACTAATTTTCTTCAGTCAAATTCTTTCTAATATTTTTGTTTGTTAACTCACATTCACATATTCAAAGTTATCCACACTCAAGCACCTCACTAATTTAGTATTTTTCAAAATATACGATGCATAAGTATATATTTTTGCCATTTGGTTGCCACAAAACAGACATTCAACGTACACACATTAACTCTGCATCTGTACTTTTATTGGTCAAATAACGATTCAACCAGGGGTTTTTACCCCGCCTCATAAACCGGTATTGTCCGGGCCTTCGGGTCTGGATTTACGCTGGTCTATCGGTTGTCCGTCCTGTGCAGTTCTAGGATGAGCACCCTCCCAGGCTTTGCCTTCTCACCCTTTGAGAGGGGGTTAGTTTATTGCTAATCGCCTGAGGCGCCCCTACCGGGGAATGCCGACGGGGCTGCCCAGGCAATTTTTAATAGCCAGAGTGCTCAAATTCTCGAGCGCTGGTTTTTCAAATCCCACTTTCCCGACCTTGTGTCACATCTTACCTTGTGGGAGGAAGATAAATAGTAACGACGAAAAGAATTAAACTGTATTGAACATCATTCTCACATTACGTCAGCGTGGGATTGCAATTTAATTTTTCAATATGCTGACAAAGGGAAGATAACTGTTTCCATTTTCGTTGACAAAACTTTAGTTATTCATGAGGTGCAGTTTCATGGCATAACACTGGAAATATTCTCTTTAACCCTGACTGGTACTACCACTCAAGATCACAGTTGACCTGGGAGTAATGCCAACTGAGGGGTGACGCCCCCTCCCCCCTCCCCCCTCCCCCCAACTTCCAAATTTGTAATCTCACTACGGGATGAAATTTCATGGTATACATTTTGAGGGTGTAATTTTTTTTATGGAAATCGATCCAGATCAAGACATGAAGTCACTTGATGTAAGGAGCTAACAAGAACAAATATGATTATCGTAAAGACAGGAGATGCCTATTGGCCTTAGTCTTGAAAAGACCGAGGCTATAGGTAGGAGGAAAACAGTCAGCAGGAAGAGAGTTCCACAAGCCTGCAGTTCTGGGAAAGAAGCTGTATTACAATGAGGTATCAAAACAGCGAATCGATGGAAACCACTAGACCAACGAGTCAAACGAGCTGGAACAAAAGAAGCAGGGAATACATCACATAATTTTGAAGAACACATGCCATAATAGTATTTATAGAAAAAACTGAGACTAGCAACATCACGTCTATTAGAGCGAGGGTCCAGAGAAGAAGAAAGGGTGTGACCAATCAAATTACAGATACGTTTCTGCATCTTATCAAAAACTTCAAATGGAACAGATCACCAGCCCAAATATGACAACAGTACTCCATACATGGTCTGATTGTTGATTTGTAGAGATAGAGAATAGACTCTGGCGTGAGAAAGCGTTTGGAGCAATAGAGAGAACTGGCTTTACGAGAAGCAGAAAGAGCAATGGATTTAATGTGAACTCCAATAAAGATTTGATGAGAAAGACCAAGAAGGTTCAGTCGATTTCTCCTCAAGAGCAGAGCCATCCACGAGAATCTCAGGAAGAAGACACGCCTACGATTGAAAGACACACGCTGAGTCTTAGCAGGATTAATCAAAACAAGCTATTTCGTGCCCGATCCACAACTGAACCCAGGTCAATTGCATATTTTTACTGATCCGAGGGAGATGGGTGAGAAGCAACACCAGAATAGAGAATGGAGATAATAATTTTCTATGTGAATTGTACACTTGAAATTAAGATATTTTCCCAGTAATTTAAATTTCCCATTTTCATTATTTTCATGATTATAAAATTAAATAGGATTTCGAGATAGTGGTCATAATAGAAGTACTAAAGTAGGTCGACCGTAGTCAGGGGTGACCTGGCTACGCGTGTTTTCGCCGATGCACACATTCTCCCTGGGGGCGGTGGGTGCGTGATTGTCCTAATAAGTACCGTTGTGGACAATAAAATCGGCTATGTAACGCTCAAAACTTATCAGATCTATTGTATTCAATTATGTAGGAATATCACTGAATAAGGTATGAACCCATAGTGGCCCTCAGCTGTGGGCAAAATAGTGACTGTGTTCAATAGTTGACAATGGGTATTGAGTTTTAGCATAAAATAATCCAAATAGGGTTGATATGCCGTAAAAAAGATTTAATCAAAACTTTTTACTAGTGTCTCAACTACTGCTTGTTGTTAAGCGAATAGGACTTCTGTGCAGAGCTCACGAAAATCGTGCCTCAGGATTGTGGTTTGCATGAAGTTCTCGTTGGCCGTAGCTATTCTGTATACCTGTCTGACTGACACCCGGAACAACAAGGTCCACCTGTTGCATACGAAGTCGAGGAAGGTTGACCCAGAACACAGGAAGGAATGACAGTTTCACATATGCAGAAGCAACGTTCTTATTCACACTTCATGAATTTGCTTTCTACACGCAGACGACGGATCCTGATGTTGACTCCTCCTAAATTTTCACCAGAACCCTGTTAGCCGGGTAGCCCTGAAACTACCATGTTGCCATCGCCCCTACCACAGCGAGGAAAGGTTTGACTTTACAGGTTGACTGCTGGTTCACAATCCCAACTCACTCGTGTGATCTGTTCTCATCGTTAGCCATGTTTTACATTCATCCGCGCAGGAACCAGTCATCTCATAATCTACCACAAGACTATTAGTTCAGAGCACTGTTCTGCGTACACCCCGTATATAACAATTTGTAATGTTTTTATTTTCTTTCCTTTTCTTTGCAGGATGATACATGCCGCTACAATAGTAAAAAAGCAATCACTTCACTGTCCAATTATGTTGACATTGTGCACTTCAGTGAGGACGCCCTACAAAAAGCAGTGGCCACCATTGGACCAGTTTCAGTCGCCATTGACGCTAGTGATTTCACCTTCGCCCAATACAAGTCAGGCGTATACGAGAGCACAGATTGCACTGATCTAATTCTCAATCATGGTGTACTGGTTGTTGGATATGGCACAGAAAACGGAAAAGACTATTGGCTCGTAAAGAACAGGTAAGAATGATTGATTATAGAAACAAAGGTATGCCCCCAATCCTCGGAGGAAATATTTAAATATTTAAAATTGTTTTTTTTTTAAATTTTTTATTTTCCTAACCTCTTGAATAGAATTTATTTTATGTTCTTGGCCTTTTGGCTAAGATCAAAGTGTAGTATCTGTTCCGATGGATACTGCACCCCATAGACTGGTATTGTCAAGGCCTTTGGGGCTTGATTTATGCCGGTCTATGGGTCTGTCCTGTGCAGTTCTAGGAGGTGCACCCTCCCAGGCTTTACCTCCCCTCTTTGGGGGGGAGTAAGTTTATTGCTTACTGTCTGAGGCGCCCCTACCGGGAAATGCCGACGGGGCTGCCCAGGCAATTTTTAAACCCCACTTTCCCGACCCGACCTTGGATCACATCTTACTTGTGGGAGTAAGATAAAAACTGGCCTTGTGCCTAACTCCTGGAGAGGAATAAATCAATATCCAACAACTATACGGTATCATTAATTAATATGGATAGCAATTGTTTCTCTTATAAAACCCCCCCCCCCAACTAAACTGTAGCTTAATGCATAAATGATGGATTCAAAGCAGCTTACTTGAATAGACTCACTTCGATCAGCTCAGCATCACCTTTTGTAAAATGAACACTAAAAACTACTCATTGTAAGCATGCCATTATTTTTTTTGGAAGGTTGTCCTATATTTTTGCATCTGATTGGATGAGCCATTTGCTCTCATAAGATATGCAAGTCATAGTATGAAAGATTGGGAGGACGAGGGTGTGAGATAGTGAGAGAAATGTTATACAGAAAATACGCAGAAAAGCATGTGTCCACAAAAGAATATTATTTACAGGGTGTTTCAAAAGTCTTGGGAACATAACGATTTTTAATAACTCAAAAACTATTAGGAGTTGAAAAATTAAATTGGTACCGTTGGAAAGGTTAAAGTTTCAAGTTTTGTGGGGAATCTTCAAAGTTGCTCAATATGAGCACCATTCGTCACACGGCAGACATCTAGTCGATAGTCCATTTCCTGCCAAACGCGTTCCAGCATCTTGACGTCAATGGTTCCCACAACTGCCGTTACTCGAGCCTTTAGTTCGTCAATATCTCTTGGAAGGGGCGGCACATAGACTTGTTGCTTGACAAAGCCCCAAAGGAAAAAGTCACACGGGGTAAGATCTGGAGACCTAGGAGGCCAGGGCATGAGAACGTCATCACCTCGCCCAGATCTCCCAATCCATCTACCAGGCAGCCTTGTGTTAAGAAACTGCCTTACTCTAAGACTCCAGTGTGGTGGTGCACCATCTTGTTGAAAAATGAAGTCATCAGATTCTGCTTGTTCCAACTGAGCCATTAAGCAGTCTTCCAGCATGTTGAGATAGGATTCACCAGTGATAGTTGCCTCTTCAAAGAAGAACGGTCCATAGACACCTTTCTTGGAAATTGCACAAAACACGTTCACTTTTGGTGAATCTCGCTCGTGTATATATCAACACAGATGGATTACAAAGGTTGAAAACAAAAAGAATACTTGTTCTGAGAATAAGCGCCTTTGCAAAACAAAGGAGATTCGTTAGCTAAGCTAGTGAGTATTATTTAGTCGACAATTAAGTACTATGAAATACTCACAGGATAGAAGAGCCGTAACAAAAATCTACCTCGTTCAACTGATGATCAATTAAATTTTCGCCTTTATAATAACTTGATAATTTCACACAGATGCTTCTGATTAACTGACAAAATATACATCTGAATTTATTAATCCAATCAGGAGTCTGCGTCGAGCCATTTGCGCACAGACGAGTTTGGGCACTTTTATTTTGTACCTTAAAAGGTAAAGTTCCGCCGCTACAGAGATATTGACGATGGTATATCGTCTTCTTTTGATGTATCATGACTCACGCTAACAATTTAAAATGTAATAAACGAAGAAATGGAAAAGGTAAAAGAAATTTGAATGCAGTAAAGCAGGGTTAAAGAATATAATATATTTATATGTATACAAATTTACAAATATATTAAGTATTTTATGTTGGTGAATTGTTCGTGTCTGTGAGTTGAAAAGTTAGCCATTCTTTTGTTGTAAAGAAGCACGAACATTGTAAGTGTGTGTATATGTTTTTCTGTCAGTGTGAATATACGTGTAACAGTAAGTTATATAAGCATTGTAGACAGTCTATATATTTGCTTGCTTTTGTTCTAGTAATTGTGAGAGTATATGCGTGAACTTGTAAGTTTAATAGTCATTGGATTTCCCCTGGAAGGAGAAGCTGAACATAATGTGTCCTTGCTGTTTATCTTCTCTTCCCCCCCCCCGTGTCTTCTTTGCCCCTGATTTATATAGATTGGCATTGGATCCTGGGAAATAAATTTTCTCTCCAAGTAGAAATGATTTCGCTTGCGGACGTAGTAGAGAGCAGATAAAATAACCCCTATTTTTGCAATTTTGTTAATTTCTCACCCGAAGCCTCATTTTGCACAAAAAATGTGATCGCTTTTTTAGAGTTTGTTTTGAGGCGTGGCTTGTGTTTTCGATCACGCAGTTGGTTAATAAATATATAGGATTGATAGACATGTTAATCCGGTCGGTTAGAATATTTTTCTTTTGTCATATTTTATAAGTTATAATAAAATATATCAAGTAACATATTTTTCTTCTTTTTCAGTTGGGGTCCAAGTTGGGGAATGGGAGGCTACATCAAGATGGCCCGGAACGAGGGCAATATGTGTGGTATTGCGACCCTCGCGTCATACCCTATTTTGTAATATAATTTAGTATTTATTTTATTTATTAAATCTAATAAAACAGATAAAAAATAATTACTGTTTGTTTGTTCATTTGTTAGAATTAAAGTTATTTTCAATTTCTGTTTTCTTGCGAGCAATAGCTTTAAACTTCAACATGTAGGTACATTTTTATAACGCATTTCTTACCTTATCTTGTTTCATCATTTTTTTTTTTTGTTTTTAGGCATATTATTACATTTTCTAACTTCAATCGTTTGCTTTCCTGAACCAAATAAACCAACTTTCTAAACGTCTTATTTACTTGTTATACTATTCAGAACGAACGCAAATCCCCAACGTTATCATAAGTGGCATTGCTACTCTCGCTATACACGATATTTTGTAATAGAATTTAGTATTTATTTTATTTATTAAATGACCTAAAACTGATTTACTCAAAACGAAGATATTTGTAAAAAAAATAAATAATAATGACTAAGGTTCGGAAGATAGGTTTATCCAAGCTTCATTTAGCTAAAAATAAATCAGGTTTAGAATCGCACGTACGATCTGATTGCCGTAATCTTGAGAAAAGGGCCGTAAACGAATAAGGATATCGTAAAGGAGTGTCGTATACATGTCTTATTTACGACAACAACTATGAGTGTTATTCTTCCTTTGGCATGTTATCTTGAGTACTTTTGTAAAATAAAACGGTTTTATAAAAGCATATATTATTTGTTTAACTGTGGCTGCGTATTTAACGTAACTGTTATGCCGAGATCAAATCTTATTGGATTCATTGTCTTCAATCACACACTAATGTTACTGAGATAGGTACGAACGTTCAATTCCCCTAGCTATGTGTAAAAAAAGCAACTTGTGTTCAATGATTCTTATATAATGAACCGTTTGCAACGTTTCGGCATAAACTGATTTCCCCAAAACAGATTGATATTTCGTATGTGTTTGGTTTGTCTGCAATCCCTTTTTTTTTTTTTTTAAAGAGTAGAAATTAATAGACCGGTATTGTCTGGGCCTTTGGGTCTTGATTTACGTCCGTCTATCGGTTGTCCGTCCTGTGCAGTTCTAGGAGGTGCACCCTCCCAGGCTTTGCCTTCTCACCCTTTGAGAAGGGGTTAGTTTATTGCTAATCACCCGAGGCGCTCCTACCGGGGAATGCCGACGGGATTGGCCAGGCAATTTTTAAATGACCAGAGCGCTCAAACTCTCGAGCGCTGGTTTTTCAAATCCCACTTTCCCGACCTTGTGTCACATCTTACCTTGTGGGAGGACGATAAATAAAGGCTCTGTAGCAGTCACATGATTGAAATCTATTTCCTTCTGTATTTACATGTAATCACTCGTGTATTGATTAGTATGTGGTTCGGTTGGCTAACACAGACATATCCAAACTCGCATAGAAATACATCAGACGTTTGAAACACAGTGCGAATATCTACCTTTCCTCGTTTCCGGCCAGACTATTTGCAGCGCAAATATGATTAGTTTCAGCCGAGATGCGGACCTGACAAGACGTATATTTCCTTTGCTTACGTCTCGTCATGACGTAGCGGGAAGCGAGATACAAATTCCCGTTCAAGCCTTAAGACGCGGACTCAATTACATTTCTATAATACATATCGGCCGAGACAATCTATCTTACATTCTTGTGGTACTTACTTCTTCTGGTTCTTATTTCGTTTTATGAATTTTTTTAATTTTTAACATAATTTACCCCAAACAAGGCAGGCCGCCACTGTAGACATAAAGGGGCTACTGAGAAATAGGGTGTGGGTTTTAGGGGTCATCCTAAGTTTGGAGCTGTGCAGCGAGATGTCCGTTCACATTACTTTAATTTCTGCATGTCGGTACAGTCGAGGAAACAGGGAGCAGGGACGGAGTTCTAGAGGCCGGCAGCATGAGAAAAGAAGCTATTGGAGTAGAATGCTTTTCGGCATCTGGGGACCTCCACAATGAATGGATAGGATTTGTCGGGTTGGTCTAGTGAATTTACGTCGAGGGGGCACTAGTGCAGCAAGTTCATCAGAGCACACTCCATTAAAGTTCTTGTAAAACAGGCACAAGGAAGCAACATTGCGGCGATGGGACAGGGACTGGAGTTTGGTGGATAGTGAGGGATCTATTAAGTTGGCAACTCTTTTTTGGACCTTGTCTAAGAGGGAGGGACGAGTGGATGATGCATCAGCCCAGATGTGGCAACAATACTCCATGCATGGGCGGATGGTGGCTTTGTAGAGATATAGGATAATATCAGGTGTGAGAAGTTTACTAGCACGACAGACAGAACCTACTTTATTTGCAGCAGCCTTGGCAATGTCTTCTATGTATTTATTCCAATTCATGTTACCTGTGAATGATAGGCCGAGGAGTTTGAATGTTGAACTCTCAGGTAGGGTGTTATTTGCCATGGCAATTGGTGGTTGAAAAGTAGCTTTGTGTTTGCGGTATTAAAAATTACAACCATTTATGACCCCAATCCACTACAGCCTCTAAGGATTCAGCCATTACCTCGAATATGTTCACGTCCGTTTTGCCCACATGACGAGAGTAGAGCGTGGTGTCGTCAACAAATGTACTAATCTCAGTCTCAATGACATCAGGGAGGTCGTTTATGAAACTCAAGAACAGTAGAGGTCCAAGGATGGATCCCTGGGGTATACCAGCATTTATGTCATGTTTCTTAGATCAACAGCCACCGAGGACAACCTGAATCTTTCTTTTGGTTAGGAAGGATCTAATTATATTAAATATTTGTCCAGTAATACCATATTAATGAATTTGTAGGAGAAGCCCTTTATGCCAGACCTTGTCAAAGGCTTTGGATATATCAAGCACTACCGCCCTAGCTTCACATGCTTTGTCCAGTGTATGATATATGCATTCAGAGATGACCATTACGATATCCGGAGTAGATCGTGCTTGTCTAAATCCGTACTGATGATCGCTAGATTGATTAAGGATTCAAAGATTTTAGCAAAAATCGGGAGTAGACTGATTGGGCGGTAGTTTTGAGCATCAGTTCTATCTCCAGAATTCTTGAAGACCTGTACCATTGTAGAGAAGATGCTGGTACTCTTTATATAGAATTTTGGTGACCCTTCTCCTTCTCCTTTTATTTCCCCCTCATCATCTCAAACAAGTCCAGTCCGATGAACACAGATGCTACTACAAAATGGCTATCTCCAACAAGTATCTCAAACCTCACCAACAACTCTACAGCTTCAATACTACAGGGTGATCCTCCAAATGCGACGAATGTAGTCGTTAATAAAATTCTCAATCTTTTCTGCAATCTAAGCATATTTTATACAAATAAACTTCAGTTTATGCCTGACTTATCCACCCTGTTTCGGTCATGAATGTCCAACATACTTTGTTTTATTACTGGCTACAAGATCAATGCTGAGCTCTAACCTAGTGGTCGTTAAGAACCTTTGGACAGATGAAAATGTGTTGAACAGTGGTTTTAGCAACAAGAAGCAACTCACTCCACACTTCAAATGAGTCGTTGAAATGGTTACGGGGACGCTAGTGATCGTCTCATCAGTAGAAAATATGTTCCTGGCTGTGCTTCACACTAACAGGATCGTACCCTCCAGATATTTATCTGTGGGGTTATCTCAAAGATTATTTTAGCAAAAAAATCCCCGACTATTCCTGAACAGACGCGGGCCAGCGCAGCTAAAATGAGGAGAGAGCCAAGAGAGGAGTGTAGTATATATATATATATTCCATGAAAAATGCCAGTATACTGAAATCATATGCCCTTAATAGGGTTAAGATGAAAATTCATATACACTAAATGTACAAAAGCAAGGAAATTACCAAAATTTTACACTTTTATTGTCATTAAGGGTATGCGAGCACAACAGGGCTATATATTTTACTGGTGGGAATCTTTCTTCAGCGCACCTCACACACTTCATCCACTCATGCATAGAGATTTATACTGTAGTGATGTGATAATGAAATGGTTTGGTTGATATGTAGTCATACCCTTAATGACAATAAAAGTGTAAAAATTTGGGAATTTCCTTGCTTTTGTACATTTAGTGTATATGAATTTTCATCTTAACCCTATTAAGGGCATATGATTTCAGTATACTGGCATTTATCATGGAATATCACTACTTTTGTAAAGGCTATGCCTCAAGACAATGGTAATTTTTAAGGTTGTTTGGAATTTTCTGGAAAACTAAGGTATATGGTAAACTGAAATTAAAATGCAATCAACTAGACCCTAGAACCTCTATCTCTGCCAAAAATCAGCTGAATCCATCAAATAATTGATGAGATACAGAGTGGCACACACGTATGTACGTATACACGGATAACACAAAATCACTCCTGACCTTTCTGGATCTCTAGGTTGCCTTGACTAATGATGCTGAAATTCTACACACTTATAGAACCTATCAAATGAAAATTTTGTGCAAAGTTTTAACTAATTTGGTTTATTGGTTTTTGAGTTATGACTGATCAAAGAAATGAGATTTCTAGCATAGGTCATTTTTGAAGTCTATTAAGGGATAGAGTGCTCTCGTGCCTCCCTTGATTTTTTTTTTTGGGGGGGGGAAGGGAGGGTCGCCCTGCATATGATGTGTCATCTCTGCGGTATTATGAATATAGTCTGGCAGGATAAGGTCATTGATCGGTAAATACTGAAATGTGCAGGACTACCATCGATGGCGGATCGCTTAATACGAAATAATTTCAGATTGGTAGAGTATCTGGGTAGAATGGAAGCTGAATAAGTAACTGTTGTATTCTCGACTGCTTGGTAGAAGAATAAATCAGACTAATATTCAAAGATACAGTGAAAATAAACTTGAAATGGCGTAATATTAGCACCAGCAATTGGCAAAATCATGTGATAGACCGGATCAAGTGGAGAAGTAGGATCATGGTCTGGTGGCATTAACGAAACAAAACAGTCATTGTTGCCTCGACTAAATGTATATATATATATATATATATATATATATATATATATATCACATGAGAGATTATATCAATATAAATTACATTTATATTGACTAGAATAATTCCCGAAGGTGTCGAGTTTCAACTAGAAAGACAAAACAAGTTCAATGCTAATAGAGCTTATATATCATTAAAAAAATCATATCATTTTATACTAATTTATACTCTAATCAGGTCATGCGGTTTACAATTGTTTCAAAAATATGCATAGTATACAAAATGTTCAAGTAGTCTCCTTCTTCTAATCCTGTATTTAATCCACGAGGGTAGCAATTCCTAGTATGGCCCGCACTGATGGTTGAACCTTCAACCTTCAGAAGACTGCACCTAGAACTGAATTTCACTTAGTACTTTATCCGTTACGCAATTCTAGTATGCATTTTGGAAGCCTTAAACCTATAGAAATACGTAGTGATAAATAGTAAGATGTGCAGTCTTACTATTTATCACTATAGATCATTACTTATTACTATACATTACTATATATATATATATACATATATATATGAGAGAGAGAGAGAGAGAGAGAGAGAGAGAGAGAGAGAGAGAGAGAGAGAGAGAGAAAGAATGGTAGTTTGCTTGACGCATTGCTGGGAATAGTAGTAGTATGTTTTTAAAAGGCTTTGAACAATACAAATTCCGGGTAAGGAATTTTCCTCTGGTGTTTATTATTTTTGACAAAGGGAAGTTTCTTTTCCCGAAATATTAAATAAATGATTTTTATAATCGACCGAACATCACACAAACAGTTAACACCACACTTGCTGTGATGTAAGATTTTAGATAAAAATAAATAGTAAGTCACATTTCGTATTCGATTTATTATTTTTGTTCCTCTCAGCTTACATCTTATCCGGAATTTCCATTGCTCACAGCCTTTTAAAAACATACTAATATATATATATATATATATATATATATATATATATATATATATATATTACTACATTTTACTATACATATATTTATATATATATATATATATATATATATATATATATATATATATTAATATATTACTATATATATTTTACTATATATATATATTTATATATATATTTATATACATATATATATTACTACATTTTACTATATATATATATATTTATATATATATTTATATACATATATATATATTACTACATTTTACTATATATATATTTATATATATATTTATATACATATATATATATATTTATATATATATATATATATATATTTATATACATATATATTATATTTATATACATATATATATATATTACTACATTTTACTATATATATATATTTATATATATATATATTTATATACATATATATATTACTACATTTTACTATATATATATATTTATATACATATATATATATATTACTACATTTTACTATATATATATATTTATATATATATATATATATTTATATACATATATATATATTACTACATTTTACTATATATATATTTATATATATATATAAATATATATTACTACATTTTAATATATATATATATATATATATATATATATATATATATATATATATATATATATATATATATATATATATTAAAAAAATTTTTTCATCGGAAACCTTTGTCTATGTTTGTGATAATTCGAAAACTACCTCTAATAAATGCAGACTTTACAAAATTAGACTTCTTTTTATACCTTCATTTAAAAATGTTCGTGTTTATAAAGTTAAAAAAAAGTTATTCCAAAATGGAGTAACGATGTATATCGGCTTCAGAACATATAATTCAGCAAAGATGAATAAATATGAAATGTTTTGTCAAAGTTAGTCTGGCTTCATTTGCAACTTCGAAATCTATCCGGATGAAGGCAAACGCCACAAGAAACAAATATGATCTGTATTAGAGCCATGTATTTATTGTTGGTATTGCGTACATCAATACAATTATTACAACGGCGTTTCTGCAGCTGAAATATTACTAGCAAAGTAAACATTCGTCTGTCGTACGATGAGAGATAACAGTGGTTTGTCAACGGATCTAAAAGAAACGCCAAATGCTCTTTATAGATTGGGAAATACATTTTAAAAATACTTACCTGGCACACGCTAGGAAGTAAGTGTAGTATCTGTTCCGATGGATACTGCACCCTATAGACGGGTGTCGTCTTGTCCTTCGGGGCTTGATTCCACCTGTCTGTGGGTTTGTCCTGTGCAGTGCTAGGAGGTCCACCCTCCCAGGCTTCGCCTCCCCTCTTTGGGGAGGAGTAAGTTTATTGCTTACTGCTTGAGGCGCCCCTACCGGGGAATGCCGACGGGGCTGCCCAGGCAATTTTTAAATGGCCAGAGTGCTCACCTCTCTTTTAACCCCACTTACTTGACCCAAGCTGTGGTCACATCTTACTTGTGGGAGTAAGATAAAACTGGCTTTGTGCCTAACTCCTGCAGAGGAGTAAATAAATACATTTTTATGAAAATGCCCCATTGTTCATATTCCACGAACAGAGAGAAGATTAGTGTATGGAATTCACTGGAAAGCGAAAAAGAATTCTATAGATGGCATTGTACGAGTCGCATGTTTTGAAGTACTGTTTTCTCTTGATGTACATAAATATAGTTTAGCGCTGAGTAATTGGCCCATCGACCAATAGAATGGCCTAGCGTATGAATACAGTTTGTTGGACCAGTTTTTCGAAGCGCGTCCAAGCAAGTGTTTTTTTTTTACGTTCAAACAGTTGGAATCAGGTCGCACAAGGAAACGGACGGGCTAAGGCTGGTGCCGTTCAAATCACCATCTTAGAATTAGAATCTGAGAGGATGCGTGGTACCCCACTTTTTGGGGTGAAGATTCATCTTCAATTCTGCCCCCCAAAAGCTATTTTCTGTTAAATAATAATTACGTCTTATACTCCTTCTGTGAATAAGATAGACATTTTATGCCCCTTAAAAGCCCCTTAAAAATACTCCAAAGAAACTGACATTTGGGGAATATTTATTAATTGATGTCAAATACCTATTGCTACCATTTCACAAAAATCTGAAGTATCAAAATTTTCACGCATAAAACGAAATTTTAGTCTTCATTACCCACTCTTACGCCTAGCAACTGTATTTCAAAATTCATAATGATCGGTTACTTAGTTTAGGAGTGAATCCTCTACATATAAACACATACCTAACTTTATATAGATAAGAAGATTTATAGTCACGCGCCAATTATTTTATACTTTCCGTTAAGTGCAATTAATTTTGTAAAACTTTCGAACCTGATTAGTGTGTTTAGTTTTAATGTCCATTTTCATTCTTTTTGTTTGCATGCGGGCGGGAATTTGGTGTCTTTTTGTCGAATGCATTTAATACTATCTAATGTATCATCTGTTTGATTAAAATCTTTATTTATTTGGGAGTAGGGTGATTTTTGTCTGATACTATGTTTGTGGTTATTGAATCTAGATCATCAGCACAGCCCCCAGACCAACCCTTCCTTGTTGTGGAAAAGGTGGTTGCAATGTGGTACTGTCAGAGCTATGTGGTCTGTAACTCCGGTTCGGTATCAGGGCCGCAACCCAGCTAACAGGGCTCTGGTGAAAACCCAGAAAGAATTCGCATAAGGATCTTTCGTCCTCTGGTCGCCTCTACCTCTGCGTGTGGCAGGCAAGAGTGCACCAGGCACGGAACTTGCAAATACATGGGCTGAGGATAACAACAATTTTTCTGCGCATGCGCAACCGCCACTGTTTTCTGTGTTCTGAGCCAAATCTTTTCCGATTTTGTATGCAACCGCTGGATCTTGCTGCTCTGGGTGTCGAGGTTGAACCTGCAATTTTGCACGTTTGATGCGACCAACAGGGCACGATCTTTGTGGGATCTGTGTAGAAGTTCGATTCGCTAAATAGACAAACAGACAGACCAATCAACAAGAGTCCTCCCCCCAAAGTCCAACACTTCGTCACCGTGATAAAGGCGGTTGTGGTAGTCAGAGATATAGCGTCTGGAACTCTAATTCGTAGTAGGGCCACACATGGCGGACAGTTTGGTACCAAGCGACATATGGCCACAGTTCGACTAACAGGGCTCTGGTAAAAATACAGGAGGAGTCGGCATCAGAATCTGTCGTCTTCTGGTCGTTTCTGACTCTGCATGTGACAAGCAAAAACATGTCAGGCGCGAAACCTATAATCAATGGAATGAAGTTCGTAACGTTGTTTCTGCGTAACCTTTGTTGTTTTAGGCCAAACTTTGTATACGACTGCTGAAGTGGAAATTTGCAGATCAAGTGAATAGCCGCGATCAACATGGCGTGATGTTCGTGGGTTCAATGTAGAAGTACGGTTCACTAAACAAACAGACAAATCATCATCAGCAGCAGCGGACTCAAAATATTAGTTTTGTTTGCAATGTAGACAAGACGATAATCGTTCTTTCTTAGACTTAGACTTAGGAACTTCCACGTCATGAGACGCATTGAGCCAGTAAAAATATTCCACCGCGTTCGGTCTTTAGCCGGATCCACAGTTTCATTTTAGCTTCTGCCCGTTACTTGCAAATCTCTCTCGATTGTTTGCTTCCGGTTAATTTCTGGTCCTCTTTTTTCTTCTTTTGCAATCTAGGATCCACTGAAGCACTTGGTTCGCAATTCTCTCCGGAGCAAATCCTAGGGCATGTCCGAGCCAGCCTCGACGTCATTTGCAGATTATTGACGATACAAGCTGTTGGTTAGTGCGGTGTCTGACTTCCTGGTTCCTTTCTATAATAACTATAGTTATTTAATTCTTTAACAGACTTTATTTCAATAATGCTATTCTTTTTCTTCACCTTTATGGATACCCAAACACGATAAACGCATAATTCATTAATAACATTATTTAATCTTAGCAATCCGAAAAACACACATGTGTGATACTGAATTATGCAATGAAAAAGTGTTCCGCCAAGTTTTACAGTGTATAACCATACCCACGCACCGACCGCTTACCCCTAACGCATGTACCGCGGTCTTCTTCATGTAGAACCACGTGCTGTCCCAACTCGACGACTGTCAACCTCAACGTTGTGTTTCCGTGGCCTTCTTCTTTGTTTTCATCGTCTATCCACTGACGAATCGTCGAGGACACAGCACTGGTCCACAAGTTAAAATAGAAAAACACCACTCACGATAAAGAACACAAACACATATACGTTGTGTATAATTTAGTTTGAACTATGAGTGTGTGTGACTGTCGAGGCCCCATTGTCGTTTTTCAAGTCGTCAGCTCATCTCATCGTTTTCCCGGTCCGATGCGCTCTCTCGGGAGGTTAGATCCTAACTGCCGGGAGGTTCGATTCTAACTGTTCGTCTTCTCTCCGAAACCTAAACTCGTCAACTTTTGCCATAAACTTTACTGTCGTCAACTGTCGTAAAACTAACCTACCTTACTGTAGTCAGGTGTCGTAAAACACTGTCACTCCTAAAATGTCGTGTCCAGTGTTATTTTCTTAGTGACCTGTCCTGAACAATGGAAATTGACCACTCCCGCATCGTCTTTTGTCTCTTTCGATGAGTCATTTCCTATCCCGTATTTTCTTTTGTCTTTGTCGATTAGTCACTTCCTATCCTGTCGGTCTTCATTGTATCACATTCATCTCCTTGACCATTTTGGCATTCTAGTGTAGCCGGTGACGGGAAGCACAATGCAACAGTTCACAATTTGCATACATAATAAGAAACAGGCACAGATTGTTCGCAAGACTTGTTGAACATGGGTGTTTGTGTGTGTGTTGTTTGCTAGGGATCTATACGATGTCCGTTGATCGTTGTCTGGTCATGTTAGCTCAAGTGACAACCTTCTTTGTCCCACGCCGAGATCCTTTTCTTGACGTTTCCCTCGTCGGTCTCCTCAGCAGTCAGTGTCCCCCCAAATATATCTACTTTCAACCGGAAACTGGATACATCCGGTTGCCTACCGGAACTGACCTCCTCTGTTTGTTTCCTCAGTTTACTTTCTCCATCGCTATCCGGCAAGCCAGAAAGTTAATAAACAACCGTCATGACGTCACTGCTCTGTGCAACACAATGAGTCCGTTGCTTTCATATTGTCATTTACTTCCTAGCCAATCTCTTCCAGTGATCCTAGTTTGTGGGGGACATCCTATTTTATCACTACGGTACGTGAACGCTAGTATAACAATAATACATAATTACTTTTATTAAATCTATTTATTATTATGATAAAACTTTATCGGAAAATATATTGAGCGTTTTATATGTACAAATGTCAATTGTCTTGATTTGGTTAAGTTTCGGAGTCATGTCTGAAGGACAATTTTAGAGAAGTAATTTTTATGTTATTATAGATGTAAGCATGCACAGGTGGCATGTTTAGTGGAGTGCATATATGCATGCGACAGACGGCAGGCCAGCAATGGGAGAAATATTTAACAAAGAGAAGAAGGTCCATCCGAGAAATGGGAAATATATCTGGCTTTGTGGTTTGATCACCAAGAATTTGATTGCTCCATTTGGAAAAGTTATTGCATCTCTAAACGGGGGTACATGTTATTATATATAATAGTTTGTCAGTACTGTAGAAAATGACATATTTTTCTTTTTACTAAAAATGGTCACCACCATATCAAAGTCAAAAGCTACATAAGGATAAGGGTTACTGAGATAAAATTATTATCAGTACCAAGTTCGAATACTTGTGGGGACAGTTTATGACACGAATCTGTTGACATTGGATTTGAAGACGACCAAGTTGTAATCTGCATGGAAGCAGTCCCGTGGTAATGTGTTCCACATATGGGAAGCCCTTGCGAAGAAGCCTTGTTCGTAGAAATTCCGCCTGACGCTAGACACATGGAGGAGGAAAGGAAAACCCTTGTGATTGTAAGAGAAATTCTTGTTGCGAATGTCTTAAAAGAATAAACCAGAGATTAGAGCTCAGTTGAGCACCTTCCATGGAAATAACGATAGAGTAGAGAGAGACTAGCAACGTCTTTTCTGTGGGGAAGGGGCCGTAAGGAACACAACAGAAGAGATAATTCCCCACTATGTTTCGGAATCGATTTTGCACTCTGTTAAAGCAACGAACGGTGCTTTGAGCGGCACCTCACCAAATGTGGCAACAGTAGTCCATCTTAAGACGTATCTGATTCTGATATAGGTAGAGGATTGCATCTGGAGGTTGGACGTAAGTCTTCTATTTTCGGTCTTGAGCGAAAGTCAGTCCTCAGAGCTTATCAAAGTAGGGGGGATTCCTCAAGGAGAGAGCCATTCATTTCGACTTATACAAAATAAGAATTCAGACGTTGGTGATGGAAGGAGAGAAACTTGGTTTTAGCATAAATAAAATTAATACGCCCCCCCATTGCATTACGTGCTCCAGATCATAATAGACAGAATAAGCGAGAGTTCGATTGCTAGTGCTCTTCGAGGTGCTGCCATAGACAGTTGTGGCATCTGCGTAGACGTCAAAAAATGATCCCAGAACATGATTTGCAAAATATTTAATGAAGATTAGGAAGAGAGTTTGGTCCAGGATAGATCCTTGAGGCACACCGGCATTGCTACTATGCGCCTAAGACCTTTTGGCTAAGATCAAAGTGTAGTATCTGTTCCGATGGATACTGCCCCCCATAGACTGGTATTGTCTTGGCCTTCGGGGCTTGATTTACGCCGGTCTATGGGTCTGTCCTGTGCAGTTCTAGGAGGTCCACCCTCCCAGGCTTTACCTCCCCTCTTTGGGGAGGAGTAAGTTTATTGCTTACTGCCTGAGGCGCCCCTACCGGGGAATGCCGACGGGGCTGCCCAGGCAATTTTTAAACCTCACTTTCCCAACCCGACCTCGGGTCACATCTTACTTGTGGGAGTAAGATAAAAACTGGCCTTGTGCCTAACTCCTGGAGAGGAGTAAATCAATACTATGCGCCTAAGACCTCCCCATAATCAGCTTTGCTTCCTAGTTGTCTTGTTTACATTAGAACCAATGCTAATACTCCATTGTCGATTCTTGCGTTCACTTAAATATATTGAATTGTACCCTATAGTGTCATACACAAAGGGATAGCTATTTATGATATAGATACTGAAACAGGGGCACAAAGGGGTATTCTGGCATAGAAGTTCGCGTCATGTGTAGTCAGATATGCTGGACACCTAGATTGGATGGAAGACGCCAGCATCTCTAACCAATTCTTATATAGCGTCTGCAGCATGGTAAAAGTCCGAGACACAAGATGTAGAAATGTTTTAAAGGTGCCATCAAAGACAACCTTAAGAATCTGGACTATCATATTCGCTATCGGATGCTTTGGTGTTTGTTCCTATTAAAATGGAAACGTATGAAGTCAGGAACAAACACTGTGATACTCAATTTTTTACAAGCAATTTCGTATTAAGCGGTTTTAGAATGATAAACTGGGGGTTTGGGTTCGCGCTGAATCCTATAACGAATAAAAACGACGTTTAAAAACACTGATGGCGTTGTGTGGGAAGGCATAAGGGACATTTGTAGCCCCCCCCCCCCAAGCCCATAACCATTTTATTCTTATTCTTTAATTTCTATAATGTTCAATTCATAAATGAAACAAAGTAAAACGTCGTCTTTGTTATGTATGTATGTCCAGCGCTAACGCAGACCCCACGATAGTATTGAAAACAAAACAAAGCAAAAAACAAATAAACAAACTATAATACAAAATTAATATCACTATTGGACTTTTCGTAAAATTTGACTAAAAGAAGTTGTTTTATTTGGTATAAGACTTTCTTTTTAATTACATATTCGGACAAAGACGACCCCCCACAGAGATACATACATTAATGATATATATATATATATATATATATATATATATATATATATATATATATATGTATATTTAGGCAGCAAGTCATTATCTAAGCAAGCGTTGTTGAACATCACGGAACTTTCGCGCTCGAGAAAATGGCCGAATTAAAAACTATCGGCGAAGTACTATACGGATTGCTACCTGAAACCAGAAAGATGGCTCGACGGTTTGAGAACCTCACGAGGAAAATATACAAACGCGAAAGTTCCGTGATTTTCAACAACGCTTGCTTAGATATATATATATATATATATATATATATATATATATATATATCATTAATGTATGTATATATATATGAGAGAGAATATATATATATATATATATTCTCTCTCATATATATATACATACATTAATGATATATATATATATATATATATATATATATATATATATAAACATAACAGACTTCACCTGCTTGATTATGCCTTTTTTATTTTCTCAATTTTTCTAATGATCTTTTTTGTGTTAAAACCGCAAAAAAGATCATAATAATATATGTTCCATATGTATCACGAACTTTTTAGATTCTTTGTCGAATCATCTTCAGGTGACAAAAAAAACAAAACAATGAATAATTCGAACTTCCGCCAAACCTTTTTAAATTATTGTTTTTACAAAAGTAAAATTTGAATATAATAAATGAATAACAAACATGAATTGATTTTTTTTCTTATTATTTTGTTTAAAAGCAAGTTTATTCCATTAAATACATCCAATAAATATTAAAATAGTTTTACAAAACCGGGTAACTGGCGAGGGTTGCAATGCCACACATGTTTTCCTTGTTACGGGCCATCTTGATGTAGCCGTCAATTCCCCAATTTGGACCCCAACTGAAAAGAAAAAAATATAAATTCAAAAAAAAGAAATAAACTAAATAAGATATTTTGGTTATAACTGCTTCTAAACTTTACAACCCAAGTAAAGATCTGCTAAAATCTATAAATACAATGCTATGATGATGTTATGCACACTTCTTATGGCGTAAAAAGTCAAAAAGTATTTGATATTTGGATTATTCGGACTACTGTTCTCATCTTGTCACTGAGATACAAGGAAAATGATCTTTTGAATTAAATCTTTCAAGATGAGAACAGTACTCCGGATAATTCAAATAACCAATCCTCAAAAGTAATATCTAAACTTGTAGTGAAAACATACACGTAGATTTATGATTTTCGAGTTTTCTTACCGTGCGAATTGTTTTATAAAGAATGTCGAGTATTGATTTACTCCTCTCCAGGAGTTAGGCACAATGCCAGTTTTTATCTTACTCCCACAAGTAAGATGTGACCCAAGGTCGGGTCGGGAAAGTGGGGGTTTAAAAATTGCCTGGGCAGCCCCGTCGGCATTCCCCGGTAGGGGCGACTCAGGCAGTAAGCAATAAACTTACTCCTCCCCCAAGAGGGGAGGCAAAGCCTGCACAGGACAGACCCATAGACCGGCGTAAATCAAGCCCCGAAGGCCAAGTCAATACCAGTCTATGGGGTGCAGTATCCATCGGAACAGATACTACACTTTGATCTTAGCCAAAAGGCCAAGAGAGCTGGGTTTTGTCGAGTAGTTCAACTGCTTTAATATAATTGTTATTTTCCAATTTAAATTTTTATTTAGTTCAATTAATCTTTAGAGATATAATGCCCCTTCTGGGGGTTCTACTTGTTTTTTTTTAATAAGTTACATCTATATCAGAGGGCTCGTTTAAGGATTGACGTTGTCCCTATTTTAGAGCAGTTATCTGGACTTCGCTACAGCTTGGTCTTGTAGGAAATGTCTAGTCATTTTATTTCATAGGTTTCAAGCCATTCGTCAGGTCATTTGTAGTATACTGAATGTCCCTATAAAAAGTTCAAATGGAACCTTAGGAAGTGTTTGTCTCGCGACAACTAGATGTGCGGATGAAAGCGGACATAGAAGTCACGTGATGTTATCCCGTAGTTAGAAAAATGATTTTCTAGTAAAAGAGAAACAGTCTACTTAATGATGGCTTCCGGTTTTTAAATCGGGAAGCGGTGTTAATAAAAAAACAACAACAGCCCCTCATCATTTCTAACTGCTAAGATTTGGGCGGAAATTTAAATTATTTTAAGTATTAAGTATTTACTAACAAAAATCAAATTCCAATTCTAAAAAAATAGTAAATAAATTATTTAAAAATATTTTAAAAATGAACTATTTAAAAAAATATACACAAACAAAATATTCCAATTATTAAAAAAAGTTTATATTTGATTATTTGTAATAAAAATTATTCCAATATTACATTACATTAATTAAAATCAAGAGAAAAACTCTGATGTGATTTTCAAACTGGGTTTTATAATTGGAAATGGTTATTTTTAGTAAAAATAATCAAATTAAACCATTTTTTATAAATGGTTTTATTTGATTATTTTTACTAAAAATAACAATTTCCAATTATAAAACCCAGTTTGAAAATCACATCAGAGTTTTTCTCTTGATTTTAATTAATATTCGTTAAGCTAGAAGAAACTTCCATTTAAGAATGAAACTTCCATTTAATTAATGTTCATTAAGCTAGAAGAACCTTCTATTTCGTTTGCTATTTCAACGACAACAAGTTATATGTGGGATAGCCATCATCGTCCTCGTTTCTTCGGGATCCATTGTCAAGAGTTTTTGAAATCAACACCTACTAGATGATCAATCACGACTACGGTGATATGTGACAGAATGAGAAGTCTTAACACAGCATAAAGACAGAAACTATCAAGTACGATAACTTTGTTCGATTAAAATTCTTGATTGAGTTATCGTCCGTGGTACTTTCTTTATTTTCACAAAAGAAAATTAAAATAATACATAATTAAAAAAAACCCTCAGACTTTGTTTTAATTCCAAGTTTAATAAATGTAACTTTCCTCTACTATATAACAAGAAAGTATAATATAAACTTAGCATTGTATTTACAGATTTTAATATATTTTAGCTTAGATTGTTTACTCTTTGTAATATTATCGACTAAAACGTTTAACTTTTGTCTGATAAAAATATATTGCACAGCAGCTACACAATTAGATCTCTCGTTTCACGGATAAAAGCGTAAAACTAAATTGAGTTACTTAGTTTTTTTTCTCGTCGTCGTCGTTGTTGTTGTTGTTGTTGTCGTCGTTGTTATTGTTATTGTTATTGTTATTATTATTATTATTATTATTATTATTTACTCACTAGGAGTTATCACACTGGTCATCGTCAGTGGTCACCCACTGCCGACAACCTGTGGTATTCCCTGGAGTCTGAGTGACAACAAGTCTCCTCAGGCCTCCAGTATGCTCCACCTCTTTTCGTTCATCACCGCTGATGACCTTGCGGTAATCGCAACAGCCACCTACCAACGATTTCCCGCTGATAAGGGCCATTGGTCCCCTCTGGGGCCCGAGTGGCAACAAGCCTTCCCAAGGTCCCAGAGCTGTCCGCGCTCTTCCAGTGGAGGTCTGGTTTTGCGCTTTCCCTCCTCGACCCTCTGTCCATAATTTTCGTGGCGTCAGCCTATGCTTGCGCCTCTCTCGTGCGGTTGTATTTTCCCCGGTTCTGTTGTTTTGTGCTTCCATGTGTTTGTTCTCCATTCGTTGCTTATGTGGGTTGGTTTCCGCATTCGAGGACATTTCTCAGGATTGTAGCTGTTTTGATCATTACTGTCCTTTGTATGGTCTCAGTTATCCCTTTGATTCCTATTTCTCCTAGTCTTTTCTCCATGTTTTTGGGGACTGTTCCTAGTGCTCCTATGATTATTGGTGTTATACTGACTTTCTTCATGTTCCATATTCCTTTCAATTCTCTGGCAAGTTCAGTATATTTGCTTCTCTTTTTCGTCTCTTTGATCTTCACTCTGTGGCCTGCTGGAACGGCAAAGTCCACGATTTTGCAGGATTTTTCTTTCTTGTTGATTATTATCATATCCGGTCTCCTTGCTGTTATGGGGTTGTCTGTTTGTACATTCATATCCCATATGATTTTGTGTTTTTCGTTTTCTAGTACAGTTTCTGGTTTGTGTTTGTACCGTTTTCTTGCATATTCGAAATTCAGTTGTTTGCACATTTCCCGGTATACTTCTTTCCCCATGCTGTCATGTCTGTTCTTGTATTCCCTTTGTGCTAGCTTGCTGCATTCACTTATTATATGATTTATCGTTTCGTCTCTTTGTCCACACAATCTGCATTTGCTGTTTTCCTGGGTTTTATTATTATCATTATTATAATAATAATAATAATAATAATAATAATAATAATAATAATAATAATAATAATAATAATAATCATCATCATCATTATTATTATTATTTATTTATTTATTTTTTATTTATTTATTTATTATTATTTTTTTTTACTACTTTGGTACAAAGAAACCTGCGTATGCATCATGTTGATAAGTCAAAGGTAAAGACGGAAAAAGTGAGCAAAAGGAAATCTACAAATTAATTACGCGTGAAATCAGATTAAGTAACTCAATTTGATCCTACTACGTCTTTATGTGAAACGAGAGATCTTGTATGTTGAGTCGTGCGATCAAAACATTTATATTTTTTATTCAACCATTAACAAAACGAAAGGAAGCGCTGTTTAAAATAGTGCACATGAACGCTCAAATGCATATACTAAAAACAACTAGAAAACATCCAGGCCTGAACGAACGAACGAACGCACACGCACACGCACCCCCCCCCCACACACAGAGTTTGTGTTTTGTTAAATATTTGTTAAATATGTTATGTTCTAGTGAGAATGGAGCAATTCTTTTGAAGCATCTGTTCGGATCGAGGGTCGTGTTCCCCGATTATAAACGTGTTCAGTAAATCAAGCAATTGTTGCATGCAAAGACAGAGTAATAATTAACAAACAAAATGAAGTAGTTCAAATAAGGTTTATTGAACGTGTGTGTACGTGGAATGGTGAAGTGTGTGATGTATGCATGTGTGTCGATGGAAAAACAGTTCTTGAAAAGGTATAAGAAGAAATGAATCCGGCGTAGGAAAAGTCTTTGAAAAGCCGTACACAAAGAAAACGAGTTGAGAACTCTTACCGAGGTTTGCCCACGTGTGTTGGTAGTTGTTATGCTGGTTGAGAAGAAAAGCGTGAGACGAAACGCTAGAGTATTAGCGTCGTTCTGTCGACCAGAGAAGAGTGAAATGGAACGCTAGTGTCAGCGTCGTCCTGTCGAGGCCAAAAGGCGAATGAAACGGAGCGCTGGAGCCAGCGTTGTTCTCCGATGCTGGTCGGTGAAAAAGAGAGAGAATTTCCGTATTGCCCCGGCTTTTATAGTCCGAAGGGCAGATAACTCTGGTGTCGCTTTACAGCGCCACCTGTCGGTGAAAAAGCGACACCTACCGGCAAACCGGTGTAGTTACGTTTTGAAAGGAGGAGGTAACTGCTACACATCTTTTAACAATTTTAAATTGGAAAAGTTCAGCCATGAATAAAATGCAAATATTTTTTATAATTTTCTTTTTACCAGAATTAATAATAACAACAAAAATAAAATTGATAAAAATTATTTGCATCCTATTCTTGGCTTATTACGACTTTTTGCTCACTTTTCAAATTTAATTATAAGTTATGATTAGAATATGTTTCAATAAATATGTAAATACTAGCAAATATATGTTCTCTCCAGTCGCATATTTTTGTTAGCCTGGGAGGATGATATTATGTTGAGCGAACATGTTCTACACTAACTCCCAAAAGAGGAGGTAATGACTGGGAGCATAGTATTATAACGAACGCCCCCCCCTACAAAAGACGAGTTTATGCCTGGGAGGATGATATGACAACAGAACAGATAGTACACTACCCCCGCCCCCCCCTAAACAGAGACGATAATCACGGAAGAATAGTATCATGAGGAACGAACATATACTATACTGCCCTCAATAAAAGGAGGTAATGCCTTGGAGGATCGCCACCATAAAAGGAGAAGGTAATGCCTATGAGTATGGCATCATGGAAACAGAACAGATACTACACTACCCTCCCCCACTCACGAAAAAAGGTAATCGCTGGGAAGATGGTTTCATGCCACCAGAAGAGATATTACATTACCCCCTCCCAGAAAGGAGAATATAATATTTATGAGGATTACCCCACCCCTTAAAAATGGAGGGAATTCCCCGGAGGACGGTCTTATGACAACAGAATCGATACTACACCCCCATTAAAAGATAATACAATAATAGATTATACCATTGTTTTTCGTTCATTTAAAATGCCTAGCAATAATTTGTTTTTATGGTTACTTAGCCTTTTGGCTGAGATGAAAGTGTAGTATCTGATCACAGCTATCTCAAACGTTTTACTATCAATGAAAATATTGCGTATATACAAGAAAATACGAGAATGCAAAATTACAACTGTATATTACAGAACATTAATTTATTAGAAGCTGTTTATATAATAAATATGCAAATTAGGAAGATCTAAATGTGGTTGACGGTATTTGCAGTTTCCTATATATACGGCATTTTCAAGAGTCTATGTTGTATCGTAGAATTAAACCACAACCTGTTTTGATGTTAATGTAGTTAGGAAAGATGGAAGAATCCTTCGCATTTAGATTTACTGACATAGGAACTATTCGCAAATCATAGTGGTCTCAATTATATACTATTATTATCACAAGGAGTTTTCACATAAGTCGTTACCAGTGATCGCTCACTGGTAAAAACAAGCAGTGTTTCTTGGATTTCGAGAGACGACAAGTCACCTCAGATTTCCAACACACTCCGCTTGTTTTGATCACTGTTGCAAATTGCTTCGCGTTCTCGCAACAACTGTTTACCATTGAATTTTTGTTGTTAACGACCGTTCGCTTTCTCTTGAATTTTACAAACAAGAATATTCAGGATTTTAGTATTGTCCGTGTCCATCCAGTGGACGTCTGGATGACACTCTCTTTCCTCGGTCTTTCTACCACGGCGGTTCACCGCACTTTTACCCTTACACAAGTTGTTAGCCAAGAATAAGCCATGGAATTGGTCTTTAGAACAAGACCTGGCATTTCGCAAATTCAATGAACTGCTGGCACCTTCTATACTATTAGTATACTATTGCAGTACTAAGGAGATAGCCCTGACACCTGATGCATCACCGTATGATGTTCGTGCAGTAACATCTCACATTATGGAGGACGTAAATGAGAAACTAACTGCATATGCTTCGCGCATCGTAGTAGCTGCAGAACAAATGCACAGATTGATAAAGAAGGTTTTGCAATAGTGTATGGTTTTCAAAATGTTCCAACAGTCGACATTTCACCGTAGTGACAACCATAAACCTTTGTTAGGGTTATTTGTTGAAAACAAACAATCAGCATCAGGACATATTTAGAGACAAGCACTTACATTGTCAGCATATGAATGTACTATGAGGTACAGGAAAGCATGTGACATGTGACATGTTACATGTTACCTGTTACATGTTGGTACCTTAGTAGTGTACCGTAAAAAATGACATTTTCAATGCCAGTCCCAGATCTGAGAGAAATGCTCTGGCTGGTCAATCAATTTAATTGAATCATCACTGACTCGCATTGGCCCAGTGTTATCCAAGGTATTGATTGTTGGTAATTCCAGATGGTCAGATAATACAATCAAAACCATATTTCAGATAATACAATCAAACCCTATTTTAGACGTAAAGACGAAATAACAGTATTCGACGGCTGTCTATTATGGTGACAACTTCTTCTAATCCCAGAGCCGGGTAGACAAAGAGTATTTTATAAACTGCAAGATAGACATTCATGTGCTTGTAGGATGAAGGCACCGTCCCGAAGCTGCGTCTGGCGCTCAGAAATAGACAAGGTGTGTTTAGGTTAACCGTAAAAAACCTTTTGGCTAAGATCAAAGTGTAGTATCTGTTCCGATGGATACTGCACGAGACTGGTCCTGTGCAGTTCTAGGAGGTCCACCCTCCCAGGCTTTGCCTCCCCTCTTTGGGGAGGAGTAAGTTTATTGCTTACTGTCTGAGGCGCCCCTACCGGGGAATGCCGACGGGGCTGCCCAGGCAATTTTTAAATGGTCAGATGGCTCACCTCTCGAGCGCTGGCTTATCTAATCCCACTTTCCGACCTTGTGTCACATTGTACCTTGTGGGAGGTAGATAAATATCCAAAGTGTAGTATCTGTTCCGATGGATACTGCACGCCTGTCCTGTGCAGTTCTAGGAGGTCCACCCTCCCAGGCTTTGCCTCCCCTCTTTGGGGAGGAGTAAGTTTATTGCTTACTGTCTGAGGCGCCCCTACCGGGGAATGCCGACGGGACTGCCCAGGCAATTTTTAAATGGCCAGAGTGCTCACCTCTCGAGCACTGGCTTTTCAAACCCCACTTTCCCGACCCGATCTTGGGTCACATCTTACTTGTTGGAATAAGATAAAACTGGCCTTGTGCCTAACTCCTGGGGAGGAGTAAATTAAGCCCCCAGATATCCCATAGAATCATTGGGAATCTCCACAAACATCATGGTTTCGTATACATTTAGATTATGCAGAACTCCGTGTTCATTATCATTGCAGACTCTCACTGAAAATGGTAAGATGTGCATCTTATGAAGTGATAAGCATCAAATGCCACGATTTGGAAGTTACGTCCTTTATTTGCAAAACTAGGTTTGTCTGATAAGTGTGTGACTGATAATGCCACCTGTTCCACCAGTCAAGATTTTAAGAAATTTATGACAATAACGACATAAAAATATCATTTTATCCCCATACGATCTTTTAATGAATGGTCAAGTAGAGATGGCCGTACAGACACTAAAAATACTTGCAGAAAAAAATAGATATATAGACGCATATATTTTGTTTGTTTACATAGTTTTTCCACACTACCGGTAAACTAAGAGAAATCTATTCTTTATGATTATTGCTTTACATTAAATAGAAGACGTTATTTCCTCTACCACAGCGCTCAATCATAAGTATAAACAAGCACATATGCATAGAAAATAACAAAGAGTATTTCTTCCCCTTAGGGGGTGTTAATGATTGAATAAAACTGATAATAGAAAAATACCGATAAATTGATTTACGTATTTCCACTGGAATGTGATTTGTTCTTACCTGTTCTTGACAAGCCAATAATCTTTTCCCTTATCTGTACCGTATCCGACCAGCAGAACACCATGATCTAAAATGACGCTACTGCATTGCGGGTTTTCGAATATGCCTTCTTTGTATTGTTGAAAAGCGTAGCCGCTGGCGTCAATGGCGACTGAGATTGGTCCAATTGTGGCCACGGCCTTTTGTAGAGCTTTTTCACTGCCGTGCTTAACATCAACGTAGCTAGATAGTGAAGTTACCATCTTCTTACGATTGAACCGGCATTTATCGTCCTGAAAGAAAAATAATAAAAATAAAAATAAATTTTTTAAAATTTATATATATATATATATATATATATATATATATATATATATATATATATATATATTTATTTATTTATTCTCTCTTTTTTCATTTTACTTCAGTGTAAGTTCTCAGAAGTAAAGGGGCCCCTTCCTGGGGTTAACACTTAATCTCTCTATGAGATACATAGATATCCGAGTGTTCCATAAAACTTCTCTTTTACCTCTCAAACGTCGAGTTAGTAAAGAAGTGAAGAACAAACATTAATTTCCCTCTTCCCAATCGACCAGTTAACTATGTTATAGTATATGGTTTTTGTGGTCTCTTGGTATTACCGGATTCCAGGGCAAGAATTCATCTAGTCTGGTAGAGTATCCAGCTAAGGGCTGTTACTTGAGGCAACATTACTTTGGGAAGGTGCACCATTCCTCGTATGAGCAAGTGTATAGCCGTGTCGAGGAGATCTTATTTTGGGGTTTGAATACTATGTTATTTTGAATATTTGGTCAGGGTTTACTTGTAAGGTGAAGTATCCCCATTTCAGGTTATCCTGACAAACCCTTGTAGATAGAGACAGAAGACACTCGATGATGGTGTCTAGTAGGTAATTAAAACTCTCCTAATATATATATATATATATATATATAAAAAATAAAAATAATAGGGACCCCGTGGGAATTCCCCGGTGCTTTCTACATCAATCTGTATAGTTTACTGTTGTTGTTGTTGTTGTTGTTGTTAATAATAATAATAATAATAATAATAATAATAATAATAATAATAATAATAATAATAATCATCATAATCATAATAATAATAATAATAATAATAATAATAATAATAATAATAATAATCCTTTTTAAATAAATGTCTCTCAAGGTCAATACTCTTAAGAAAAAACGTGACTCTTTCTTCTTTCGTAAAAATAATTGTCATTGTCAGCTAAATCCACAGTTCTAAAAGAGAACGCACCATAGCCTCATAAGGATAATCTTTTTCTGAATCAATTCCTCCTTCCTGTTCCATGCAGGTGAAAGCAGCATCCATTAAACCTCCTTCGCAGCCACCGTTTCCTGCAATAATTGAAATATATCAAACAGTTTAGCCAAATCATAAATTGAACACCAAAAACAGAAGCATTAAATCAAGATATTCCAGTGATACATAAAGGAGGACTGAGTGATACCAGTCCTCTGCTCTATATATTTTAATCACAAAAATGACATGCTTAGTTTTGGGATTGAGTTATGTTTGAAAACAAAAAACTCCATTCTACCACCACGAAATAAACATGGCCAAAGGGGATCAATTTACGTTAAGTTAAAGTGGCAAACGGAACCCTCCCCCGTTACTAAGCAGTAGACATGTATGATTATTTTAAAAAAATAATTAAAAGTATAATTTGAAAATTTGATGCTCAATCGGGTAAATGAGGAGTTCGAAGTGTTAAACAGTTTCTTCATAGGCGATATATATATATATATATATATATATATATATATATATATATATATATATATATATATAAAGATTATGACATTAACACTTAAATTCTTTTTGTTTCAAATATGACACATTCCGACAAAATGCCTATTTAATATAATATTCAACGAAAATGTGTCAAACTGCAATTTGTTTCACATCTGCAACGAGCCTGTTGGCAATTGTTAGTAGGTATTAACATCATGTTGCATCAGCACATCCGCTAAATAGGTAATTAGTATCTTCGATGTAAAACTAATATATAAAAACACATTTTAGGGGTAATCACAAAAATTACATGCCAAACTATTCCTTAGTTTTGAGATTGAGTTATGTTTGAAAAGAAGCCTATTCTAATTTTTGTAATCAGCCATAATTTGTAATTAACTCACAAAATGACCAATCTCTTACTAATTTCCTATCTATTACTTTCCCTCTTTACCACTGGATGTTGGTTGACACCTTGCTCTTATTTTATACGGTGTCTATCACTTTCGCTTCTGTCGGTCTCTCTCCCTGTTTACTAACAATCAAAGGTACTGAAATTAACTATAAAACTAAAGATTGGAATATTCCATTATGAACAAAAGGAAATATCAACACAATTAGCAATACTGTTTAATCCGTAGCTAGCTAGATTTAACTTTCTTTTTTTTATTTAAAAAACAATTACGTTTACAAAGTCACTTTTTCCTGGTCGAAACTTGATTGTTTGAACCAGGAAAATGGGTTTATAAAGGTAAAGCTGAACTTAATGCGTAAACCCAAGAGGTCACTATTTTATGGAAATCGCCACAGACAAGGCATGGAGCCACTTGATGTAAGGAGCTAAAAAAGAAAAAATACTACTTCAAGGTAAAAGAAACTAGCCAACAATAAGTGTTAGATGGATAGATTCCGACCCAGAAAACAGCAATTCCTCCCCCTTTGTCAGAAAGATCGCTCATGGAATGTGAGGACTAACGGACAAAACAAGGAAAGCGAGAGTTACGAGGCTGATAAAAGTAAACCCAAGGGCCACTTTCTACTCTCTCAAGCTACTTTTTCTAGTAAATAAATACATTTTCGCCAGAAATCGATGTTGATAAAAAAGAAAAGAAAAAAAAAAATGGCGTTCAAACTTACCACACTTACTGCTGCAATCCATCAAATCTTGTTCGGATAAAGATACCAATTTTCCTGTTTTCTTGAAATACTGGCCTTCCAGCGATCCAGTTGAAGAGAAAGCCCAACAAGAGCCACAGCTTTTCTAAATCACAATAATAAAAAAATAGATTCTCAGTGCTGTCACCAGAAAACAAAAAAAAAGTTCATCAAGATAAGTCTTTTATGCGAAAGTAATTTTTACTTTCCAATTTACGGATCCAAATTCTAGTATGCATTAAATATTGAATTGTTTTTTTTAAACGCCAATACATAGTTAAAGCAAAATAAATTGTTTTAGACTATTAAAATAATTTCCAACACAATTGACCTATTTATTTTTTTAATTATCGCTTATGTTTGAATTCATATTTTGAAACATGACGTAAATCATAAATCTAAGCGCAAACCCTTCATAACGTTATTAAACTCGTGAGTCATCTGAAAATAACAAGCAAATATACAAACATATGTTATTTCACAATTCTCCCTTTTGATTATGATAGAATAGAAGAAAGGGTCTAATCTCTACCAAGATCAACGGTGTCACCCCTTTTTGGTTCTGGGACGTTGCACCAAAGCAATAATGTTTTTTTTTAAAGGTAATGATTTAAGTTCTTTCCATAAGAAAGTCCGAATAGGTCAGTTGGCAGAACCTTAGCCTGAAGATCTCAAGATTTGTGTTTCGATTTCCGGTCATGGCATCAGCTTTATTTGTTGGGAATTTATTATTTACTATTAATGCAATATTTTCCATTTCTACAAGTAGTTAAGATCTCTGATATTTCGAAATGAGACAAATTCCGCAATGCATTTATTGCGTTAAAAAACTTGTGACTGACGAACGGAAAAATATCGCTATTTATATAAATAGCATAGACAAGACTTTTCGTGAGAAATGTGTCGCACAAGACACCAACGCTGCTAAAAAAAATAATGGCAATTTTTCGTTGAAGTTACCTCAACCGTTTTAACTACGGAAGACCATACGAGTAAGACTCTGCATTCGAAAAAGGGACAAGTTGATATTTTTCTCTTCGACAAAATACTTTTTCTATAAAAAAATGAAGTTTTTATCGTATAGTATTATCACTGATGTAGCCGTAACTATTTTGTGTGTGTGGAGAAATGGATACTGAGCGGAAATTGGCCCAGTGTGAACCAAACTAAGAATAAAATAATAATTACTTACGGTCATGGCTGACGGAACGAGAACAATTTACTCCCGTGGATTAAATAAAGGGTTCAGTTCGAAATTCCGTACAAATTCCCGAGTTCGACATAAAGATTTCAGGGTTCGACAAGATGCACCTGAAGAAGGTCGGAGCTTACATCGGCTTAAACGTCGTGAGAATAACACCCAAGATGAGAATAGTAGTCAGAATAATCCAAATACTAGAAATTATCTATCCTCATCTAAAAAATGACATAATTACGGTAGAAACAACATTGAATAAACACTTTAAAATATGTTATTAAGGTCTTCCGTAGACACAACTAAAAACCTATTGTAATAAAAACACGAAAGCATGATATAGCCAATGAAGCTCCATTCAGCTTAGAATAGGTTCTTGTGCATAGTAATCTATAGATTAGAGAGTTCTTATTCAAGGGAGGTAACTTGTAATAATACTTCTTATTACACATGTTATCTTTGATTAACGGTCCGCTATTTAATATATATTTGTTAACGTTTTTGTATTCAAATGAAAATATGAAACGATTTTTACCTGGTTTTTGACTCCAGTTACATAGCCTTCTTTTCTCCAATCGATTTCCTTTGGAAGGTCGCTAATATCTTCGTCCACAAACTCAACGGAGGCATTGTATTTGTGATGATGTTCTAAGCGCAAACCGTTCATAACGTTATTAAACTCTTGAGTCATCTGAAAATAACAAACAAATATACAAACATATGTTATTTAACAATCCCCCCCCCTTTTAACTATGATAGAGCAGAAGAAAGGGTTTCATCTCTACCAAGATCAACGGTGTCATCACCTTTTTGATTCCGGAACTGAAAATTACATAAAAGGATTAATTGGCGATGGTGCAGCATAGTTAACAAGAACAAAGGAGTGAAGAAAACAAATATTGAATAAATAACTGTTACCAAACGCAAGAAAAGTAACTTTTCTACATACCTGCATAATTTTTTTTCCGGAAATCACCGAAGTTGAGTTATTTTTATGTCTTTTGGGGTGAAAAACAAAAACAAAAAAAACAAATACACAAGAAATAACTTTTCTGAACGCAATAAAATTTACTTTACTGCCTAATTAAAAGGAGAAAATGACAAAAACAACAACAACAAAAAAATAAATAAGATTTTGGTAATTCCCGGAAAGCCGGCGACAGCCATTTTGAATTCTGATTGTAACGTCAGCGTATTTGAACGAAATCTTATATCGAAATATAAACGTTTTCAAATACTTTAAAACACACACACAAATTATGCAGGTCGGTAAAAAAGTAACCTTTCTTGCGTTTGGTAACAGTTATTTGTTCAATATTTGTTTTGTTATCACCCGTTTTTGTTGTTAACTATACTGTACCATCGCCGATAAATTTGTTTTCTTGGCCACCATCTATAACGATTGTATAGAGTTCAGCTGTTTTCATATGTAAATAATCGTTTTATATTATTTTATTTTTGTAGATATTTATATCTATATGAGATTGATGGAAAGTAAATATTATTTTCTGGTACCTAGAAGTGGCATTAACGGGTTTCAGAGATAATAAAATAATATCCCATTATATATTAGTAAATATGGAGAAATTGAATTTTCGTAGCAAAAATGGCGGCAGGATGTGACATCAATGTGTCGTCAGAACTTTGCCGCCTGTGTTAAGGTAAAAACAAACATCTCCTAGTTTACAGAAAACAAATTACTATTTGTCGGTCTATTAAGTAATTTGTTTTCTTATTTTTGCGGTAAAAAAATAATATATTGGAATTTGTTTTTCATTTTGCTTGTGAAAATAAAATCAGTGTTTTTTTTATAAATGTATTTGAAATATAACAAACAGTGATGTTTGTTTTTTTGGGGGTTTTCTTTCACATTGTTCAAATAATAACATCTTTTTTTGCAGCGTTTTTTTAATAACTGGATTTCAAATTTATTACAAATTTACAATTTAACAAACAATAAAAGTTTTGTTTTTTCAATTTTTTTCAAATAATAAAATCTGTTTTTATAAAAAAGTAATTTTTGATTTTTTTATACTTTGCCAACCATCTCATGGTCGTAATTATACCTGCAGTTTATACTGCTAATTCTCTTAACGAAGTATTTATTAAGAAAAAACTCGAAGGCTGGTATAACTTCGTCCGATATGTAATGCATTCTATTGATAATGATACAAAATAATCCGGCAAAATCGAACGGTGCGAAATTAAAAGATAAAACTTCAGGGACTTTTTTTACCTTAACATCAGTGGCAAAGTGCTGACGGCATATTGACGTCACATTCTGCCGCCATCTTAGATGCGAAAATTCAATTTTACCATAAATATTCTAATTGTCTCCTATCAGTTCAAAAATAGGTCATAGAATATGTACAAATTCCAGTAATATGAATATATTTAATGAAAACAAGAAAGAATATGAAACCGCATTAAAACAAACGGTAATTATATAATAAACTAATACCCCACTCTATAATAAAGTCCAATGTGTATTAGTTTGTATATAAATATATAAATAAATATATATTCGTCCCGTCACACAAAAGTTAGCGAATAAAAAAAAAAACTACCGGACGAAATTGTTTGAAGTTTTTCGGGGAAAGCAGACAACCGCTCGCCGTTATAAAGGAATTCAGAAAAAAATTCGTCATTCTATTTCCATAATGAGAATTTTTCGTTTTATATCGATTGATAAGTTTTTTCTTTTTAAAACTTTCCAGTTTTAGACGTTTTCATTCTTCTTTTTTTTAGTTTCAGCGATTTAGATGTTCTTTTATATGAATATAAATATTAGAGCAAACACTCGCGAAGCATAATTTTTTCCCGTCAATTTTAACGGAGGGCGTACAGACTTATAAAAATAAAATATAACAGAAAACGAAATATAATTTGGTTCAACCCACCTTATAATGGAGAAGTAAAAATAAAGATTTGCAAATTTTTCTTTTAATATAATGGATAAATATTTTTCTCCAAATAATAGGATATCAAATGTTATCAATAGGAATAATATTAAAATTTGTTACTCTTGTATGGAAATATGATATCTATGTAATATCGTCATGATTGGTCGGAAATTAAATACATTAAAATGGGTTTCGCAGGATTTCATTGTTCCCGAACAACTTTTTAGTAAAAAAATTACATTAAAAACAGTAAGTTCTAGTAAGCCTAATCGTCTACGGGAAACGCTGACAAAACAAGACGAGCCGGAAAAGAAACATAGCCGATATATATAAAAAGGGACAAAACTCCACTTTTTTCATTTTTTAAAGGAGTTAACCCAGTTAATCCTTAATGTGTTTATATAATAGTGCTAAAAAATAAATAGAGATGCATATGTAATTGACATATATTTTTATTTATACATATTTTTAGATACACATTTTCAGGCTGAAGCATGTCTGCAAATGTGTAGCCAACATTTTTGTATGAGTAAATATTTATACCAAACATATATATATATATATATATATATATATATATATATATATATATGTATATATATATATACACATATATATATATACATATATATACATATATATACATACATATATATACATACATATGTATATATACATATATATACACATATATATATATATACATATATATACATATATATACATACATATATATACATACATATGTATATATACATATATATACACACACACATATATATATATACATACACACACATATATATATACATACACACACATATATATACATATATACATATATATATATATATGCACACCCATACATATATACACACATAAATATATAAACATACACACGCATATATACAAACATATATATATATATATACATACACACGCATATATACATATATATATACATACACATGCATATATATACATATATATACATACACACGCATATATATACATATATATACATACACACGCATATATATACATATATATACATACACACGCATATATATATACATATATATATACATACGCATATATATACACACACACGCATATATACACATATATATATACATACACACGCATATATATATACACATATATATATACATACACACGCATATATATACACATATATAAATACACACATATATATACACATATATATATAAATACACACATATATATACACATATATATAAATACACACACATATATATATACACACATATTCATATGCATACACATATATACATATATACACACATATATATATATATTGCCATATCATTGTATAGGATTTATGAATTTATATTACCAAGAGGTTCCATTCTCAACTTACCATGTCCGAGTATTCGTTTAGGCCCAACCAATAGGAATGATAACCCATGTCACTTTCACTGTTGTGTTTATTAATTTCCAGGAGATTTTTCTCCCAAACCAATCGTCTGGAAAATAAATAACCATAAAAATATTCTTAATATAAGTGTTTTTTTTTAATTGATATTTAAATTAATATAAGTGTTTTTTAAATTTTTTTATTAAAATAAATTATTATTAAAATTATAAATATATTATAATAAATATTATTAAAATAAATAACCATAAAATTATTCTTAATATAAGTGTTTTTAAATTTGTTTAATTCGCATCGATTTTACATGTGGACGAATTTCAATTTGATTTAATAAGTATTTTAATTTTAAAATGATACATCGATTTTACATGTGGACGAATTTTTATTATATTATTAAGCATGTAAGTATTTTAATTTTAAAATGATACATTGAATTTACATGTTAATTTCACTATATAGTATATTAAATATCAACATTTAAAACTAGATAGAAAAAAACCCGAACCTTTTTCAGAACATGTGCCAATAGATGGCGACAATAAATTACGAAAGGCATTTTAAGTAGAGGTTGTTTATTCAGCTATTTCGGTCATTGAAATAGGGAAACGTCTCACTTTACTTTGTATATGCGATTAGTATTTTAATTTCTAACTTACGCATAGGATTTACATGAGATACATTTTGTATTTGACTGTATCACATGTAAATATTTTAATTTAACAAAAATACGTATCATATTTACTTGTTGCTGAATCTTGATGTGCTTATAATATTTAAGCATTTGAAGCGTACGTATCGAATTTACACTTTGCCAAATTTTAAGTGGATGATTTATCTAAGTATTCTATTAAAAAGAATACGTATCAAGCAATTTTAATTCTAATATCGAATAGATTGTGAGTTAAATATTGTCAGTGAGTGATCACTGGTAATGACTCGTGTGATAACTCAATGGTAGTTGTCAGCGAGAAATCAATGGTAAACGGCTGTTGCGATAAAACAAAATGATTTGCAATGGTTACTGAAATTCTGAGGAGACTTGTTGTCACTCAGATTCCAGGAGGACACCACTGATTATTGTCAGTGAATAATCACTGATAATGCTGTGTGTGAAAACTCCTAGTTATACTAATAATAATAATCTGCCATGATTTCAGCAAGACGTATTCACTGTTCAGGAAATACTATCTGTTTTCTGTGGTCGTTATGTGTGTTTTTCTACACATTCGTATATCATCAGGTATTGGCTAGTGCTCACAATAGTGGCTCGATGTTGGTGGTAAATTTCTGACAGACCCATACCTCCTTCTTCTTTGGGCAGATACAGTCTTGGAAGACACTGTTTTCTTTTTAAATTTTGTAATTTTCTTTTAATTTTTTAATTTTTTAAAAAATTTTGTAATTTTCTTTTAAGTTTTTAATCTTTTTTTAATTTTTTATTTTTCTTTTAATTTTTTAATTAAAAAAAATTTTTTTTATTTTATTTTCATTTTTAAATTTAAAAAATTTTTTAAAATTTTCTTTTCATTTTTTAATTTAAATTAAAAAAAAAAATTTTCTTTTAATTTTTAATTTTTTTAAAATCTTTTAATTTTCTACACATTCGCATATCAATCGATAAAAAATGACCGTACTTTTTTTTTCTAATAAAAGTTTTGTTTTAAATGATGGCGTTGCCATTCTATAAAATGACTGATAAACAATGTTCGCGTAATTGCTTTGGATATGTTAATGTGAAACAAAACAGATTCTTCAGTATTATAGGTTATCTCCCTTGTAGTGAGATTTGTTAGCTCAGTTATGAGTTATTTTCTTTTAATGAAAAAAATCTCTTCAATGACGTCACCCTGGAGTTAGGAAAGAGCTTTCTCTCTCTCTTTTTAACTATTGCTACCGTAGCGTTCGGACGTGTAAGCGCGTAGCTAATAAAAGCACGAGGTGAACACCATGCGCGTTCTCTTAATTCCCGACTTTAGTCATTGTCTCAATATATTACATGGTAGTAGAAGTGGAAAATCATACAGATACTACACTATGATCCTAGCCAGAAGTTCGGGTAAAAATTCAATGTCATTTTTAACTATTAAGACTAAACGACTTTAATAGATACAGAACCTTCATGTCTGTTTTTTTGGATGTCGTAGGAAAATGGTTATTATTTACTCCTCGCGGAGTTAGGCACAAGGCCAGTTTTATCTTACTCCCACAAGTAAGATGTGACCCACGATCGGGTCGAGCAAGTGGGGTTAAAAGCCAGCGCTCGAGAGGTGAGCACTCTGGCCATTTAAAAATTGCCTGGGCAGCTTCGTCGGCATTCCCCGGTAGGGGCGCCTCAGACAGTAAGCAATAAACTTACTCCTCCCCAAAGAGGGGAGGCGAAGCCTGGGAGGGTGGACCTCTTAGAACTGCACAGGACAGGCGTGCAGTATCCATCGGAACAGATACTACACTTTGATCTTAGCCAAAAGGCCGAAATTATGGTTATTGATTAAAGTTAATTTTATTTTTGTCTCAATAATTACCTAAAAATGTATTGCTACAATTTTTTTATTTTTTTATTGAAAAAAAAAGGCGACATTTTATGTGTAACGACATTATAATATAAAGTTAATGAATACAATACCTGGCAATTTCAATCAATTCCGTTTTGTAATTCTTTCCGAAGGATTTTTTGTATTTTCCCCATAATTCATCCAGCGACTGGTTCAATGTTAGATAATATCTGGAACGCGCGGCGCTGAGAGCGACCAGGGCAAGGAATATAATAATGGTTTTCATAGTGTTGTCCAAAACTAGGGTATAATCAGAAACCTGGCATGATTAAAAGACGGAAGAGAGAAAATACATGAAATTAAAATACGATAAGGAGAATTCAATGATGTATTTATTTCATTCAAAATTTTTTTTACATTAAAAATAATTTAATGAGAGATAGATAGATAGATAGAAAGAGAGAGAGATAGAGAGAGAGAGAGAGAGAGAGAGAGAGAGAGAGAGAGAGAGAGTGTGTGTGTGTGTGAGAGAGAGAGAGAGAGAGAGTAAAAGGATAATGCAAGAAAGAATTAGAAAGAGGGTGTAAATGAAAAGACAAAGAAAGAAAGATATAGAGGGTTTTTGTAAGATAAAAGAAGATAGAAAGAAATGAGAAATTGGTAAAGAAAGAAAGGGAGTATTAAAAGAAGGAAACGAAAGAAAGTGAAAGAGAGTCTCAAAAGTAAAAAAAAAGAAAGAAAGAATGAATAGAAAAGTTAAAAAGGCAAAAACGAAAGAAAGAAAGATAAAGAGAGTCTAAAAAAGAAGGAAAAAAAAGAGAAAGGGTGTCTAAAAGAAAGTGAACGAGAGTCTAAAAAGATAAGAAATAAGATAATGAAAATAATTACAAAAAATAGGAGAAAAAATAAGGTCTAACGAGACAAAAAAGAGAAAAATGGCCCAAAAGAAAGAAAGGATGAAATAAAAAAGAAAGAAAGGATGTAATAAAAAAGAAAGAAAGGATGTAATAAAAAAGAAAGAAAGGATGTAATAAAAAAGAAAACCGAGGAAAAAGACAGAAAGAAAGAGTTGATTGGACTATCGGAAAAAAAGTTCTGGTGTGTCGATCCCATTTGATTTCTCTGTAATACGTCGCATACTAGCGTATGCAACTGAGTAACATTGTATATTCTACATTAGATATCTATATCTGATGATAATGGTAAATATTGTATAATATTGTTTTATTTTTATAAATATGAAAGTTTCGGTTATAGACACCAACACTCCACTATAACAAGATGCATCGTCTTTGTAATGCAATATTTCCTGACCATTTCTGTCTTTTTTTTCTATCGAATAAATGAAAAGCAAATTTAACGTCTTAATAGAAAAGAAAAATGGGTATGTCCAAAGTGATACATATTGGATATAGAAACACGGTGTTGTCTGGGTAGAAAGGAAAACGATCACATATAGAAGTATAGCAAGAAATATTCCCAGGTGCATAATAAAACAATTTTAAGAGGAAACGACGTTGATTTTGTTTTGTTTTTTTGTAGAAATTGATTTTTAAGTAAAATCAGATTTGAAAGAAAACATGGCGTCGATAAACAAGAATTTCAGAAAATAATTGAAAAAAAAAAATAAAACACAATTAATAGCTAAACAAGCGGAGGAAAAATAAATATTTTATGCTTACTTTCTGGTGTATGAACTGAATAATTAATCGAACAGGGGTTTATATAGTTTCAAAGTAAATAAACAAAATAAGAAAACAAAACAAAATGAATCAAAGGAACTTTGATTACTAAAAACGAAATTTGAATTTTTGAGAATGACCGACGAAAAATGGACAAAGTTCGAATAAGCACCGTTGATACTATAAACAATTATAAACATGCAGTCTATTTTTGGACATTTTTTTCATTAAACAAACGAATGATGAATACAGAAGGGATGGGTTTTTATTCCAAGCAAATGTCATTGAAATAATCGCACGACCCGCTGAAATTTAAAAGACCAGCAAATCAAATTTAATTGAATTCTTTTATTTTGCTGAGTTATTTTTCTTTTCATGTTTTATTACTACACTAGAGTATCTGTTGTTCTTTAAAAAATGGCGAACCAATAAATCAAGCATTAAAAAAATGGCTAACTTTATATATATATATATATATATATATATATATATATATATATATATATATATATATATATATATATATATATATTAACGTAGTTCACTCCAAACAAGGCAGGCCGCCACTGTAGACGTAAGGGGCTAGTGAGAAGAAAGAAAAGGGGAGAAGGTAAGGGGGGGGTCAACCTAAACTGGGATCTGCGCAGCGAGATGTCTGTTTACATTAATTTTAAATTTCTGCATGTCAGTACTGTCGGAGAAACAGAGGGCGGGGAGGGAGTTCTAGAGGCCAGCAGCACGAGGAAAGAAACTATTTGAGTAGAAAGCTCTTCGGCATCTGGGAATCTCCACAGTGAATGGATGGGATTTAGTTGATTGTCGAGTTGGTCTAGTGAATTTACGCCGAGGGGGCACCAGAGTAGCCAATTCATCGGAGCATAATCCATTGAAGTATTTGTAAAACAAGCACAAGGATGCTACATTGCGGCGATGGGACAGGGACTGGAGCTTGGTTGACAGTGAGGGACCTATTAGGTTGGCGACTCTTTTTTGGCCTTGTCAAGGAGGGAGAGAGTAGTAGATGATGCACCAGCCCAGATGTGGCAACAATACTCCATGCATGAGCGGATGGTGGCTTTGTAGAGATAAAGGATATTGTCAGGTGTGAGGAGTTTACTAGCACGGTAGAGGGAGCCAACCTTCTTTGCGGCAGCCTTGGCAATGCCTTCAATGTATTTGTTCCAATTCATGCTACCTGTGAAAGTTAGGCCAAGGAGTTTGAATGATGAGCTCTCAGGTAGGGTGTTATTTGCCATGACAATCGGTGGTTGGAGAGGTTTCTTGTAGTTATTGAAGGAAAGGAGCTTTGTTTTTGCGGCATTAAAAGTTACCAACCATTCTTTTACCCCAATCCACTACAGACTGGAGGTCATTTTCTAAGGATTCTGCTATTGCCTCGGATATGATCGCGTCTGTTTTGCCAACATGGCGAGAGTAAAGCGTGGTCTCGTCAGCAAATAAACCAATCTCAGACTCTATGTCATCAGGGAGATCGTTTATATAGATCAGGAACAACAAAGGTCCAAGGATAGATCTCTGGGGTACACCAGCATTTATGTAATGTTGCTTAGATGAACGGCCATCAAGGACAACCTGGATTTTTCTTTTGGTTAAGAAGGATCTAATTATCTTAAATATTTGCCCAGTAATACCGTATGAGCGTATTTTCAGGAGAAGCCCTTTATGCCATACCCTGTCAAAGGCCTTGGATATATCAAGCGCTACTGCCCTAGCTTCACCCACCTTGTCGAGTGTATGATACATGCGTTCTGAGATGACCGTTAGGATGTCTGCAGTAGATCGTGCTTGTCTAAATCCATACTGGCGGCCAGAAAGAAGTTTAGCATTAACTAAGTGCCGTACTATCGCTAGATTGATTAAGGATTAAAAGATTTTAGCAAAGATAGGCAGTAGACTGATTGGGCGGTAGTTCTGAGGATTAGTTCTGTTCCCAGAATTCTTGTAGACTGGTACCAAAGAGGCGATTTCCCAGCTATCGGGGAAGCAAGATTCAGCTAGGCATTTATTGTAGAGTTTGGAGAGGACAGGGGTCAGTTCATTACAATATTACAATAGGATGTAACTATTTACATCAGACTCATCTTAATTTGCTTCATCACAATAGTCATTTATTGTTACTCTATATCAAATGACAACAAACAATTCTCACTGTTTATATAATACTTCAAATCAGCTGCTTCTAATGTTAATATTGAATTACATTACACAGTGTTACGCTCTCTCAGCCTCTCTCTCGTATATATATATATATATATATATATATATATATATATATAATTAGATTCCAGTTACGATGTCTTTAATGAATAAATATATGGTTACTAAAATCTAATTTCTTATTGATTATTTATCTAGAGTTAAAAATTAGTATCTATTTAGCTAAAACATTGAAAGTATGATTACAATAATATATATATATATATATATATATATATATATATATATATATATATATATATGTATAACATTTATTAATATTTTTGATTTTTAAACTAAAACGATTATTAGAAAAATCGAAAAAATAAAATGGTATAGTCAAGCAGAATAATTCTGTTGTGTTTAGCAATGTTTGCTTACACACACACACACACACACACACACACACACACACACATATATATATATATATATATATAACGTATATGTATGTACATATGTAGCCAGAATTTTCGTATAAAAAACGAAAATGTATACTAAATATATGTCTAATTTTTATTGAGCACTATTATAGAAACACAATAAGTAAGCTATAATAATTCTAACATGTTTATCGTTTATGGGAGTTAATCATGTATTTATACATTTACTGTATTTATATAATAGTGCCCAATAATAAGTAGAGTTATATATTTAGTATACATTTTTTTTATTTATACAAAAATTCTGGCTACATATGTGCAGACATATTTAGGTTATAGTCTTAAATTGGCTTAACATTGTCAGGCTGAGTTACAAAAAAAAATGAATGATTCATTACTTTTGTTTTCATCTTAACAACTCGGATTGACGAGGCTAAGTTAAAATTAGGTTATAACTGAAACATGTCTGCACATATGTAGCCCAAATATTTGCATAAAAAATTTATACTAAATATCTATACAGTAAAAAGGTGCAAAGAAAGACATAAAAGGTTTGGAAAGGTAAAAGCAAAAGGGAATTTGATTTTTAAAGAGAAAACACGAAAGAAAAAGAAAGATGTCTTAAAAGACAAAAAAAAAAGAAAGACGTAGAAATAGAGTATGACAAGATAAAAAAGAAAAAAAATGGAAGTGAGATATAAAAAGACAACAAAAACGAAAGAAAGAAAGAGAAAAAGTCTAAAATGTCAAAAAAGAAAGAAAAAGAAAGAAAAAGGTCTAACAAGACGAGAGAGAGAGAGAGAGAGAGAGAGTAAACGAGAGAAAGAAAAAGAAAAGGGAGAGATAGAGTGAAAATTAGTGTGTATCATAAAGGGGAAAAGGTAGTTAGAAAGATGTCTATATGCAAGAGTTGATTGGGTCACCTGACAAAATTTTGGCGGGTCGGACTCGTTTAGTCTTCCTGTAGTACTTTAAATACTAGCCCTGCAAGTACTATTCTAGTCAATTTTACATTATATGTTGTTTTAATGTACTAAGGCGTCACAGCTAATTAAGGCCGAAAGACCACTCGAAGATAAGGGGTAATGAGTTTGTCATCGTGAGGGTTAATAACGATGGTTGAAACTGGGCAGAATTTGATTACTTAAGAGGACGATGAACCATATCACTAGAACATTAAAAGCCTCTATAAAAATTCCAAAGATTTTCGTTCAATTTTCTCATTGAGATGAAGTTTTGGAATAGAGGCCGCGTCGATGTTTTGTATTCGTTTTAAACTTTGAAGAAACGATACGTCAAAGCCTCGCAATCAACTTCGAGATTTACTAATTATTATTTTGGGTAAATTATTTTGATTATACTTAATTTAAGTGCCCCAAAAATGTATTTGATGCGTTTAAATATGTATTTTTAAATCCTGACAAAAAAAAATCGTTCATGCTTTTGTATAATTTGATTCTTAAGTAAAAATAGCTTTGAAAAGCGTAAAAAACATGGCGTCGATAAACAAGAATTTCAATAAAGAATATTTTCAAATAAAAGAAAAAAAATAATAGCTAAACAAGCATAGGAAAAATAAGTATTTTCTTCTTACCTTCTGGTGTATTAACTGGATTGAATTATCAACCGAACAGGGTTTTATAGACATTTAAAGTAAATAAACAAATAAGAAAAATAAACAACCAAACAAAAAATGAAACGAACTTTGATTTGTAAAAATTAAACTGTAATTTTGAAAGAATGTTCGACGAAAAAACGTACAAAGTCTAAATAAGAACCTTTGGTACTATAAACAATAATAATAAACAGGCAGACTATTTTCAGATATTTTTTCAGGGATAGTTTTTTTAGAGCAAAAGATCGAAATAATCACGCGACCTGTTGGAATTTAAAATGGCCCGCAAATCAACTTACATTGAATTCATTGCTACTTTGGCTTGATATCTACAATGAACAAATATCTACACCTCTCATTTTTTAGGGGTAGGATAAGGGTTAGGGGTTAGTGTTCCAGGCTCTCTAACCACACATTCTTTCGAAACCAATTAGAAGTGTTTCCCTTGCTCTTGTGCCGTGTTGATTTCAATATGAAGTATAGATCGAAATGTAAGTGTAGATATCATACCAAAGTAGATTCATGATAATAGATAACAAGCCAAAGCGGCAACTTGAATTCTTTTATTTTCTTGTTATTTTTTTAAAAATATTTTCTTGGCCTTTTGGCTAAGATCAAAGTGTAGTATCTGTTCCGATGGATACTGCACCCCATAGACTGGTATTGTCTTGGCCTTCGAGGCTTGATTTACGCCGGTCTATGGGTCTGTCCTGTGCAGTTCTAGGAGGTCCATCCTCCCAGGCTTTGCCTCCCCTCTTTGAGGAGGAGTAAGTTTATTGCTTACTGTCTGAGGCGCCCCTACCGGGGAATGCCGACGGGGCTGCCCAGGCAATTTAAAAAAAAGCCAGAGTGCTCACCTCTCGGGCGCTGGCTTTTCAAACCCCACTTTCCAGACCCGACCTTGGGTCACATCTTACTTGTGGGAGTAAGAAAAAATCTGGCCTTGTGCCTAACTCCTGAAGAGGAGTAAATCAACACTCTATCAAAGTACCTGTTGTTCCATAAAAAATGGCGGACAGAAAGGTTACATTTTTCGAACAAATCAATCGATCAGTTATAAAACTAGACAAACTTATCATATTACTAGCTCGACTTTATGTTGTATATTGCCGTCGTACATTCTATGGATGTCTGGCGCTAACGCAAACCCCACGATATTATTGTACCGTCTTTATTCAAACCGAAACATACTTATCTAAGTGCTCTGGTTAATGTAATTTCAGATTTTACATGTTGATGCAACCTGAAGGCTAGGAAAATGTATTTTAGTTCGAGTTTCACGTTCGATACAAAACGAAATCAGATGAAATTTAAATTGCTTTTTTGCATTACATCTTCGGCGATCAGGTTATCCCATCTTTAAAAAAAAGTGTGGAGGGTGATAACGTACGTACGAGTATGAAATTGCATTAGCGCATTATTATTATATAGATAATGAAAGTATTTTTCCTTTAAACAACGAACTATTTACATCATATTAATCAAAAATAGTTTCATTCCAATGGTAGTTTATTGCTACTCGACACATGAAGCGAACACAAACAATTCTCACTTTTTACGAATTATATACTGAATTACATGCTACAGAGTTACGATAGTTATATATATATATATATATATATATATATATATATATATATATATATATATCTATCTCTCTCTCTCTCTCTCTCTCTCTCTCTATATATATATATATATATATATATATATATATATATACACACACTAATAGTTGATTTGCTGTTATATACAATGTTCAAGTCCTTCTCAGGCAGAGCATTATAGTAATTCAATAAATCACGTGTTTTTTTCATTAATTATGACCAGTTGTTTCACGCTCCGAGCGATCGTCAGACGATCTCAAACACGATCTTGGAGTTAATTTGTGTACTTCCATTTTTACGTAACCATCCCGCAGATATTTATTGCCGGACACTGAAGGTATTTAATCCCGTAGCCAGAAGTATAACTTATCTGTTTAATCTAAAAACTTTTTATTTTCTTTGCTTATATATATATATATATATATATATATATATATATATATATATATATATATATATATATATATATATACTTGGTGTTCCAAAAGTCTTGGGCACATTTCAAGTCCTCATGTCTGCTGGACTATGAGTGGTAGTAAGATGAAACTGGTGCAATTTTAAAGCTAAATTCATGAAGGTTTTGTCATGCTAATGCTTTTTTAAATATTTTTCCAGACTTAGTAATGACGATCAATTAACCGTTTTGCTTCCTTGAATTCTCAAAAACTGAATCATGGACGTGCATTTCGCACAAAATCCCGAAAAGAGGCCATGTCCAAGAAAACTGTTTACAGACCATTCTTCTTTGAAAGAGCAACAAAAGAACGAAAGATGATTAACGCAAAGGCTGGAGATATATAAAAAGAAATCGCATCTGAGAAATCGGGTGTGATATCTGGAGACCTGGGAGGCCAGGGCACGAGAATGCGATCATCTCGGCCAGACCGTCCACTCCATCTGTCTGACAGTGTTGCGTTCAGATACTGTCTAATCCCAGGGCTCCAGTGCGGTGGCGGCCCATCCTGTTGGAAAATGAAGTCGTCAGACTCTTCCTCACTCAACTTATCCATTAACCAGTTTTCCAGCATGTCGAGGTACGTGCTCTTTCAAATAAGAATGGTCCGTAGACAGCTTTCTTGGAGATGTCGTCTTTTTGGAATTTTGTGCGAAATGCACGTTGAACACGTGTCCATGATTCAGTTTCTGAAAATGCAAGGACGCAAAACGCCTTTTCTGGTTGAGTGAACGCCATTACTGGGCCTGAAAAGATACGAAAAAATCTAATGAAGTTAGCTTTAAAGCTACTACCATTCATAGTCCAGCAGATATGAGGACTTGAAATGTGCACACGACTTTTGGAACACCCTATATATATATATATATATATATATATATATATATATATATATATATATATATATATATATATATATATATAATGATTCAAAGCCACCATAACGTTGAGAGATTTACCCTTTTTTTCCCTCTCAATCGTTTCCTCCAACTGAAATAAGTTTTTCCCCTCATATCTCATTCGACTTTTAGTTTTTAATTTACCATTCTGACGTTTCCTCTCAGAGGGTCAGACGATAAGGCCTTAAGGTAATTTTAACAATTTTCCTTTTTTTTCCACTCGTCTGTTTCATTGATTAAAATAATGCTTCCTCTAAAATTGATCCTACGATTCTGTTGTACACGAAATTTACTTATATATATATATATATATATATATATATATATATATATATATATATATATATATATATATATATATATATATATATATATATATGTGTGTGTGTGTGTGTGTGTGACAAGCGTATTGGTAGACAGACAGGTAGATAATTTGGTTTAATGCTATACAAATTAATTTAAAAACATAATAATAAAAAATTGAAACATTGAAAGGCATATAATATATATATATATATATATATATATATATATATATATATATATATATATATATATATATGCCTTTCAATTTTTTAATTTTTTGATTATTATTTTTTTAAATTAATTTTTATAGCATTAAACCAAATTATCTACCTGTCTGTCTACCAATACGCTTGTCACGCTTTCATCTTCCAATGCAGCAGCCAAACCTATACTAATCACCGTACCCTGTATATATATATATATATATATATATATATATATATATATATATATATATATATATATATATAGCAAAAACAAATGGGACTAATATTTTCCATTTCGTAGCATTAATCAATTTATAGTCTTAATATTAGACATTAACTTTCCGAAAAATAAAAATATGGAAGATAATTCTTTTTGTTTGTCTTAATTTTTCGCGAGAAATGCAAGTTATTTTTTAATTTTTAAGAAAATACTTGCTTTTTCATATTAACATTTGTAAATTTTATTTACGATTCAATTTGATAATGAAAAAGTTTACGTAAACAATATAAACTTCTGCCAATAAACGCCGCCTTAGTCTGTATGTAAGTAACGTAAAATCTTTTTTTCGATGTTTTTAATTTGGTAAAAATGTTCAATATCGAATAATTTTATTTATTTAGTGATAGGAAGTAATTCATAATTATTTTTTATTATAATTAAACTTTTACTGATTAAACCGTAATTTAATTATTTTATTACAATTTTGAAAGGTCATTCTTGTAAATCAGAAACTAATGTTATCACTCATTTCCGGTGAAATCTTTAGATAACATCGTGAGACAAGTTATCGTCCGTCTGTGAGCGCTTGCACTTAAATGTAACTTTTTAAAATATTAAAAAAAAATGTATGTCATAATTGATAAGAATTGTATTTAATTAATTTAATAACCAAACGATACAATAACTAATTCAACCTCCGGTCCACATCATGGGAGGTGGTAACAGGGTTAATAAATAAGAGTGCACGGTATCCTGAAAGAGATATTCAATCAAGTTAAAAAATAAAATATAATAGGAGATATCAATGTATAAATTCCGTTAGGAAAATTCAGCATGTGTGTATAATTTGTGTAATCGTTCACCAGTATACATAAAGTAATTACAGGCCGCAATAGAAAGTTTATCTGACTCCAACAGTTAATCAACAGACGACATCGTTATTGGTGTACGCTGAAAAGGGAGTTAAACAGCTCCACACTCAGTCTTTAAAAAGTGCGACATGCGACTAAGGTAGGTTTACCATATTGTTAGCAATTCGGAGAAACCGACGGAATATGTCTGCTCTCGGCGGTGCACTGGTTCAAAACCTCCACCAGGGGAAGGAAATCACGTGGGTTCTGTAAGAAGTCCAACATTGTGTGTTCATACGTCAGAGCTTCTGATTGGCTGGAGAGAGGCAATTACTCCAATAGTATAATAGTCCATTTACATCAATGGAAATTAGTACATGATGCAATTAGAATATGTGACTGCTACATGCGTATGAAAATAGCAGTACAATTGAAACTGGATGTTGATTATATAAATAGAAAGCGAAGAAAATGATATTACCTCGCTAAAGAGCTAATTCTCGACAAAGGAGATAATAATAATATTGATTGGTCTCATAGTTAATATAATTAAAGCTTCAACATGATGTGGGGCGAAGTAAATATTTAAATGCAATCGATAATATCTACTGTATTCGAAGTGATAATTAAATCTCTAGACAAAACAATAGATTTGGAAAATTACAGCGAAAAATAAAAGAAAAGAAAAAGATGAATCTTGGAATCTTTCTTTTTTCTAGATCGAAGCATGTGTGGAAAATTTTCAAATAGTTTTGAACAAGCAAACCGATTATGAAAAGGTGGAATCTGAACAAAACTTGAAGCGCGAAAATAAGATAGAAATATTAAACACAATTGTACACCCTTATTTAAATATTTAAACTCAAAAACTAAAATGCGAACAAACGTCAGTGCATTAAAAAATAATTAATAAATTCACTAACTGAAACAGCTACGTTTTTGGCAAGATCTTTTCAATCTTTTTATGCCTTGGAGGAATTTGGTCTTCTCTCTGGTGACTGTTATACGGATAATTTAAATAGCAGCAGTATGAGCGAATTAGTGATAACAGGTAGATATGTAATAATATTATTGTTTGAAAAGAAGGTTTTAACCTCGAAATATTACAAAAACCTGAGTATCAAATAACACACGATAGATTGAAGATATAACGACAGTAAGTCGAAAATAAAATGAAATTATTTGTCTCTTTATGTCTATTATCATCTCGTTTTTCACCCAGATATTCAATTCACTTGGTGGCCATAACGTTACGTTACATTGTCACAGCCTTCTAATCTTCAAACCTATCTATTAATGTCTGAGTTAGATGTTACTAAAAAGTAACAAACCTGAAAAAATATCCCCCAAAATTTTGCATTTTTTGTCAGCAAATGAGTGTTTTATCAATATTGTTTTAAAATTATTTAAATTTTGCATTTTTTGTCAGCAAATGAGTGTTTTATCAATATTGTTTTAAAATTATTTAAATTTTGCATTTTTTGTCAGCAAATGAGTGTTTTATCAATATTGTTTTAAAATTATTTAAATTTTGCATTTTTTGTCAGCAAATGAGTGTTTTATCAATAGTGTTTTAAAATTATTTAAATTTTGCATTTTTTGTCAGCAAATGAGTGTTTTATCAATATTGTTTTAAAATTATTTAAATTTTGCATTTTTTGTCAGCAAATGAGTGTTTTATCAATATTGTTTTAAAATTATTTAAATTTTGCATTTTTTGTCAGCAAATGAGTGTTTTATCAATATTGTTTTAAAATTATTTAAATTTTGCATTTTTTTGTCAGCAAATGAGTGTTTTATCAATATTGTTTTAAAATTATTTAAATTTTGCATTTTTTGTCAGCAAATGAGTGTTTTATCAATATTGTTTTAAAATTATTTAAATTTTGCATTTTTTGTCAGCAAATGAGTGTTTTATCAATATTGTTTTAAAATTATTTAAATTTTGCATTTTTTTGTCAGCAAATGAGTGTTTTATCAATATTGTTTTAAAATTATTTAAATTTTGCATTTTTTGTCAGCAAATGAGTGTTTTATCAATATTGTTTTAAAATTATTTAAATAAATGTATACACGATGAAAATATTCCGTCTATATGGAAAACAGCAGTTGTAATTTCAATACACAAAGAAAAGATTCAATACATTTACCTGGTAACTATAGACCAATTTCTATGACATGTATTTTAAGGTTTTTGAGAAATCAACAAGAAATTACATTCTCAATGGTTTACAAATAGGATAAATCCTTAACAACATAGTTTGTTCAGGGGAAGTCAACCATACCATTTTTTTTAGCAAGTATTGACGTTATAAATGAATCTTTATTAGCATATTACATATTTTGTACTTAGACGTTAGAAAAGTAATTATAATGTATTTCATTACCGTTGATTGATAAAAATGGGTAATTCAAGTATTATGATAAACATTTATTTTTGCCACATTGAACAATGAGAGTAAATCTTTGTAAGGATTACCCAGAAGCTCAGTGTAGGGATGTACACTAACCTTCAGAAACCCAAGAGTAGGGGCTAAGAGAACCTTAATGTGGTTACTTGTAGCAGATCTTATGCATACACGGGGCAACACCTCCTCTTCCTTCATGTCTAGTAATGAGCTATTGGATTTAATAATGGATAGGGCTTCTTTATTATACAATTTTCAGAATCTATCCATAGGCTTATAGAACCAAATCCTTCTAATTATTTGCCAATTAAGGGTATAGGGAGTGTTTGTATCCTTAAAAGACCAAATATGGGAAGCAAGAGATGTACGTCTCCCAAGAGACTTAGTTCTAAAGGAGTAAGCATGTCTAAAAAACACCTAAAACAAACATTTTTGATTATTTTCGTTTTTTCTTTTTTCGTTTTTTCTTTTTTCGTTTTTTTCCTTTTTAACTTTATCCTTGCTCTACACATGCATTGAGCTCTCTTACTTAAGATTTCCTATCCACATACATACATACATACATACATACATACATACATACATATATATATATATATATATATGATAATCTCCTAAACTAATCAACGGATTATAATAAATGTTGGTATATATATGGGCATAACATCCTATATTTCAAATTGGTATTGAATTTGATCTATAGTCATTCTCTGAATTTCAATTTTTCTTAAGACTTCTTAAGCTTAAGCCTTAAATTGTGGACATTTTCTATAATCAAAATCATGTAATGGATTTTGATCAAAATTGGAATAAGGATTCTAGACATAAATTTTAGTGCTATCTCTTGATTTCAATTTTTTGTAAAAAGACATAAAAGTGGTACAAAACTATTCTGTTCGGGGAATTTATTCTACCCACCCTGGGACGGATATTCTTCTCATATATATATATATATATATATATATATATATATATATATATATATATATATATATATATATATATATATATATATAGAGAGAGAGAGAGAGAGAGAGAGAGAGATTTAGATTTTTCACTTATAAAATAGATCATTCAGTGAAGACCGAGGTTGTTCCAATAAAAACAAGCTCGATGATACTCGATTACAGAGTACAGAGCATTTATATGTGATTTTATGAAGGCTTACCAAAGCATTCCTTTCAGGACACCAATGATCACCATTAAAGATATTTTTTCTTACAAATATTATTTATTCAAATTAAATGTTTTTTCCTACACGTGTTTCACTACCAAGCAGTTACTTGCTTGGCAGATCATCAGGGAAATTAAATGTCTGGAATACTGGTTTCAACTGCCGACAATACACAATGTGGCGTTGCAATAGTTGAGGTCACTTAAGCCCTCTTGTAGATAAAGCAAAATGTCTCCCCATTCTTATTGACAGGAGTGTTGAAAAGTATAGTCCGATGTGTTTTGCGTAGTTAGTGGTTGTTTGAATAAAAAGAGTTGATCACATCATGGAAAACATTATAGTAATACATCGGACCATACTTTAAAATACTCTCATCAACAAGAACTGACGTATATTTGGCTGTATCCATGAAGTGGGATAGGGGGGTCTTGTGAGTTAATACTAGCAGAATAATAAAAAAAGTCTTCTTTTAAAAGACGTATTACGTCGAAGGTCTCATATATTTCTAACTGAATGATTTTATTCATTACAAAAATAAATAACATTATTTGGTGTTCTAGATATTTTAAATAAATTTAGAAAAATAATGTTTCTCATGATGTGAGCAACTCCTTTTGTATATATATATATATATATATATATATATATATATATATATATATATATATATATATATATATCAATAATATTTTTCAATAATTAATAATATTTTTCAAATATTTGAATTTTGGCTTTTTCGAAAGCTAACTTATCTATCTGTATTTCTCCTCTGATGATAAGATTTCGATCTTTGAAAAGCCTTGGCTTAAGGAAAGAATAATAAACACTAGTTTATTACTGAATACACCTTGCATTGAGCAATTAAAATTTGAAATAAATTTGGACAATCGTCGCATGTTTATCACTCTTTTTTCTTCTCTCTCTCTCTTTCTCTCTCTCTCTCTCTCTCTCTCTCTCTCTCTCTCTCTCTCTATATATATATATATATATATATATATATATATATATATATATATATATATATATATATTACCTGTTGGACCATTGTCACAAGATATAGCCCAAAAAGCATTCGTTTGCTTACCAAAATGGGGAGATATGTTGAAATTGAAATTTAACATCGAGAATTGAAAAACAATATGAAATATGAATAGGAATTCAACAACAGAAGATTAAAAAAGTAACCGAAAACTTTGATTTAATTTAATAATACATTTAAATCTCATATTTATATTTGTCTATCATCTCAAAGGCAAATAAAAAGAATACATCATTTACTTAACTTATCCTTAGCTATACCAAACCACACAGTAACACAACTGTAACCCACATAAAAAATAATATTTTAATTAGTTTTATTTTAACGGACTTGACTGTTTTCTTTTATTATTTATACTTTGGGGCAAATATTTAAAAGAAATTATATTAATTCGATAAAAAATAACATTTACAATTATTCAAAATTGGAAGAGACGATTCACTTATACTTCATTGTAAAATGACTTACTTTTACTATTTTACTGAATAAGAAAGCAAACACAATTATACTTATTTTTAATGGATTTCCTTCAAGATTTATCCACGAAAATATTTATAGTATGTATTAAAATAAAAACAAACGATATCATTTTTAAATTAAGCAATCCTATTAAAATTTTATTATGTTTACTAACAGAAGCAGGAATAGCGTTTAGAATTATGTGTTTATATTTGTTCATAACGGAATAATACACTCGGCTGATTACGTTAATAGTCGGTAAATTCCGTTATTCCAAAGCAAACAGTAACTTTAGTCGGTGTATTAAATAATAGAACATAGACGCTGGTTTATCTACTTACTTTGATATTTATTGAATTTAACTATTTAAGTTTTGTTTTGTTTCTTTCGTGTGTTTGGTGGGAAAATAAAATACAAATGTACTTTTCGAAGTATTTACTTTACTTCAATGTTTTAATCGCCGACGGCCATTGCTTTTTTTTACTTGCATCAAAATATTTTTTTTTGTTTTAAAGACACAAAAGCCAAACTTTAACATTATTTGTTTGTTGACAAAAACAAGTTTGATGGAATTTAACGAATATGAAAACGAAAATGACCGGGTGCTTTCCCAATATGTAATCTACCAAATGTTTAGGATTAGGGTTAAGGTTAGTTAGTTAGGGTTAGGGTTAGGATTAGTTACGATTAGGGTTAGTTGGGATTAGTTAGTTAGGGTTAGAAAAAAATCGGTAGATCACATATTGGTATGAATTTGGCATTTTATATGCGTTTAAAAGTCAATTAGGTATCATTTCAGACAAAAAATGAGCGAAGCAATCCAACAGTCCCTATGGTATAATTGAACCGAGTTTTGTGTAGATTAAAAGACATAAACACATGAGTTGAAATAACATTAAACAATTCTTTCTTTTAAATGTTTATTATTTTATGATGACCGATGGACCTGGTAATCGTTTCAGCTTTTGTAACGTGACACCGAAATAAACGGCAGCTTTATTTATAAGCACAGACTTTAGTATTGTTTTGACAAATTTGAGTTCGGGTTAAAATGACTGAGATCGTTTTCGTCAAAATTCATGCCTTTTAATAAACAAAAGCTGCAACTACCGGACAATTGACACGATCAAATCTTGAATCTAGAGGTAAGCAAAACATATTCGTTTCCTTCTTCTTCTTCTTCTTCTTCTTCTTCTTCTTCTTCTTCTTCTTCTTATTATTATTATTATTATTATTATTATTATTATTATTATTATTATTATTAAATAAAAAAAAGTTTTCCTTGGGTCGCAATCATTCGAGAAATTAAAAAGTTAAGTTTAATTTAATTCCTTTTTGTTTACCTTTTAAAAGTTTTTTTTCAAGAAAATTAAGAAATAATATTTGTTTTATTTCATTCTTCTTTCTTTTTGCTTTTGTTTTTGTAAAACTGTTATCGGCGGTGTTTTGGAATAGAGACCGTATTTATTATTGGAAAAAAATAGGTGCGTAGAAAAATGGCCGTGACTTATACGGACTATGTTTATTAAAAGGGGCTTATCATAATTTTTTTTACTAGTTTCCGTGTGAATGTTGATTGTGTTTGAAAGATAAAAGCCTAAAGTTAATCTCTAAAAGGAAAAATGTATATTTACGTGTGAAAAAAAAAAATTACAATGAAAAATATTATCACGACGGCTTAAAAAACAAAAATTCAGTGAAAATTGAAACTTGGATAAATTACTTGTAAAAATCTATTGAAAGATAAATATCAGTTTTCTGGAACTATTTCAAAGATAATTAGTAAATTCAAGTCTTAAAAAAACTGAATAAAAAAGTACCTACTTTTTATTTATCAAAAGTGACAAGTTTAGTAAAATACGGTCTTCGGTAAAATAGTAAACAACTGGCTATCGATAATGCAAAAATGTATTGAAAACAATAATTGCAATAATATTTCGTTTTATTATTTTTCACTTTATATAGGTTTTGTAATAGTTTATAGGAATTGAAAAATTATTATACCTTAATTTCTTTATGTTTTCAAAGTTATAAAAACATTAATTAATTTAAGTACCCTCATTTTTTGTAATAAAATAGGAAAGGCTTATTTGATTACACTATTTTTGAATGCACACACTTAAGATTTTATTTATTTTTATCTAAAAGATTAATATTAACTTAGTATTAGTTTTTAATTCAGTAATACACTGAAAAGTGTTGATAATGTCTGTTTACTCTGTTTACCAATGTTTTTCATTAGAATTTGCAATACAAATTTTGTATGATTTTTTTCAATTTTTTTTTTTCGGAACGGACTGCCTACTGCGTTAATTTTATCAATTACATAATGATTAAATACTTTAGCAATTGCATTACTCGATTTATTCTTAAATGTGACGTAATGATAAATGAAATTAATTTTTTATAAATAAAACTGTGAATTAAGTGTGGAAATATAAATCAAATTACTACACTGACAATTCATTGAAAAAAAGCTGAAACAATTATTTATTAAAAATTAAATAGAATTCAAATTTGAAAAAAAAAAAGATTATTTATTAATGAAAAAATTACAAAAATATACAAACTTACATTTTATTTTTCCAAATGATTGACAGCGAATTCTGAAACTTACGGAGTCGTTGATTCTCTGAAAATAAAATTGGGATGACGGCGGATGGTGGGTAGTATGTGGGGTGTAAACCCCGTCTGTATAATGCCATACTGGACATCCATATATCTTCAAATTAATTGTTAGTAGAAATTATCCCATTAAAAAAAAAATATTTTCGGAATAGCTCAATTTTTCAATGTTTTCAATTTATTTTCAAGATTAAAATTTGTTTTCTTACACTGATGATTACACGTTCATGCGCAAAAAGGAAATATTATAATATCGCGTTTCAAAAGTTCCCGTACACTGTTATCATTAAAATCCCATTAAATATTTTTTGCAATCATATTATGTTTTTTGTGAAAATATTGAATAAAAAATGTTTATTCAATGATAATATCGTTAATTCGAGAAATTATTTTTTTCTTCGATTTATATTGATTTTAGTAACATGAAATGTAAGTTTTTTTTCGTAATATATAAGAAATTTTTAACAAGTTTTTAAAATTGTAAACATCTATAGTGCTTTGTATTTATAAAAATTAAATTAAAAAAATATGCGTTTTTTTAGTACTTTGAAGTATAACTTTAGTAAAGGTGCTTTTGTTTACACAAAATAATACATTTTCACTAAGATTTAAAAAAAGGAGTTCATCATATTCCGTGATCTTTAATAAATACTGACATTTTTTAATTAAAATTGGTTGATTTCCTGAATTTTGGTGAATTTTTAAGTGAAGGGAGGAGTTAAAATGTTTTTACATTTTGTGGATCAGTCATTCATTTTGCACGTACCTAGAAAAAAAAATTATACACGGAGGGGTTTTAGTTTCACGATTATACGATCATAGTAAAATAGACACTGTTTTTATAGTCGATATAATTGAACTCTTAAATTTCTACATAAATATAGGGAAAATGTGGGATTTCAGTTACACCGGCCACATAGTCAATGTCCATGTTACACTGAAGGTATATCGTCGGTGTATGAAAATACGTTTTTTTTTCTCGATTTTCGATAATCATATTCTAAAAACGACAATACTCTCAACCATTTTAAAGGATTTTTTTTACCATAAAAAACAATGCTGCCTCCATTCCAAAGCTTCGCCATATAATCTATTAAATATTGTTATTTTTGGTTGTGCTTTTTCTGTGTTTTTTTTCTTTGATATGATTTTTACACAAAGTTAAAAAAAAAAGTTTTCTTCTTCTTCTTCTTCATCATCATCATCATCATCATCATCATCATCATCATCATCATCATCATCATCATCATCATCATCATCATCATCATCATCATCATCATCATCATCACTCACTAGGAGTTATCACACAGGTCATTCCCTGGAGTCTGAGTGACAACAAGTCTCCCCAGATTTCTAGTATTCTCCACCTCGTTTCAATAACCACCGCAAATAATCTTGCGGTATCGCAACAGCCGCTTACCATTGATTTATCGCTGGTAAGAACCATTGGTCCTCTGCGGGATTTTGGTGGCAATAAGCCTCCCCAAGGTCCTAGCACTTTCCGCACTCTTCCAGTGGAGGTCTGGTTTGTGCTGTTCCTCCTCAGTCTTTTCATCCTCCTTGACCCTCTACGAATACTTTGTGTGGTGTCAGCCATTTTTTGTGAGGAGGGAGAGCTTATGGTGTTTCTTGCAATTTCTGTTCAATGGTTCATTTTTGTGTTGTGTCAGCTGAGGCCGGTGTAATTTATTGGATGGAGGAACTTATGATGTGATGTTTCTTGCAGTTTTTGTTCCTTTGTCTGCGATGTGGTGTTCTTCATGTGTGTTTTTTTCCTACCGTAAATTCCATGTGACTGGTTACCATTCGTAGTTTATGCAGTTCGGTTTCCGCATTCGAGGATTTTCCTTAAGATTGCAGCTGCTTTGATCATTGCCGTCCTTTGTATGGTCTCAGTGATCGGTTTGATTCCAGTTTCTCCCAGTCTTTTTTCCAGTTTTTTTTCAGGATAGCTCCTAGTGCTTCTACGATTATTGGTATTATATTGACTTTCTTCATACTCTATATCCCTTTCAATTCTCTGGACAGGTTCTGTGTATTTGCTTCGTTTTTCTATTTCTTTGATTTTTACCTTGTGGTCTGCTGGTACAGCAAAATTTACGATTTGGCAGGATTTTTCCTTCTTGTCGATTATTATGACATCCAGTCTCCTTGCTTGCATAAATTTATCTGTTTGCACCCCTATATCCCAGGGGATTTTGTGATTTTCGTTTTCCAGTACTGTCTCTGGTTTATGTTTGTACAATCTATCCGAGTGCTCGAAATGCAGTCGTTTGCATAGTTCCCAGTGTACTGCTTTTCCCACGCAGTCATGCCTGTTCTTGTATTCTTTTTGGGTTATTTTGCTGCATTCACTTATTATGTGATACACAGTCTGCATTGATTGTTTTCCTTGGTTTTATCGATTTTAGCTTTAACATTGGTTGTCCTAATCGCATTGTTTTGTGCAGCCGTAAGTAAAGATTCCGTTTCTCTGTTCAAGTGTCCTTTTCTTAGCCTGGTGATACCAGATCAGGCTGCCCTGTAGCTCCCTGAGACGAAATTCACCTACATTGACGTTTTTTTTTTTTTTTTTTTGTAAAACTTAATTATGTTCTACAAAACCAAAAACAAAAACAACAGCCCCTCTCCCTTTCTCCCTCCCCCTTTTTTTTAATAATTTTTTTTATTTTTTTATTTTATTTTTCCTACCCTACTCCCGGTCCTGGATATGACCTTAAACTACATCCGATGGTGAGATCCGGCTTACGGACTTTGGGGAATGTGGAGCCTCCTCTTAATTACCATTGCTCCCAGGTCCACCCTGACCCGGAGTGGTAGTACCTGTTAGGGTCTCAACTATGGGTTAAATAGAAACAGATATTAAAAGGGGAAAGAAACAAAAAAGAGAAGAAAACAAATATACTTTAACAACCAAACCAAACACCATCAATAAATATTTGAACGTGTGAGGAACTTGAAGCATAAAAACTTTCACCAGGATGACTGCATTCGGCATTGAGTGGCCTGAAAGGGGTTGATGTGCCGTAAAGCGGGACAACCAAACTAGGCACCATGAATAAATATTTGAAGATATAAACAACTTGAAGCATAAAAACTTTCACCAAAATGACTGCATTCGGCATTAAATAACCTGAAAAGGGTTGATATGCCGTAAAACAAAACAACAACCAAACTTTTCTTAGCCATGTCAAGCTATTTTTGTGGTGCCCTCTTCTTGTCATTCTTATGAAACGTCCATCTAGTTGTTTTTCTTCACATTTTTCTTTTATTGTCTTTTTGTTTTTGGTTTCGGTGCTTCCTGAGTTGTTGATAGAGACGGTGTCTCTTGCTGCGGTGATCAGCCATTTTGTGTTCTGGGTTATGCAATTTTGCAGCTCTTTTTGTGTCTTCCACACAGTCTTCTATACTTACCAGTCCTCTTGCCCCATCGTTTATTTTCACGTAGAGTCTGTCCGTATCGTCTTTTGGATGTAGTGCATTGTGCATGGCCATTAATTTTCTAGTCATCTGGTGAATGTGCCTAAGTTCTTCTTTAGTTCAGCCTATGAATGGTCCAGAGTATCTTATTAGTGATACTGAACAGGTGTTTATTTCTTTTTACTAGATTTCTGCTGTATAATTTCGTTTCTAAGAATTTTCTTGTTCTTCGCAAATATTCTTTTCCAATTTTCTTTTTCATTTCTGTTTATTTGATGGTGTCTGCTTCCAGAACTCACAAATATTTATAGCTATCCTGTTCGCCTAGCATCCTCATCTCTTCTTGGTTAGACAGTTCCATGCCCTCTGTTATCTCCAGTTTTCTCCTTTTCATTAGCAGTGCACACTTTTTCATTCCGAATTACATTTAAATGTTATGGCTGAAGATTCTGGTCGTATTTATCAGCTTTTCCAGATCCTTTTTGATTTTTGCAAATATTTTCAGGTCGTCCATGTACATGAGATGGTTTATTCTTTGTTCTGTGGCTGTAAACTTGTATCCGGCATCACATTTTCTGAGTATGTAGTTGAGTGGCATCATGGCTATGATAAACAGTAGTGGTGATAGGGAGTCTCCTTGGAAAATGTTTCTCTGTATTTTTATTTCAGTCAGGTGTTTTCCTTCAGCTATCAGTTCTAGTCTCTATGTTCTCATTGCTTTCTTAATAAGATTAATAATCCTGTCGGGTATCTTGTACATTTTTAAACATTCAATTATCCATGCTTGAGGAATTATGTCGTATGCTCTCTTGTAGTCAATCCATGCCATGGATATGTTCTTTTTCCGGTTTTTCTTTTACCTCCTTCAGGATCTTTTGATCTACGTATAGCAGATCATGCGTCTCTCTTTTCCCTTTCCGACATCCTTTTTGTTTCTCGGGAGCAGTCCACGATTGTTCATGGAGTGGTAGATTTGTTACTCAATTGTGCCGTTGCGATTTTTATTATGTGTACTCACTAGGAGTTCTCACACAGATCATCGTCAGTGATTGCTCACCGACAACAACCAGTGGTATTTCCTGGAGTCTGAGTGACAACAAGTCTCCCCAGACTTCCAGTGTTCTTCACCTCGTTTCGATAACGATGTGGTATCGCAACAGTCTCTTACCATTGATTTCTCGCCGGTGAGGACAATTGGTCTTCTCTGGGATTTGGGTGGCAACAAGCCTCCCCAA
>OY744537.1:21209225-21211725 GCA_963556195.1 Sepiola atlantica
ATGGCTATTATAAACAGTAGTGGTGACAGAGAGTCTCCTTGAAAAATGCCTCTCTGTATTTTTATCTCAGACAGGTATTGTCCTCCGGCTGTCAGTTTTAGTCTCCATGTTTCCATTGCTTTCTGGATGAGATTAATAATCCTGTCTGGTATCTTGTATATTTTTAAGCATTCAATTATCCATGTTTGGGGGATTCTGTCGTAGGCTTTCTTGTAGTCAATCCATGCCATGGTTATGTTCTTTTGTCTGCTCTTCACCTCCTTCAGAGTCTTTTGATCAATGTATAGTAGATCATGTGCACCTCTTTGTCCTTTCCGGCATCCTTTTTGTTCCTCGGGGAGCAGTCCACGTTTGTCCAGGGATTGGTAGATTTGTTCTCTCAGTTGTGCTGTGAGAATTTTCCACATTATTGGTAGACATGTTATCGGTCTGTAGTTGCTGGGGGTCGTTCCCTTTTTGGGGTCTTTTTGTATTAGTGTTGTTCTTCCTTCCGTCATCCATTCTGGTATGTCTGTTTTGCGGATACATCCGCTCAGTTTCTGCGCTATTCTTTCATGCAGGGTCGTGAATTTTTTAAACCAGTATGCATGTATTCCATCGTGGCCTGGTGCTCTCCAGTTTGCCATTTTTCTTAGGGTTTTCTTGATCGTTTCTTTGTTGATTTCTGTTTCGGTTCCTTCTTCGATTTCTTGCAGTTCATCTTTCATGTTTTTCAACCATTGGGCATTCTTGTTGTGCTTTTTTGGTACTTCCCATATCTTGCTCCAGAATTGTTTTGTTTCTGTTGGGTTCAGTTGCTCTGTCGTTGTTTTTTCTCCATTTACGTTTTTGTAAAACTGGCTTTCATTGTTTTCAAAGGTCCTGTTCTGTTTGCTCTGTTCTGATTTGTACCTGTATCGTCTCAGTCTTCCTTCTATTGCTGCTATCCTTTGTTTTATTTCTTCATGTTTCTCATTTAGTTTTTCCTTGCGTTTCTGATTTTTGCTTCTTAATCGTTTCATGTCCTCCTTCCTTCTGTTCACGGTTTTAGCTTCTTTCCGAAGTTTGGTGATCTGGGTTTCCAGTCTGATTTCCCATCCAGGTTTTGTCGGTCTTCTCTTTTGTCCATTCTCTTCGTTTCTTAGTTTCATACTTACTGATTTTGCCCCTGCATATATCAGGTTGTTTAGGTCTGTAATAGTTTCTGTTGGGATGTGTGTGAGGAGTCTGTTTACTCTTTCTGTTTCTGCTTGTAACTTATTCGCTACTTCATTCCTGAGAGATGGGAGTTTTGTTTTGTTTTCTAACATGTATCGTCTTATGTTCTCCACTTCACTTGCTTCTTTTTCATTGAGTTCTATCTCAGCAGGTTCTGTGGTTCCGCAGTCTTCTATCTCCCCTGGTTCTGTGATTCCGTAGTCTTCAATCTCTTCAGTTTCAGTGTGTATGTTTTGCCTGTCCTCTTCCTGTGGTCTCTCCTTTGGTGGTGTTTCTTGCTCCGTTTCGCCATTAGCCTTCTGTCTGATTTCCGTCAGTTCCATCTCCGAGAACCATCCTCGCTTGAGGATCTGTCTTGCTTGATCTGCTATCCTTTGTTCCGTTGTATGTGGGTCATTAGCAATGTCCCAGAGATGTTTCATTCGTTTTCGGTAGCCTCTTTCTATAGGGTAGCGGCTTTTATAGAAGCACTCCATCACCAGTCTGTTCTCTTTCATGGTCCATTTCTTTCTATATCTTTCCAGTTTGCTGTTTTCGCTCTGGTTTACTTGTCTCTGGTCTGTGTCCTTGTCATACCTGGAATCAGAGAGGTTACTTACCTGGTTCTTGTCCGTTGTCTTGTTTCTGAAATTAAAGGAGCCAACATTCGCAGGATGCGGACCGGGTCCCCCATGTTGGCCATCGAGGGAGCACCTGCCCATCATGACACTCAGATCTTTCTTCTGAGTCCCACGGCGTTTATTTGTGTTTATAGACATTTATCATGGTTTAGTGTTTGTGGCAACACCAGGCCCAGGCTTAGTTTACCTGTGATCCTGTCACAGGGATAGTGTTTCTCTCATTTTCATGAGGTTCAAGGTGCACTATCACACATACATAAAGAAACATTTACGAAAAAAAAAAAAAAAATAAATAAATAAATAAATAAATAAATAAATAAAAAAAAAATAAATAAATAAATAAATGATTAAAAAAAAAAAAAAAAAAAAAAAAAAATTTAAAAAATAAATAAATAGATAAATAAATAAAAAATAAATAAATAAATAATAATGATGAATAATTGATAAATAAATAAAAATAAATAAATAAATAAAAAAGATAATAATTATATATATATATACACATACACATATACACACCAGGCACGTGCAAAATTGGCCGCCTCTTGTGTTTGAAAGATAAAAGCCTAAACGTAATCTTAAAAAAAAAAAAAAAAAAAAAAAAAAAAAAAAAAAAAAAAAAAACTGCATATTTACGTGTGAAAAATAAATAAATTATGTAATCACGGCGGCTGAAAACCCCA
>OY744537.1:21216725-21221725 GCA_963556195.1 Sepiola atlantica
TATTACATTTTTCACATCCAAAGATGCTATGATGTGATACTAAAGCAGTGGTAAATTGATTTCGATTCCGACCAAAAGATCGTGTCAAGCAAAACCTTTTATTTAAACGGTCGTTTTATTTTAAGAGGCTATACAATCAAACAGGGTTTGAATATTACAGTCAAAAAGAATCTTCAGGAAAAACTAAACAGGGATAAAATAGTTTCATATATACAGGGTGGGCCAAAATAAGGGTCCTATCTTTAAATTTGAATAACTTGAATTTGAATAACTTCCACAAAATAAAAGTTAAACTCACCAAACTTTATGTGTGTGTAGACTGACCCTTCCGAGATTTTTTGAAATAAACAAAACAAATTTTAGCCGAAAAACACTTCTTAAAACTTACAAAAACTAAAGTATTGTTTTTTACACTGTTTTGAGTTTTTTAAGCAAAAATAATGTTTTCTAAATGAGGGTACGTTCCTTAGGGCTAATACGGCTCATGCTTGCTTCGGAAGGGGTCCTTTACTTATTCTAAAAAAAAAAAAAAAAAAAAAAATCAATAAATAAAAAAGTTATGAATTTTTCAAAATAGGACCCTTATTTTTGCCCACCCTGTACATAACCTGCAGTACACAAGCTGAATAATCGACGATCAGTTTCAAACATCGTTACCAATCACCATTAACACTTATCATCGAGTGGCCTTTGGGTCTTGATAAGCGGTGACACATTAGTACATAAAAATCACATCGTAAACCCGTTTATTTACACGTCGGCCATTTTGATTAAATTAGAAATTCATATATATATATATATATATATATATATATATATATATATATATATATATATAGTAAGCTATGAAAATATATTTATGAATATATTTATGGCAATTAAGCTACACAGAGGCTCCTGCGTTTCATCCCCGGGGGAATCTACAGGTTAAAATGCAGGCATTTTAGCCTGAAGATTCCCCCCGAGGATTAAACGCGGGAGCCTCTGTGTAACTTAATTGCCATAAATATATTTTCATAGCTTACTACTAAGCTCTACTTACGTATTGAGCACTGTTGAAGTAAATACTGAAAATTGATACATAAAAAAATATATCTTATAAAAGTTTATGTGGATGCATGAAATATATATATATATATATATATATATATATATATATATATATATATATATATATATATTCTTTCCAAATATGACCTACTGAAAGGATTATATTTTGAATCTGCCTGATGAGATCTCAGCTTCTAACAGCTGTTGATCGATAACATCGACATTCCAGTGTCGCAGAGTATGTAGATGTTTGTATAAATAAAAACAATCATATATGTAAAAGCTCTATTTTATATTGAGCACTCTCTATAAGCCCGTTTGAAATCCTTTGAATTTTTATCCTGTGGATGTTTACTTTACCTAGGTTACTATATATATATATATATATATATATATATATATATATATATATATATATATATAGAGAGAGAGAGAGAGAGAGAGAGAGAGAGACAGACAGACAGACAGACAGACAGAGAGACAGGCAGACAGAGAGAGAGAGAGAGAGAGAGAGAGAGACAGAGACGGAGATAGACAAACAGACATATATATATATATATATATATATATATATATATATATATATATATATATATATATATATATATAAGTGTATGGTATTCAGTTACTTATTTACTGTTCATCTGATTCAGTTAATGATCTTATGTGGAATCCATAATTATAAAGTGGAATAACAATTTTAAAATTAGTCTCATGCAGATAAACATCAGAATAATTTACTCTTTGTAATCACAAAATAAAAAATGAAACAAAAATAGATAAAATATAATATTTATATTATTATATCTATATAATGAAATATAGTCATTCGAATTCTCAAATGTGTCATCGATAGCTCTTTTCCTACAAAATCAATATTTGATACTGATTCTTCGATTTTCTTTGTGAAAACTTAGACTCTGTTACAAATATGTATTTATATTCAATTTCTTATAAAATTCTATCCCCTTCGGAATACTTTTAAAATGGTCACATTTATTATATTATGACGGATATAGCAATAGATGTAGCAGCAGTCACCACAGCCATTACAATTATTCATGCTTAGCTTCATAAAATATTCGGCTTGCGGTATATAGTTCATTAGGTAGAGAATCAAACTGAAGATCTTAAGATATCTGTTTCAATTTCTGGTCTCGGTATCTGATTTTTCCCGTACCCATCTTTTCGCAAAATCTATTACTTACTATTAAAATATTGTTTACTTAAAACAAAAAAGCATTAGCGTAAATCACTAAAACCAATGCATTTTCTATTCTTTGTAAACAAGTGAGGTATTCTAATAGTTTGCAATTAGTCGAAAAAAAATGAATATACTTTTTACCATTGGAAAATGTACAGCAATATAGAAACATTTAAATTGTTGAATAAAAAGTAATTTTAACTAGCTTTAACATATTGAAAGTTACTGGCCAGTTGAAATACCAAAAACAGAAAAAAAAAGTCAAAACACGTTAGGACTGGTCAAGTCGTGAGAGTTCTCAAACAGCCGCTTCTAGGTTTCCCTGGAGGTGTGACACGGAACTGAGTCCTGTTGACACAGCATGACCTTCCCTCAGCCACCCGCTCCGTCCAGTGCTTGACAGTACTAGACAGTAACTCAATATGGTCATTTGAATTGAGTTCTTTTTCTAAGATGTGGGACGGCATGATGTAGCTTTTACTTAAAACACACTCAAAGACCATTAATGTTTGAAGGAACTTCATCTTCATGACGTGCGAAACTTCGTGCGGGTTTTAGGTTAGCCACTTGTTGTTCTGCGGGTTGTACAACTAGTCCTCAGCTTCTCTACGAATTTCGTTGTGCGGACACTGTCAGAAAGCCTGTCTTTCCTACGACCATTTCCAAGAACTTCACCGCGCTCATTTTCTACTCCCTCCCCCATGTTCTTGGCCTTTTGGCTAAGATCAAAGTGTAGTATCTGTTCCGATGGATACTGCAGCCCATAGACTGGTATTGTCTTGGCCTTCGGGGCTTGATTTACGCCGGTCTATGGGTCGGTCCTGTGCAGTTCTAGGAGGTCCACCTTCCCAGGCTTCGTCTCCCCTCTTTGGGGAGGAGTAAGTTTATTGCTTACTGCCTGAGGCGCCACTACCGGGGAATGCCGACGGGGCTACCCAGGCAATTTTTAAACCCCACTTTCCGACCCGACCTTGGGTCGCATCTTACTTGTGGGAGTAAGATAAAAATTGGCCTTGTGCCTAACTCCTGGAGAGGAGTAAATCAATACTCCCTCCCCCATGTTTATTTTATGGAGGTCTTTACAAACTCAACCAATTTGGAGGCGGCTCCCGCTCTCTCTTCTGAAAAACGAGCCGCTCCTTTCTCCGCTCCATCTGCACCTTCAGCATATTTCCAACATGATCTTAAAATACGTCCCTAATTACCCCTCCCACATCCAACTGTTGGATAAAAAAATGAGCCCTCCTTTCTCTAAAGTCCTGGTTTATGTATAAATTCGTGAATAAATTTAGTAATGCAAAAGCTTCCAAATTTCATTAAAATCTAATCAGTACTTTCTAATTCTTTAGCTAACCAACAGACACTTCATTTTATTTGTAGAGAAAAAACTAAAAATGTTGGCTTTACTGCATGACGAAATAATCATGGCCGTCAATTGTCACAATATTTCGTCTATTTGTATTCTTCTTGTATTCTTCTTGTATTCTTTATAAAATGTCATTTGTTTTACCAATGTTTTATTCACAGACATATTCTTCTTTTTCTTCCCTTTTCTTTTTCAGACGATTGATATGGGAGACAAATTACAATCTTATCAACAGACACAATTTTCAAAACGACATGGGTTATCATTCCTATAGGTTGGGCATTAACGAATACTCAGATATGGTAGGTAGACATCGAAAACAACAGCTTGATACATAGATAAATAACTATATTATGAATGTAGATCACTTAAAGAGTGCAAACTTCCACCAATGTAATAAACGTATTCTAACTTTAATATATTGCATAAAATTTACAATGATATTACGTCATATGCTAAAGAAAAAACATTTTTTTATTCTGGAATGTTGATAAATATCATGTGTCAATCAATATTAATACTACTGTTTCCATCTATGTGATCTATCGCTGAGATATATTTAAAGAAAAAAACAGACGCAGTCATGTATACGTATTATTAATGCGCAATGTTTATTATGGCCTGCACTCTTTAATTTAGTTATACTTTAGAATTTCGCACTCATAGTTTATTTTTTATATTGGTTTGAAAAAGATTTTATCATCTAAGATACTGATTACCTATTTAGCGGGTGTGCTGATGCAACATCATATTAATACCTACTCACACTTGTCAACAGGCTCGTTGCAGATGTGAAGCAAATTGCAGTTTTACATAATTTTGGAATTCTCTTAGTAATTTTTTTTTCAATTAACGGCCTCCCACCCCAATTATTTGAGGAGGGCGGGTATGTTTTGCTAGTATATATATATATATATATATATATATATATAGTATAATTAGGCAACAATTCTTCTTTTATACATATCTTGTTAAACAGGAGTGCCAACTTCTGTTTATTCCTTTTGTGATCCAATCTTTCTATTCGTCGAACGATAGATCTTGTACTATTAACCAAGGAGTGTAGGAAATCTCCATATTTGACGCAAACGTTTTCGATCATCATTGATTTTCTTCAGGCGGATAATTGATCAATGCATATATATATATATATGTATATATATATATATATATATATATATATATATATATATATATATATATATATATAGAGAGAGAGAGAGAGAGAGAGGTTCTTTCCAAATGTGATCTGAGGGAAGGCCCATTTTTCTTCCCTCTTGATGAGATCTCAGTTTCTAACAGCTGTTGATCTATAACATTGACATACTAGTGTCGCGGATTATGTACATGTCTGTATAAATAATAATAATAATAATAATA
>OY744537.1:21226725-21229225 GCA_963556195.1 Sepiola atlantica
ACATCTTTCTGATATCTGAATTTCTTCGTCTATCTCGTAAAGTTACCCCAAAGAAAGACATTGAGCTGCCTCTCATGCGTTTCCGGTATAATCCATGTTTGCAATGAAAAAAAAAAAAAAGTCGCAATACGAGAAGAAAATAATGTAATATATTTTAAAATATTTAGTGTATTATCAATAGCGTTTCATGAGATCTGATCAATTTGGAACAAAGGAAAGTAATTTCTATAAATAAAATAACAAAATAACTTTCATATGTAGACTTATATTTGTTGACGTTTTTTATAAGTCGTTGATGATGTACTTTTTTATTACGATTTAGGGACATTGTGGTTCTTGTTGGGCTTTCTCTGCAACTGGATCTCTGGAAGGACAGCATTTCAGAAAAACAGGAAAATTGGTGTCTCTCTCGGAACAAGATGTAATTGACTGCTCAAATTCTTGTGGTAAATTTCGGCGCCATCTTTTTTTATTTATCGACATCGAATTATGTAGGAACTATTCTCCAAAAAGTAAAAAGTTCTTGAATTTACTAGCTATGTTTGCTCTAAATTTCTCTATAGATTTGTCTAAATTGCTTAATATGTTTCAATATTTCAGGAGGTGATGGCTGTGAAGGAGGCTTGATTGACTTAGTTTTCAAGTGTATCAAAAAAGAAGGAGGAATTGATTCAGAAAAGAATTACCCCTATGAGGCAAAAGTGAGTTTTTTTCTTCAAAGTTGTTTATAACATCTTTATTCCATCAGTTATTAGTAAGTAAGGCTAGAATAACTGTTAATCGACTCAGTCGGTTCGAATTCAAACATATTTTCATAGATTTGAATATGAATTTTGATTAGGGTTGATGTTCTAAAATAAAATGGACCAGAAGTTCTAGAAGAAAACAGATTTATCTCGATTGTTTTATGATAAATTCTTTTGGAATCCATTTCTTCTTTAACTTTTTTTACGGATTGGTCATCAATTACCAAGGCCAAGAGCTACTCGAGGATAAGGGTTAATAAGATGGAAAGATTATCATCCGAAAGATGAGGAAGAATCAATGGTATGAACTAAGTTTGATTACTTATGAGGCGGTCTTTGACAATTATTTGAAGACAACTATGCCGTAATATGCAGAAAAGCAGTTTCGCGATAATGAGTTTCACAGACAGCTCAAATTCTCGTGGAAAGTTTCGGCGCCATTTTTTAAAAATCGACATCGATACTCTGTCCATGAAAATTCCACCGGACGCTAGACATATGGAGGAAGAAAAGAAAGTCTTTTTCAGTTGTGATAATAAAACAAGTTCTTGGTGTGAATGTCTTAGAAGGAGGAACCAGCGATTGGAGCTCAATCAAGCACCTTCCATGGAAATAACGATAGAGTAGAGAGAGACTAGCATCGTTTTTTTGTTTCTGTATATTTTACCTTTTTTTTTGTATTGACATCTCGGACTTAGGGTTAGAGTTCGGGTTAATGAAGGGCATGTTTTTTTTTCTGTAAAAAATAAAAAATACACATTTTTCAGCAGAAAAACAAAACAGAAAGCATACCATTAATTAACCCAAACACTAACCATAGGTCCGAGTTGGCAATACGAAAAAAATGTATATATAAAATATAAAAATGAACTTAACGTTGCGTGCATGCGATGCCGAACTTTAATATGCGCATGCGCCAATTGTACGCACGCGGGAGCCTTATCGAATCACATTATCGCACTTGCTTCGTGAGAATAGACTTTTACCAAAATCTCATTTAACATAATAATGTTAGAAATCACAGTACCGGCAATTCGCACTTGCTGACCCTTCCTTGTTAGAAATCACGGTGCCAGCAATCGCACTTGCCGACCCCTCCTTCAGAAGGAAGGAAAAGTGACCTTGACATTGACCGTAAACTTCGGCGCCTCTATGTCTGGAGTGAACCTTCGAAAAGACTCTTTGCGCGCCTTTTTCCCCCATGCGGGTCTTTTTCGAATCTGATAGCAGTTGAGACTTTGCGAGGCAACAGTGAACCTCGTGTGTACCGACCCTTGTATTTTACAAGTTTCTAGTGTTGTGTTTTGCGAGGAATTAACCACGCACCAACCCTTAAAAGGACTTAACGACCGAGCAATTAAAGTAACCTCGTGTCAATAATTTATCCCTAATTGATGATCAACTAAAAGGCTGATTACGCAGTTCGTACCGTTTCTGCAACACAAGACAGGCCATTCCCCTTTTGAAGTTCTCCCGGAATCAAGGTAAGTGTGGTTGTCGGCGTTACGATTGTGATTTTAGCCATCTTCTATTTGAGGAGAAATTCTCACAATAAAAAGTACATTACAATCTTTTTTCTACAAATTTTCTTTTTCTTTTCTCCAGGACAATAAATGCCGGTTCAATCGTAAAAAGTCAGTCACGTCGGTGTCCAGTTACGTCGACATCAAAAAGTTCAGCGAGAAAGCCCTACAAAAGGCCGTAGCCACAATTGGACCAATCTCAGTCGCCATTGACGCTAGCGACTTTGCCTT
>OY744537.1:21231725-21306725 GCA_963556195.1 Sepiola atlantica
CAGTTTATTTACTTGTTTCAAACTTTTTATGAAGAAAAAAAAAAAGAGAAAAGAAAAGAAAAGATAAATTTGGATTTTATTTATTAAAATATAAATTCTAAAAATAAATTGATTTTTCAACTATCATAAATATTACGACTAATAAATGTTTGCATTTTCTTTCCTTTTCAGTTGGGGTCCAAGATGGGGATTGAAAGGCTACATCAAAATGGCTCGTAATAAAAATAATATGTGTGGCATTGCTACCTTGGCCAGCTACCCTATTGTATAAAAGCATAATCGCATTTTTTTTATTCATATCGTGTAATAAACCCATTTTTTCTCATTTTGTTGTTCGTAATTATTTATTTTTTTAATAAAAGAAGACAAAATCATCTTTATTTTTACATCTTTTAAATTGTTCTTTTTAAAATCTTCATTTTATGTACCGGTTGCAAGTATGTTAAACTCGATACCCACGCGTACAATCGGGACTGAATTTATCAGCCTGCCTCCTTAACGCAAAATGACAACGCAAAGCCGCAAACAAAACGCCCGCGCAACGAGTATTGATTTACTCCTCTCCAGGAGTTGGGCACAGGGCCAGTTTTTATCTTACTCTCACAAGTAAGATGTGACCCAAGGTCGGGTCGGGAAAGTGGGGTTTAAAAATTGCCTGGGCAGCCCCGTCGGCATTCCCCGGTAGGGGCGCCTCAGGCAGTAAGCAATAAACTTACTCCTCCCCAAAGAGGGGAGACGAAACCTGGGAGGGTGGACCTCCTAGAACTGCACAGGACAGACCCATAGACCGGCGTAAATCAAGCCCCGAAGGCCAAGACAATACCAGTCTATGGGGTGCAGTATCCATCGGAACAGATACTACACTTTGATCTTAGCCAAAAGGCCAAGACGAGTAGCCGATCAGCGTGTTAGGCGCGATAGGGAAACTATTCAAGAATGTTTGATGTCAACATCTATAAAAACCAAAACAATTGCCGCGGACAAACAGATTTTTTAATTTATTTATTTTTTTTAAATTTATTTATTTTTTTATTTTTTATTTATTTATTTATTTTTTAAAATTTATTTATTTTTTTTTTTTTCTTCTTGGCCTTTCGACTAAGATCAAAGTGTAGTAGCTGTACCGATGGATACTGCATCCCATAGACTGGTATTGTCTTGGCCTTCGGGGCTTGATTTACGCCGGTCTATGGGTCTGTCCTGTGCAGTTCTAGGAGGTCCACCCTCCCAGGCTTTTCCTCCCCTCTTTGGGGAGGAGTAAGTTTATTGCTTACTGCCTGAGACACCCTTACCGGGGAATGCCGACGGGGCTGCCCAGGCAATTTTTAAATGGCCAGAGTGCTCACCTCTCGAGCGCTGGCTTTTCAAACCCCACTTTCTCGACCCGATCTTGGGTCACATCTTACTTGTGGGAGTAAGATAAAACTGGCCTTGTGCCTAACTCCTGGAGAGGAGTAAATAAAACAGATCGTCGCCAGCCAACGAGGCGCCATGCATCCACGACGAAGCAAATCATACGTTTTTCGCCAACGGATCCGCGCAGCCTTGATCTCATCCAGAATTGCCATTTGAGAAATAATACTTTCCTATGTCCTCTATGGGAGCGCGAGACTTTTCAACTAGGAACCACTTACTAGAGATAATACTTCCTATATTTTGACACGCCAGCGAGAATCACCAACATTAAATCAGCATCACCAACATTAAATCAGCATCACCAACATTAAATCAGAATCACCAACATTAAATCAGCATCGCCAACATTAAATAAATAACGGCGAGCAACTAACAACACCACCATCAACAACGCGATATTTTTTCACCACAGCGCGAACATCAAGCATCGAACATTACACCAGGTACCGTAAGCAACAATAACAATCAGCTTACGGATCAAACTACTACTACTACTACTACTACTACTACTACTGTTGATAAACTCACACGCACACACATTTCTCTACCCAGCAAACTTTTTCGCTTACATAAAGCAACCACGAAAAACGATAACACACACGTACAAATTCTCATACTAACGCAACTCGCACAAACGAAAACAAAAAAAAATCTTTTCTCTAAATAAAATATTTTTACGTTTTCAACCGCTGAATTTACCCGTTGTTTTATCATATCATTTTATTTTGGTTTGTCGTGAATTTTACAAGGCCCGCGACAGGACTATGAAATCAGTGTTAGCCACGTTCAAATCCTAAAGAATTTATTCATAACAATTTGACCTTTTCTTTTTTAGTTACAAGAGTTTTTAATCTGTATTAAACAACTTCACATGTGTGTAATTCACGCGTTAATGTATCTTTGATAATTGCACATTAAATTTTTATTTTATTCCGGTTTTATTCCGTGGTCCGGTGAAATTGAAGACACCTAGAATCGCAATCCTCAGAATTAAAAGAAAGGGTCGAGAAGTCTCTTTCCACCCAAAATGCAAAGCCTTTTTTTTAACAGTTCACTCCAAACAGGGCAAGTTGCCACTGTAAACGTAAGGGGCTATTGAGAATTAGAGTGAAAGTTTAGGGGGTCATCCTAAATTGGGAGTTGTGCAGCGAGATGCTTGTTCACATTAGTTTTAAATTTCTGCATGTCGGTACAGTCGGGGAAACAGGGAGCAGGGAGGGAGTTCAAAAGGCCGACAGCTCGAGGAAATAAACTATTGGAAAAGAAGGCTCTCCGGCATCTGGGGACCTTCACAGTGAATGGATGGAATTTAGCTGATTGTCGGGTTGGTCGAGTGTATTCACGTCGAGGGGGTACCAGAACAGCAAGTTCATCGGAGCACATTCCATTGAAGTACTTGTAAAACAAGCATAAAGATGCAACATTGCGGCCATGGGACAGGGGATGGAGTTTGGTGGATAGTGAGGGACCTATTAGATTAGCGACTTCTTTTTTTAACCTTGTATAAGAGGGAGAGCCCCAGATGTGACAACAATACTCTATGCATGGGCGGATGGTGGCTTTGTAGAGATATAGGATACTGTCATGTGTAAGAAGTTTTCTAGCACGTTAGATGGAGCCTACCTTATTTTACAGTAGCCTTGGTAATGTCTTCTATGTATTTGTTCCAATTTATGTTACCTGTGAATGTTAGGCCGATGAGTTTGAGCGTTGAACTCTCAGGTAGGGTATTATTTGCCATGGCAACTGGTGGTTGAAGAGGTTTCTTGTAGTTGTTAAAATAAAGGAGCTTTGTCTTAGCAGCATTAAAGGTTACCATTCATTTATGACCCCATTCCCCTACAGACTGGAGGTCACTTTCAAAGGATTCAGCCATTGCCTCGGATATGTGCGCGTCCGTTTTACGCACATAACTATATTCATGATATAAAAATATTAGTCAATAAAAGTATGCATTATATTAAAATAAAATGAAAATCATTAAATTAGAAAACGATAAACAGTAATAGTTAGTTAATGAGATGTCCTTTTGCAAAGCAATATGCAAATTAGTTAATCTTATGATGTTGATCGCATATACATGAGCAATCTATAGAAAGCTATTAGAAAGCTATTGTTCTTCTATTGTGAATATGAATTTGGCGAAGTGCAGTACTCCAAGTTCCATTTTATCGTTATAGTAACTCACTTGGTGTTCTCGCATCAGCCGTTTGCTAGTCATGTCTCGAGGGTAACGACTAATTGTTTTTACTGGTATTTAAATGACAGTAAGTCACCTCAAAATTCGTACACCACCAGTCGACGCATCATCATCATCATCATCATCATCATCATCATCATTATTATTATTATTATTATTATTATTATTATTATTATTATTATTATTATTATTATTATTATTATTATTATAATAATAATAATAACTCAGTTGGAGTCATTCCGCGCTCTTAGTGATGTCAGTAAGCCGACGTATTTATGACTTGTTTTACAAATAATGTCAAATGTTGTGATTGCAAAGTGTCATTCGATTTGCAGATGTAAACGACCTCATTCCAAATCCGACAGAAGCCATGGACGAAAAGGTAAGAGAAGAAACGCAAAAACAAAAGTATTCATTTTTTCCCATTTTGTTTGTCGTCCGAAATATTGTTCACGTTCATTTTTATTTGCCCGGTTTTTCCTTCTTTTCATTTAAGCCAGGGACACACAAAGGGGTCGATAATCAACCCGCCTGGGTCGATAGGACAATCCATAAAGTTAATAAATGTCAAAAGATAAAACTGACCGTCATCCATCTTATTTCTCTTATTTTTTGTTTTAATCTTCCACTCTATAATAAAGACCAATGTGCATTTATTTGTATATAAATAAATATAATATATCCGTTCCGTCACAAAAACTTAGTTAGTTTGCGAGTATAACACGTGTCTTTCTCTCGTCTCCGAACGAAACCATTTCAAGTGGCGAGGGGAAGCGAGAAAACAAATAGCAAGTCAGACAACCACCCCAGACTTACACGGCCCACTAAAATGAATTCGGAAAGAAAGCCTTCACTTTAAATACAAAACGTCAACGGTAGGTGTTTTCTTTGTCTTTAGGCTATCAGAAATTACAATAATAATTTATATATGAAAAATTAAATTACTGACGTAATTCTATGATTTTATATGAATATTAGTGCGAACACTAGCGAAGCATACTGCGTTTGGTAACCGATTAAGCTTGGGTTAGATTGTTTGAATAAAAAAAAGTGAGTTTGTCAAAGTCAGTTCAATTAAAAAAAAAAGAACCCAAATTAGTCACTTTCTGCTCGCTATCTCTACCTCCCTATTGTTATCTCCCCAGCTATATATTTAATAGTATTACTACGTGTGGTAATATTTCCGTTTATTGATGTAGATAATGGACTATTTTAATCTTGAGATTAATAGTTAGTTTTCTAATAGTTTACATTTTAATAAACGAAGAGAGAAAGAGAGGAGAGAGAGAGGAGAGAGGAGAGAGAGAGAGGGGGTGGGGCAATGGCAGAGTGTGAGAGTTATAAACATAAAATTAGTAAGAGATGTGTCACTTGATGAATTAATTACAAATTACAGCGAGTGAGAAGAATTAAAATTGAATTGTTTTCAAAGACAACTCAATCTCAGAACTAAATAATATTTTAACGTGTATTTTGTGTTATTAAACTATATAGAGAAAAGGAGTTAGAAAAATAACGTTGATTCACTTAGCGCTTTAAAAAAAAAATCAAATTTCATCATCATCATCATCATCATCATCATCATCATCATCATCATCATCATCATCATCATCATCATCATCATCATCATTATTATTATTATTATAATTATTTGTACTCACACAGGTGATCATCATCAGAGATTTACTCAACTAATAATAACCGTAGGTGTTCCCTGGAGTCTGGGTGACCACAAGTCTCCCCAGATTTCCAGTACTCTCTACCTCTTTCAATAACCTTTGCAAATGACTTTGCGTTATCGCAACAGCTGCTTACCATTTTTTTTTTTAGCTGGCAAAGATCATTTGTCTTCACTAGAATTTGGATGGCAATAAGCCGCCTCAAGGTCACAGTACTCTTCACAGTACTCCAGTGAAGGTCTGGTTAGTGTTTTCTCTCCTCGGTCCTTTCATCCTCCTTGACGACTATTTTGTGTGGTATCAGCCTTAAATTAGACTTGAATAGCATTACATCTGAAAAATATATATTTGCTTTTATCTAGCCAGTCAATTAAGGAATTTTTCAGCTTGTGTTCTTCACATAAAAAATACAGTTTAATCGATTTCATCGATTACATATTCTGCCCGACTCGATAATTATTTTAGCAGCACACGAGACTAACCCTTTATTTTCATTTGATAATTGATAGAGATGATTATCTAATGCATTTGTTAAAAATGAGAAAAATTCAAAATGGCGTCTAGATTCACTGGGTATCTTCTCTTATATAAAGGGCAGTTGTCTGTATGTCTGTCTGTCTGTCTGTTTGTATGTGAAGCTTCTCCTCAAAAACTACGCGGCGACATGTCAAAAAGTTGATATCTTTAGGACCGGAAAACACCTGGGATCATAATATCTCAAAATTACAACAAAAATAAATGTTCCTGGGGGTCAACGGGGCCAGTCTTCGGCAGCGGGTCTGTTTTTTTCAAACTTTTTCAATGTTATTTAGTAGTAATTTGAAAATCAGCCAATGTATTTATGTAATAACTTTATAAAAGTGCTGACTCACTGAACATGTCCCATAATCCCCTGCCGGATATACCCGGTCTTGCCCTAAATTCTGTCCGGTTCTATCAGGTCATCCCATAACTTCTGTCCGGAGACATCAATAACATCATAGGAAGGTTACGTTAAGAGTTTGTAGTGAAACAAGGGTTGCTCAATCAAAGTTATATTTAACAAACAAAAAATAATATTTTGGAAAAAAAACAAAAAACGACAGATTTTAAGAAAAAAGAAAAAAAAAGTGAAAAAAAAAGAAAAAAAACACTTTCGGACGCCGCCGGGTAGGTAAGTTAGTAATATATATATTTCCAACTGTACCGTTACGTTCTTTGTTATTGGTGACCCTTTAATACCAAGCATGACCCTAAACTGCCCCCCCCCTGGTGTTGCAGTTCCCTATTTTTGTTTGAAGTATTTAGAAATGTGGAACCACGTCATAATCATCACTATCCCCAAGTTCGCGTGAACCGGAACGGTAGTACCTGCGACAGTTCAAAATATGGGTCAAATATCTCGGGTATGTTATTATTCATATAGATGTCCTTTTGTTTATAACAACAGACATTATTTATACTGCGCAACTGACAATTCGTTTGTGATGAAAGAATTTGTCCACAAACCGTGCGCATGAGTCGTGCGCACAAAGCAAAGAATTCATCATTAATTGGTCCATTATTGAGGACTAGCTGAAGTACCCGTCTCTGATGAGTTTCCCAACTTTTCTTGCAGTTTATAGCCAAGATTAGAAGTTAAGAATATCTATTAACTATCTGGTAAATTTGTAGATCAACACCCTTCACTGCTCTCCCATAAAGATATCCTACTTTTTTAGGCGATTACGTGTGAACAACCTGAAAAACACGGCAAAAAGAAAAAAAACCAATCAATTTAGAATTTAGAGTGGGGGATAAGTTTCGCATATAAATTAAACGTAAAATGATTTGCTATTTCCAGACCATTCTAGCTTTTTAGAGCAATTCATCAAACATTTTTTTTGCTATGTGAGATAAAATTTGTGCATTTTTTTGTTCATGTTGAAAAGTTAGTAAACAATACTTATCCTAACCCTAACCCTAGGTCCAAGTAGCAAGCCGCCCCCAAAACACCCCTTTACCGTACCTCAAACCTAAATCCGATTAGCAAGGCTCACCCTGCCCCCAAAAGTCTTAACACTACCACTATCCCTAAATCTGAGTGACAAGCCCCCAACTCCTTTAAGCCTACCTTTAACCCTAAGTCCAAGCGGCAAAAAAACCTTACCCCTGCCACTGAACCTAAGTCCGGGTGGTAAGCACCACTGTGAAAAAACAAATTTAACTTTACCCATAACCCTAGGTCCGAGTGGCAAGACTCACAAACAAAACCCCTGGTAAAACCACACAATCGTTTAGAATAGTAGAGCCCCTCATCCCCCAAAATACCGAAAAACAATTGGTTAATGCTCTAAAACGCTACAATTGCCTGGAAATGGGGTATTTATTTTCGTTAAATTTATATTCTAAATTGATACCTACTCTAAATTCTAAAATAATATTTATTTATTTATTTATTTATTTATTCTTTCCGTCAAGTTTTGCACGGTGTTCACACGTAATCGCATAAACAAGTAGATATCATTTTTGTGGGGGTTTACTTAGCGGTTGATTTGGGTGTGTATCTACAATGATATCGAATCTTTTTTTTTTTTAATCTATTTTTATTATTAAAAAAAGTATTTCCTCTATTGACAAGGCCACTGATTTTTTCATCTTTCCGCATAAAAAAATAGTTCGATTGTCTTAAGTAAACAAACCTAAAAAAATATAAATATAAAATAATAAAATTCTTATCAAAGTAAGCATAAATTAATGAACATTTATCTAATATTGTTTTTATCCAAGTTTTAAAATAAAGATAAATGTTTTCACTTCAAAGTAAACAATATATGATTTTAACGTGAAAAGTATAATATATGTGGTTCGGTCAGCTAAAATGAGAACGCTAAAAATGTCGGAAGATTTATTTCTAATGTTATATTCACGTTTCTTTTAATTTTGAAAAAGTGAGTTTTAGAAATGGTTCAAGAACACCTGACATCGATTAAGACATCAGTTCGGGCGCTGATTCCAAATCTTCGGTTAGTTTGGCTCTTAGATCAACACACATACAGACAACTTTACTTTTTATATATAAATGGTTGTGTTGTCAAACAAATAAACCAATCACGAAACATAAATAATACCAGTTGTAATATTACTTGTTTCTTTTTCACTGAAGTTTGATCAGGTATTGTGGGGGGAGGGGGCGACAAAACTGCACTTAAAGAGCAATTTCTTTCCTCAGCACTTCCCATTCAGAAACAAATAAAAAGTAGTTGATTTCTTTAAATAAAATTTCAAAGTGTAAATTTTAATTATTTACACGAGTTATAATAAAGTTGCCATTGTTTGAAACTAAGAAAAAACAAAACAAACAAACAAACAAACAAACAAAAAACTTCAAAACTTGTAAGAATGCTTATTTGACTAAACGGATCAAATGGATTTAATGCAGTCCAGAATGAGCCATAACCAAAACTACACATTTGGTCTTCACACTGATCTTTTTACTTTTGACTTCCGGTTTTTTTATCGTAAAATCTTCTCAAAGTCAATAGTTCATGGGGGTTTCTTGCCCATATAATAAAGAAAATCAAAAACCTGTGTTTTTTTCATCTAATCATTTTTTTCTCTTCAAAAAGTGAATTCTTTTCGAAAAAGTCTCTTAGACTGTTCTTTTTTTTTTCTTTTCCTCTTCGGGTTATAAATCTTTTAGGGTTTTCTTCCCTAAATAATTTTCTTTGTTAAAAACCTCTGGCTTTTAAATCTTTTATTCTTTTTTTAAAAAGGGATAAGAATATTTCCGTCGCAAGGCGTGAACATGTGTGTTAGACAGAAAACAAACTCACCACGCCATCTTACTTCTGTGACTACGTGGCTCAAATAATTAAAAAAACAAAAAAAAACAGCAACAAAGCAAAACAACTATAGCTACTATTGTTGTTGACGAAGTCTCGGCGAATTAGCGTCTGCCACGCTTCAACGCTGCAAACGTGAAAAACTGCTTCATTCAATTGAGAGCTTTATTTCCTGTCAGAAAAAAAGAAGCAATTTTGACAGCGTGATGAAAGCGTTGCCCCCAGGAGTAGTAAACAAGGTGACCGACTTATTAGATTATGTTCCACCAATTAACTGATACGACGCCATGAAAGACGCCATACTGGAGAGAATGGGTCACTTCGAAGAGGCCATGCTACGAGACATGTGTAATAATATCAGTCTCGACGGCAGGACTCGCACACAACTGATGCGACACATGAGAACACAACGGAATACCATGTCCGAGAAAATATTACGGCGATTGTAGCTAGACAAACTCCTTCGGAGTGCAACACAGATACCAGTGCCGATAGTAGACACCACTCACATTGACATTCTGGAAGACTCGGCCGATAAGATTTTGAAGACCAGCGGCGGTTTACAGACGATAAGCACACTCGCCACTCCTAGCAGTCAACGCAACGAGCTGCAAGAGTTGAAGGCTTAAATGAACGAACTGAAGTTCATGCTGAAAGCCCTTCAAACGCAATACAGAGAGTCGAGAAGTCATTCACAGTCCGGAGGCAGGCACCATAAGAGCCGGATAAGAGAGAGGTCCTCTTATAAACAACCTCATGGTTGTATTTGTTGGCACCATTTTAATTTTGGTAACAATGGTAAGAAATATAACAACCCCTGCAACTATAAGCAGCAGGGAAACTTCCATTCCAACCAGTAATTGCGACGACTGCGACTGGATGAAGAAGAAAAAGTTGCTTGTTCTATGTGAAGGACCACAACAGCGGTTACACATTTCTAGTGGATACTAGTGTAGAGATACGTGTTATCCCACCACCACTTGGACGCAAATCTATACCTTCAACGTTCCAGTTGCAAGCAGCAAACATATAAAAATCCAGACGTACGACACCAAGGAATTTACTTTAAATTTAGGACTCCGCCGAAACTTCGTCCTGAAATTCATGCAAGAAAACGTTTGAATGGCCATCATAAAAGCCAATTTCTTTTCACAGTATGGGCTGGCTGTCCACATGAACAACCAAACACTCTCAGACGACATGGTAGATATCGAAATGAAGAGGGTAACAACTTAGTTTGATCCAACTGGAATCTATTCATCTACTCATCCCCAAAAACAATATGTCAATATCCTTGACCATATCTAAACCATTTGGCATCCACGACACAATAAAACACACAAACAAACGACATAAGAACCACAGAATCTCTAATTCATTCAAATCCCCGACGTTTATTGCCAGAAAAAATACAGGTACACCAAGCGATAATTACAGCAAATGATTGAGGACGGAATAATCAAATCTCCCGAAAGTCATTAAGCTTCATCTCTCAACCTATTTCCTAAACCAGATTTGAATTCTCATCGTATATGTATCGATTATCGGCGATCAATGCACTAATCATATTTGACCACTATTTCGTACCACACATACAGGAGTTCACCGCAGGACCGCAAATTACAACAGTACTTTTCAAACTGGATCTGACTAAAGCTTTTTACCAAATTCCAGTAGCGGAAGACGACCTTCCGGAAACGACTGTGACAACACCTTTCGAAATTTTCCAGTTCCGCCGGATGCCACTCGGGTTGAGAAACGCTTCCCATAGTTTTCAACGCCTCCTTGACAACGTCATAAGATGACTACCTTATATATACGCTTACATAGACGACGTTCTCATTGCAAGCCCGGGCCAAATGACATACGAGCGACATCTGCACCAATTTCTACAAAATCTCCCACAAATAAATGTAGACAAGTGCATATTCGGTGCGAAGCAACTGCGGTTTCTAGGACACCGACTTGGATGAAGACGGAATCACACCCCTAAAAGCAGTACAGCAATTCCAACCACAAACCTCACTTTATCAGTTGCGATGATTCATAGGACTGGTGAAATACTATCATCTTTACATCCCAGACTGTTCCGAGATATGATCTCCCCTGTGAATATCCTACAGAACAAAAGGTAATGGCAAAAGGAAACACTTACTATGCTGCCTTAGGGCCGGCTATAACCCTCAAGACAGCTAGCATAACTCCTTTTGATAAACAAGACTCTGAGTCGTCGAATATTTTAACTGCAGGTTTTATTATCCATCAAAAAGGTAAAAAACTGAAAAGAAATAAAAACATTGTTCAGAAATGTGAATACAATAAATGACGACGAACAGGAACGAGGAGTCTACGAAAAATCTAAGAAACTGTTAATAGGAGGTATTTTAAGGGATGAAGGATACTGCGAAACAAGAGGTACACATCACGAGCGATCGCCGTGGGGATACGCACGTGGGAATGAGAAGGGAGATTAAAGTTCGTTTAAACTAGAGAAATGTTCGAAGGAAATAACGGGCACGATATTCGATTCTGTTTGAGGAAGGAGAAGGGATAATGTCTCTTACCGAAGATGGCCAAAATGTCAGAATCTGTGGGGAGATAGAACTTCCACCATGCGGTTTTCTCCGTTACACAGCGGCAGCGAGCATTCAGAAACAGAGCACCGGCAGCAGCTGCCGGCCGGTGTCGAGATAAAAAAAGTCCCTAACGAATTGGGGGCCGGGAAAGGGAGATAACTCTAAATGACTTATTCTAGGCTAGACAGAACACTTACACTCAACACAGGAGCAGTTCACGCATTCAACAAAGCCAAATCCGCATTATGAAATTACACCAAACTCACATGCTTAATTGACAACGTGCAGGCGAAACAAATGGTAACCACCGATTCAAGCACATCGCTTGTAGGTACGGTACTACACCAGGAGATTGATAACACCAAGGAACCCATATCTTTCTTCTCTTCTAAGCTTAGCTAAACACAATCAAAGTACAGCACATATTCGAGAGAGCTTTACGCAATTTGCCGTGCAGATTTCGAACACGTTCTCGAAGACTCAGAGAATCTCGTCCCCTCGACTATATATCACAGTTCTCAACTAAAATGCAATAAATAAAAGGTGACCAAAGCATATTTGCTGACGACAGAAAAACTATCACTAAAGACTTTCTTAGTCACGACTTGCTCACACCGGAGCAAGAACCAGACACAACTTTGCAACCGACCCTACAAAACACTTCTCTGAAACTCACGGTTGTACCAACCCCATTTAGTGACAGAAATGTATAATGCAACACTACAACGCCCACACCCACACGCAGGCCTTACGTCACAGCTCCACTGCGACAGCATATTTGATCATTTTCACACACTCTCCCATCTCAGCAAAAGAGTAACTCTGAAAATGATCGATGAAATATTTGTATGGCCTTGAATGAACAAAGATGTCAGACTTTGGATTGGCAACTGCATATACTTTCAGCGTTGCAAAGTTCACCAACATTCGAAGCCCTCTATTTGGACATTCAGCAACTCCGATGCCAAGTACTCTCGTTTGCACATAGACATCGTTGGACCTTACCACTTTGCCAGAACTACTGCTATTTGGTAAGGATCGTTGATCGATTTTCCCGTTAGTCGACTGCAATCCCGTTGAAGGACATCTAAGCAGACACAGTAGCAAATAAAAACACCATGAAAGAGTGGATAGCCACACACGGTGTACCCACAGTCATCACTACCAACAGGGGCACAGAGTTCTAGTCAAATCTTTTCGCCGAGTTCAACCTCTTTCTAGGCACCAAGCATATACGAACGACAATGTACCCTCTCTGCTCCAACGGCCTAGTAGAGCGATTCTACAGACAGTTGAAAGTGTCTCTCGCAATGAGACCCAACACAACCAACTGGATTGATAATTTGCCTTTGGTCCTACTATCAATTAGGAACGTTGTCAAACAAGATATATGTTGCACACCAGCTGAAGTAGTTTTCGAGACATATCATTTGGCAGAAAAATATTTTAACAACACCGAAGATGTGCACCCTACGGGTACATTTGTACAAGACTTAAAAGCAAGAATGTGAAAATTACATTTCACTCATACACAGCAAGCATCGAGAGAGTTCACATACCTAAAAAACTTTTTGATAGTGAATATTTATTTGTCGACAACGATGCCGTAAATAAACCCGCTACAACCACACTACCAGGGTCCATATATTTCATTATCACAAAAATAGCAAGCATGACACTGTTACTATAGACACCCTAAAGCCTGCTTCAGTGGAAAAAACACAGCTAAGCTAACAGACACACGATAACTACACCGATCCGACATCCTGAAAATGATAACCGACACCAGAGAGAAATCCAATACTCAAAATTCATACACCCCCACCAGAAGAAATACAAGAATACAGACCAGATCGAGTAGAAAAGTGACATTCCCACACAACTTTAAAACATACATATATTATTAAAAACATAAAAGCAGATTTCAAAAATTCCTTTTAAAAATCTGGGTATAGTATTTGTAGCACTACATACTTTTCCCTACACGCCTATGCATACACTCACCAGAGGGCGTTTAACATCCGAATTATCTCCCTTTTCGCCATGGTAGATTGCGCTCCAATCAGCATATAAAAATGAACGCGCAAGAAAAAGCTTTTCTTCCAGTCTCGTCTCTGATGAACACACTCACCAGCACTCGTGCGCTACGAACACACATTTTCATCACACATTCACCAATACACATCCATTTCAGACTTTAAGTACACATTTTCAACCAGTCGAGTTTGCAAGAATTTTCTTTTTTTTGCATATATTTTCGTTTCCGTGTTGTTTCTTTGCTTCGTTTCATGCTTGTATTAGAACATAAGATAGATAGATAGATAGAGAGAGAGAGAGAGAGAGAGAGAGAGAGAGAGAGAGAGAGAGAGAGAGAGAGAGAGAGAGAGACGCTTACAAAGCATTATCTAACCCCCTCAATCTATTTATATGAATAAATGCAAAAGTTTTAGTCTCGTGTTTACAAGAAAATTATGAATGAAATGTTTATTATTTAAAATTTTAGTTTTAAGTATTTCAAGTAGCGAATTTTGCGAAGTGTTAGCGAGCTGACACAGCCAGCTAGTATATATATATATATATATATATATATATATATATATATATATATATATATATATATATATTAGACATAGCAAGTCGTTTAGCATCGTCTTCGCAAGAGGACTCTTTATCATATCGTCTAAATGTCCTTCTACGTTGTGAATGTCAAAGAACTGCTCATGCCGGTGATTGTCTTTTCATGTATCCTTGCTGATGATGCCCATTTTTTTAATTTTCAGATTGGAATAATCTTGTCTTTTATTATTGTGATGGTTACAGTTAGCATTTCTGCTGCCACGCGCGCACATTTAAGTTTAAACGATCACTGGGATTATTTCAAGAAAACTTTTGACAAAATCTATGACGGAAACGAAACGGAAGATAAAAGGTTAGTTATCTTTTAGGCACTTTTCACTTTTCACTTTTTTTTCTTTTACAACAACCGGCAATACACAATGTGGTGTTGCTTCAATTGAGGTCACTTAAGAAGCGAAGAAAATAATAAAATAAAAAATAAAAAGATAAAAAGGAAAAAATAGAGAATGTCTTAGAATAATATCTCGCAAGATTTTCACAACATAGTTGCTACGAGGCGAAACAGCAAAAGATTAGTCCCAAACCAGCAAAAACAGCAAAAAAAATGTTTTAGCCCCAAGTGCACTCAAATGAAACAGTTATAATGAGCGAGAATCCACCTTCTTGACGGGCGGCACAACTATGAAAAGTATCCCCCCCCCCAAATAAAGACCAAACAGTCAAAACTCAGTTCCCAAGTTACCATTCCAAACCACTGATAGTATTGGCATCCCAGATTTATTCCATCAAAAGGAAAGGCGACACAAATATTCGTTTGTAATACTTTACCTGGCACATGCTAGGAAGTAAGTGTAGTATCTGTTCCGATGGATACTGCATCCCTATAGACGGATGTCGTTTTGTCCTTCGGGACTTGATTCCACCTGTCTGTGGGTTTGTCCTGTGCAGTTCTAGGACGTCCACCCTCCCAGGCTTTGCCTCCCCTCTTTGGGGAGGAGTAAGTTTATTGCTTACTGCTTGAGGCGCCCCTACCGGGGAATGCCGACGGGGCTGCCCAGGCAATTTTTAAATGGCCAGAGTGCTCACCTCTCGAGCGCTGGCTTTTAACCCCACTTACTCGACCCAAGCTGTGGTCACATCTTACTTGTGGGAGTAAGATAAAACTGGCCTTGTGCCTAACTCCTGCAGAGGAGTAAATAAATATTCGTTTGTAATGCATGCATTCGGTATAATTCCGGATTTCAATGAGTATAAAGTACAAAGTCACATTTTTATGAATACAGGATAACAAACTCAGCACATATCAGATAATACATTTATTTCGGCCATCTTCTAGATAGATTAGTCTCAGAATTGTTCGTTCTTTCTTTCTTTTGTACATTTACCGGAACTCCTCATGATGGCAACAGCAGAAGTAAATGCTTGATTTTTTCGATGAAACAGAAGACATCACAAAATAAAAGATATCCATAAAACAAAACAAACAAAAAATGAATAAAGATATAAAGAAATGCATAACAGATAAATAATAAAAGATAAAAGAATAAAACAAATAAAAATAAATAAATAAAAATTCCAAAATTCAAACAAACAAAAAAATAAAATTAAAAAATGTAGAAATAAAAGAATAGTAAAAAGATAAAAATAAAGAATACATAACACAAATAAAGCCAAATAATATAGAAGATAAGAGCCGGGATAAAAATAAGAAGAGAAGATAAGACAATAATACAAACAAATTAAAAAAAAAAAAAAAAAATAACACCTATCAATATTTCAATAGGACATAGCTAACCCCGTAGTAATATATAACATAGCTAACCCCGTAGTAATATATAACATAGCTAACCCCGTAGTAATATATAACATAGCTAACCCCGTAGTAATATATAACATAGCTAACCCCGTAGTAATATATAACATAGCTAACCCCGTAGTAATATATAACATAGCTAACCCCGTAGTAATATATAACATAGCTAACCCCGTAGTAATATATAACATAGCTAACCCCGTAGTAATATATAACATAGCTAACCCCGTAGTAATATATAACATAGCTAACCCCGTAGTAATATATAACATAGCTAACCCCGTAGTAATATATAACATAGCTAACCCCGTAGTAATATATAACATAGCTAACCCCGTAGTAATATATAACATAGCTAACCCCGTAGTAATATATAACATAGCTAACCCCGTAGTAATATATAACATAGCTAACCCCGTAGTAATATATAACATCTACAACCTAAAAGGGGTTAGTTAAAGGTAAAACTGAATCCAACAGTCCGTGTATCTGAATGCCCATCTTGCCCAAGTTGATTTGGCAGAAAATTCCAGGTAGGAGATGCACATTTCGACGAAAGAAGGGTCGCCTGTTTGACCTCGTGATCGACCGCAATGTCCAGTGGCCGATCAAACAAGCTTACAGTCCATGTTCAATTTATACAATAGTACTCGTTACCTATCCTTTGTTGTTACATGACAAGTAGCACACCATTGATCTCGATGCTATCAAATGGATTTTCGTAGTCGACGAAGGCAATTAGCAGATGCACCATGTCTCCACGACTCTTATCCAGCAGTTGGTTTAAGACCTAGATGTGGTTCATGGTACTGGACTGCCCCAAAAGCCGAACTGTGCGAGCGGTTGCTGCTCGTCGAACTGCTTGGTGAGTCTGTTTAGCAATACCTTGAAGATGTAGGTGGCTGAAAGTAGCCTGATTGGCCGGTAGTTGCTGAGTTGTTCAGTTTTGCCCTTCATACACTCGTCGGGTATCTTGTGCTAGTTCATGTATAGGGTGATACGGCTGACACAAGAGTTTGCTTCTGTCGGCCTTATTAGACGTCTTCACTGTCCAGCACAGGTACACTGGCTAGCAGTTGATCGTGCCGAAGAATGAGCACAGAAACTAAGACATCACTGACAAATAGGTTGCGGTAGTAGTGTTGGCACCCATTCTAGATGCCGCTATGAGTTCAATTGATCTGTCTGTCGGCCGTCTTCAAAGCAGGAATCTTATCTCGTTCTTGCCGCATCAACCGTTGGCACTTTTTCAGGCTCTTTCTTCCCTTAACGGATTTCAGTAGGCGTCTCATCGGGTCGTTTTTTTTTTTAAACTGTGCCCGAATCAGATTATATAGCAGGTAAAACAGGTAAAACTCAATGTGATCTACCCCATCTTCCCGCATCTTTCCTGTCTCCTAAGAAGAAGAGTCTTTTTGGCATTTAGTATTCGATTTGCGTGGTTGTCGTTGGGGTTTTGCAGCTGATTCTTGTATCGATTGTAGCTGATCTGCAAACTTATTGTGGTCGGTTGTCATGCAGGAATCTTCATCTACCCAGTGATCCTTCTCGGTGTAGATTTACACTATATATGCAGTTAATGGTGGTTATCGTTTTGGATACGTTCTAGAGGAAGCAACGAACAGTTGACAAAGTAAATTCGCTCTCAGTGTGCGAATCAACTTCAGGGTATGTCAATAAATCGTCCTGGAGACGTATTCTGTTGAGACGCTCGTTCGGAAGCCTCGTATCGTTCCTGGGCAGTTGATAATGCTCGATGTTGTGGACAATGTCAAAATGCACCTTCATCTTGAAAGGATGTCAACTTTAGACTAACCCAATCCACTCCTATTATTTTTTTTTTTGCCTCCATTTAGAGGTCGACCAGCTTTTTGTCGATTATATGATCGGAATTTTGTCTCGAAATTGACCTTAAAGTCCGTTTTAATTGCCTCACCACTGAATAAAATTCGACCACAATGCATCAGTAATCATGGAAACAAGACACAGCCATGTTTAAATATGACCTCTCATGGTCTCTTAAACAGCGATAGTAATGCACTTTATTAAATTATATTATACATACGTTTTGGCAAAAATATTAAGTATAATAGTTTTATACAATAAGACATTTTGACATTGTAACAAGCGGCATTTTGTAGAATTCCCTAAATTTAATGCTAACTAAAAACGGTACATTGTATAATAATTGCGGAAAGTCGGGCTTGATGTTCTACCAATAACAATGTTGACACTGTAGTCATAAAAAAGAACTTTGATTGTGTAAGCGTGTAGAAGTTTTAGATGATATACGATTCGAGTTTTGAGGTTGGAATCGAATTGTGATTGTATACATACTTAATATCAATAGTTTCATTTACTGAAATGTTCATACAGCTTCCAGTCTGGCACTTTTGCTAGGTACCCCATAGACTTGTATTGTCTTGTCCTTCGGGACTTGATTTACGCCGGTCTATGGGTCTGTCCTGTGCAGTTCTAGGAGGTCCACTCTCCCAGGCTTCGCCTCCCCTCTTTGGGGAGGAGTAAGTTTATTGCTTACTGCCTGAGGCGCCCCTACCGGGGAATGCCGACGGGACTGCCCAGGCAATTTTTGATGGTCAGAGTGCCCACCTTTCGGGCGCTGACTTTTCAACCCCCACTTTCCGACCCGACCTTGGGTCACATCCTACTTGTGGGAGTAGGATAAAACTGGCCTTGTGCCTAACTCCTGGAGAGGAGTAAATAAATCATACAGCTTCCAGTGAAGCTAATCTGCTTGTTGCATGTTGTATTGTTGTTCGTTGTTGCGTTTTATGACATGACAACTGCCCGAAACCGTACGCATGTTTGTATACGATTGGCATAAAGGTTAATTTGTTTTGTAGGCTTATATTCTGTAAACAAATAGTCTGTAAAAGATATTTAAACTATAGATGAGGCCCTTACAGGTACTACAACTCCTGGTCATCAGATTGGACCTGGGAGTAGTTGTAATTAAGTAATGACTTCACTGTGGCCAAATCTCCCAAATTGGGTCCTTATCACTGGGTGCAGTTTTGTGTCATACCCTGGAAGGTTGGGAATACCGTGAGCAGTTGATAGGGTTAGGAAATACGGTAAGCAGAGAAAAAGGGTAGAAAGGCTGGGAAAGAGATATTTCGAGGTGGTGGGTGGGGTTAGAGGTGAATACCTTGCACAAGGGTGTCACGCCCGGGGAAAATTTTATTTAACTCATAGATGGGACCCTGACAGGTACTATCACTCCAGGTTAGAGTGGACATGTGAGTAATAGTATTCGATAATTTTTAAGACCCTCCAATGAAGGCTTGACTCCACTGGATTAAAAAGAAATCTTCTAAGACTATAATTTTAGTTATTTTCTGTAGTTATTAGCTCTATTCTCGTACAGTTTTCACCGTAGGATTATATAGGGTGGGCCAAAATAAGGGTCCTATCTTTAAATTTGAATAACTTGAATTTGAATAACTTCCACAAAAAAAAAGTTAAACTCACCAAACTTTATGTGTGTGTAGACTGACCCTTCCGAGATTTTTTGAAATAAACAAAACAAATTTTAGCCGAAAAACACTTCTTAAAACTTACAAAAACTAAAGTATTGTTTTTTACACTGTTTTGAGTTTTTTAAGCAAAAATAATGTTTTCTAAATGAGGGTACGTTCCTTAAGGCTAATACGGCTCATGCTTGCTTCGGAAGGGGTCCTTTACTTATTCTAAAAAAAAAAAAAAAAAAATCAATAAATAAAACAGTTATGAATTTTTACAAATAGGACCCTTATCTTTGCCCACCCTGTACTTTCGATTGCTTTGAAATGTTTTCTCTTCTTAAAGGGTCCAAATGTGCCGCAGTATTATTAAGATGCTGCATGAATTAAAACTTGATCCTTTTTTTCAGGCGCCTTAACTGGGAAAGAAATATGCACCTAATTGCGGAACATAATCGAAAAGCCGACCTGGGCTTCTACACCTACAGACTGGGGCTTAATGAGTATGCAGATCTGGTAAGCAATTTTGAAGAGCATTTATGATTGTACATATACGTACAATTTATTTGTTTATAACTGTATAATATGTTATACACTATAATAAATAATATTTAAATGGCCCGCCTCGTTCTTAGAAAAACATAATGCTACGGTCCACGACAAGACTGCGGCAGATACATTGCCGAAAGCAATAAAGTGAGTGAAAGAGAGAGAGATAGAGAGAGAGAGAGAGAGAGAGAGAGAGAGAGCGAGAGTATAGGTAAGCTGTAATCACGTGAGCAAGAGCATTGTATCTTTCACGACGATGAATAATTCAGTGTATAACGCAACGATCACACACACACATATTTATTATTATACTAAATGTGAGTCAATAAACGTTTGTTTCCCTAAGGCTGTTTTGTTATATACTTTAATAACACAAATTACATGTTAAAATATACTTTAGTTCTGTTTTAATTGTTTTAATTAGTCGTAATTCATAATTAATTAGACAAGTCCACCATTCTATCTTAGCTATCAATGTATTTCTTTCGTTCCTTCTTAATCCACGTTGATTCAACCACTCTATAATATTTCTTAATAACTCTGTAAGCATTTAGAGAAAGAGTGACACTGTCTTTACATCTCATTTACATTGTGTGTTCGTACCCACGTATGTACATTAGATAGAAATTAATAGGTAGCTGTATTTCTATATTATCCATTAGAATTAAAACGATTTATTATTGTTATTATATGTGATCAATTATCGTTTTTCATACTGGCGCCACCACGCGCGTACACATCCAAAACAGACTTCATTTAAACAGCAACATCGGACATATATACTTTTGTTATCACTGGAAGGTCACCCCTTAATACCAGCGAAATGAAAAGGGGAAAACTTCGAGCTTTGTTGAAGACAAGTTTTTTTGCCGAAAGTCTCAACTTCTAAATAAATGAATTTTATTCATTAAATTATTTTTGTAATTGTTTGTGGTTTCTACTTTCTATAAGGAAAAAATCTTACACTTTACGAAACAATTTTCAAAGATGTGATCACCTATTATTATTATTATTATTATTATTATTATTATTATTATTATTATTATTATTATTATTATTATTATTATTATTATTATTATTATTATTATTATTATTATTATTATTATTATTATTATTATTATTATTATTATTATTATTATTATTATTATTATTATTATTATTATTATTATTATTATTATTATTATTATTATTATTATTATTATTATTATTATTATTATTATTATTATTATTATTATTATTATTATTATTATTATTATTATTATTATTATTATTATTATTATTATTATTATTATTATTATTATTATTATTATTATTATTATTATTATTATTATTATTATTATTATTATTATTATTATTATTATTATTATTATTATTATTATTATTATTATTATTATTATTATTATTATTATTATTATTATTATTATTATTATTATTATTATTATTATTATTATTATTATTATTATTATTATTATTATTATTATTATTATTATTATTATTATTATTATTATTATTATTATTATTATTATTATTATTATTATTATTATTATTATTATTATTATTATTATTATTATTATTATTATTATTATTATTATTATTATTATTATTATTATTATTATTATTATTATTATTATTATTATTATTATTATTATTATTATTATTATTATTATTATTATTATTATTATTATTATTATTATTATTATTATTATTATTATTATTATTATTATTATTATTATTATTATTATTATTATTATTATTATTATTATTATTATTATTATTATTATTATTATTATTATTATTATTATTATTATTATTATTATTATTATTATTATTATTATTATTATTATTATTATTATTATTATTATTATTATTATTATTATTATTATTATTATTATTATTATTATTATTATTATTATTATTATTATTATTATTATTATTATTATTATTATTATTATTATTATTATTATTATTATTATTATTATTATTATTATTATTATTATTATTATTATTATTATTATTATTATTATTATTATTATTATTATTATTATTATTATTATTATTATTATTATTATTATTATTATTATTATTATTATTATTATTATTATTATTATTATTATTATTATTATTATTATTATTATTATTATTATTATTATTATTATTATTATTATTATTATTATTATTATTATTATTATTATTATTATTATTATTATTATTATTATTATTATTATTATTATTATTATTATTATTATTATTATTATTATTATTATTATTATTATTATTATTATTATTATTATTATTATTATTATTATTATTATTATTATTATTATTATTATTATTATTATTATTATTATTATTATTATTATTATTATTATTATTATTATTATTATTATTATTATTATTATTATTATTATTATTATTATTATTATTATTATTATTATTATTATTATTATTATTATTATTATTATTATTATTATTATTATTATTATTATTATTATTATTATTATTATTATTATTATTATTATTATTATTATTATTATTATTATTATTATTATTATTATTATTATTATTATTATTATTATTATTATTATTATTATTATTATTATTATTATTATTATTATTATTATTATTATTATTATTATTATTATTATTATTATTATTATTATTATTATTATTATTATTATTATTATTATTATTATTATTATTATTATTATTATTATTATTATTATTATTATTATTATTATTATTATTATTATTATTATTATTATTATTATTATTATTATTATTATTATTATTATTATTATTATTATTATTATTATTATTATTATTATTATTATTATTATTATTATTATTATTATTATTATTATTATTATTATTATTATTATTATTATTATTATTATTATTATTATTATTATTATTATTATTATTATTATTATTATTATTATTATTATTATTATTATTATTATTATTATTATTATTATTATTATTATTATTATTATTATTATTATTATTATTATTATTATTATTATTATTATTATTATTATTATTATTATTATTATTATTATTATTATTATTATTATTATTATTATTATTATTATTATTATTATTATTATTATTATTATTATTATTATTATTATTATTATTATTATTATTATTATTATTATTATTATTATTATTATTATTATTATTATTATTATTATTATTATTATTATTATTATTATTATTATTATTATTATTATTATTATTATTATTATTATTATTATTATTATTATTATTATTATTATTATTATTATTATTATTATTATTATTATTATTATTATTATTATTATTATTATTATTATTATTATTATTATTATTATTATTATTATTATTATTATTATTATTATTATTATTATTATTATTATTATTATTATTATTATTATTATTATTATTATTATTATTATTATTATTATTATTATTATTATTATTATTATTATTATTATTATTATTATTATTATTATTATTATTATTATTATTATTATTATTATTATTATTATTATTATTATTATTATTATTATTATTATTATTATTATTATTATTATTATTATTATTATTATTATTATTATTATTATTATTATTATTATTATTATTATTATTATTATTATTATTATTATTATTATTATTATTATTATTATTATTATTATTATTATTATTATTATTATTATTATTATTATTATTATTATTATTATTATTATTATTATTATTATTATTATTATTATTATTATTATTATTATTATTATTATTATTATTATTATTATTATTATTATTATTATTATTATTATTATTATTATTATTATTATTATTATTATTATTATTATTATTATTATTATTATTATTATTATTATTATTATTATTATTATTATTATTATTATTATTATTATTATTATTATTATTATTATTATTATTATTATTATTATTATTATTATTATTATTATTATTATTATTATTATTATTATTATTATTATTATTATTATTATTATTATTATTATTATTATTATTATTATTATTATTATTATTATTATTATTATTATTATTATTATTATTATTATTATTATTATTATTATTATTATTATTATTATTATTATTATTATTATTATTATTATTATTATTATTATTATTATTATTATTATTATTATTATTATTATTATTATTATTATTATTATTATTATTATTATTATTATTATTATTATTATTATTATTATTATTATTATTATTATTATTATTATTATTATTATTATTATTAATTATTATTATTATTATTATTATTATTATTATTATTATTATTATTATTATTATTATTATTATTATTATTATTATTATTATTATTATTATTATTATTATTATTATTATTATTATTATTATTATTATTATAATTGTTATTATTAATTATTACTATTATTATTATAATTATTATTATTATTAATTATTATTATTATTATTATAATTATTATTATTATTAATATAATTATTATTTATTATTTATTATTATTATTATTATTATTATTATTATTATGATTATTATCATTATTATTATTATTATTAATTATTATTATTATTATAATTATTATTATTATTAATATAATAATTATTATTATTATTATTATAATTATTGTTATTATTATTAATATAATTATTATTAATTATTATTATTATTATTAATTATTATTATTATCATTATCATTATTATTATTATTAATTATTATTATTATTATAATTATTATTATTATTAATATAATTATTATTATTATTATTATTATTATTAATTATTATTATTATTATTATTATTATTATTATTATTATTATTATTATCATTATTATTATTATTAATTATTATTATTATCATTATTATTATTATTATTAATTATGATTATTATTAATTATTATTATTATTATTATTAATTATGATTATTATTAATTATTATTATTATTATTAATTATTATTATTATTAATTATTATTATTATAATTATTATTATTATTATTATTATTATTATTATTATTATTATTATTATTATTATTATTATTAATATAATTATTATTATTAATTATTAATTATTATTATTATTAATTATTATTATTATTATTATTATTATTAATATAACTATTATTATTAATTATTATCATTATTATTATTATTATTATTATTATTGTTATCACTATTAATTATTATTATTATTAATTATTATTATTATTATTATTAATATTATTATTATTATTATTATTATTATTATTAATTATTATTATTAATTATTATTATTATTAAAAATTATTATTATTATTATTATTATCATTAATTATTATTATTATTATTAATATTATTATTAATTATTATTATTAATATTATTATTGTTATTATTATTAATTATTATTATTAATTATTATTATTATTATTATTATTATTGATAATAATTATTATTATTGTTATTATTATTAATTATTATTATTAATTATTATTATTATTATTATTATTATTATTATTATTATTATTATTATTATTATTATTATTATTATTTTAATTCAACGCTAACAAAGCACATTGCAACTGGGACGTAAGGGCCAACTGTGAATTTGGGCCATATCCATGATGGCATCCTAAGTGTGGGGAGGTGTAACGAGATGTTTACATTACATTTAAATTTCTGCATGTTGGTACAGTCAGAGAAACAGGGATCAGGGAGGGAATTTCAAAGGCTACCAGTTTGAGGAAAGAAGCTATTAGAGTAGAAAGCTCGCCGGATTCTGGGGATCTCAACAGTGAAGGGGTGGGATTTAGCTGATTGTCGGGTTTCTCGGGGTAATTTACATCAAGGGGCAAACAGAGAAGATAGTTCATCAGAGCACATTCCATTAAAGTACTTGTAAAACAAGCACATGACTGCAACTTTACGGCGATGGGACAGGGGCTGGAGCTTGGTAGACAGTGAGGGACCGATTAGATTAGAGACTCTTTTTTTGGACCCTGTCTAAGAGGAAGAGACTACTGGCTGGTGCACCAGCCCAGATGTGACAACAACACTCCATGCAAGAAGAATATCTCAACAGATGTATCACAGTTTATGAATTTTCGAACGAAATCAAACTGACACAAATAGTTATAGTGGTTTTGACCAAGGGGTACCAGGTAGTCTAGTATCAGACATAAATAGCAATACATCTGATGAATCGATATTTTATTTTGATTCGCCTTTTTTCTTTCATCATATTATTAGCACGAATATACTTTGCTTCAATCAAGTTTCTTTCTATCAAGTTTACTTAGGCCAGCTAGGCACTTTTTAACCTGGGGTGTATAAGTCGTGTGTCCGACTTCGGATAAACAATGATTTTTTTTGCAAAAAGATTTTTACCTATTCACTTCGTAATATTATTTGGATATCACAATAGGCGATATAATAATTTGTTTGTAGAAAAAAAAACTATGTAGTTAGTATGTTGTCTTCAGAAAATGTTACAAGGGGGATTTTATTGGCACTCTTTGACTTTTCATGGTTGATTAGTAGATTCTTATCATGATAATTCATCCTTTAAAACACATTATGCCGGTAACAATCGTCTACAACAATGACAAACCTCCCCTTAAATCGAACAATGTTAATTAGTCAAATTCATCTATTACGAATATTTACTATTAAGAAACCTAAAGATTAATTTCCGATTTCTTTAAATAGGCGCATTTTTACAACAGGGCAAGTCATACCATTTGAAATCTTTCCTACACAAGCAGGATATGTCAAAATAGCAACAGTAGCAGCAGCAAATTTTCTCGACCAGCTAAAATTCTTATTTACTTTTTTTGCCGCTTCATTTTCTTTCCATCTATAAAAAAATGTTTTTTGAGCATATACTCAAACTTTTATCTTTTCTATGTATATTACAAATTCTTACTTGAACCAAACAATATTAATTAGTAAAATTCATTAATCAGTTTACAAACAAAATAAAATGATATTACATCAAATCGCGAATATTTACTTAAATAAACTTAACAGTTTATTTTAGATTTGTTTAAATTGAATCATTCTTACAAATATGCAAGTCATAACGATTTAAATGGCTGCGGCATTAGCAGGAACTATCGGACAAAAATTTAAAAATATCTTTTCGAAGAAAATGCTGTTCTCTACCCGGGTGAAGCCGGATTTAAACTGCTAGTATATATATATATATATATATATATATATATATATATATATATATATATATATATATATATATATATATATATATATATATAGTGTGCGTGAAAAAATGACAAACGGAAAAACAAGTCAAAGTGCAGGAGAAAGACAAAAACAAAAGATTTTGACCGGTTTCGTTCTGTTGGAGAACGTCTTCAGAAATGAAGGTATTAAAATAGTTTTATTTTGAAGGCACATACATGGGATGAGGAGAGAATGATCTGATTGGACCATATGAAGAAGAACTTAGGTGATGTTGAAAAATGATGGGTGGGTGGCACAGTTTACTATGTTACTTATTCTTCTGTTTATATTTCTATTTATTTTCTTTCTCTTTTTTTATTTCCACACCTAATGAGCTAGTATGGAGAAGGAGGTGGGGGAGGGAGAGAGGCGACAAATAAAACTATTTTAATACCTGTCATTTTTTCACACATTTTGTCCACCACGACATTTCTTTTCATAAATTATCGTGTACCTTACCTCATATATATATATATATAGTATAAATTTTATTTATACAAACATTATTTGTTACATATGTACATACATGTTTCAGTTGCAATCTTTTGAGAGAACCAGCTTCTTTCGGACCTTTAGAAAAAATGAAATGAGAAATAAAGGAGTTTACTATTTCTCATTTCATTTTTTCTAAAGGTCTGAAGAAGCTGGTTCGTTCAAGAGATCGCAGCTGAAACATGTATACACATATGTGACCAATAATATTTGTATAAATACAAATTTATACTAAAAAACAGCTACTCTTGTTATTTAGCACTATTTTTATAAACACTGGAGTTTCATTGGGTTAATATCTAGGAAAGAACAATAATATATGCTCTCTTTCTCTCTCTCTCTCTCTCTTTCTCTCTCTCTCTCTCTCTCTATATATATATATATTATGTGTTTGTGTGCATGTATACACACACACACACACACACACACATATATATATATATATTATGTGTTTGTGTGCATGTATACACACACACACACACACACACATATATATATATATATATATATATATATATATATATATATATATATATATATATATATATATATGTGTAGTATGTACCTCAATGCTCAATACATGCGTAGTGCTTATCAGTATTATAAAAATACTCTTTTGGCATGTCAGCTACACAGAAATGAAATCGTCGGTAAAGTCAGTAATGTGAATGTAAACAAATATAGCATTATAATTTCCCTTACTTCGTAGAGAACGTGAGGGTAAGAAGTCCCGACTGCTGATTAAACGATTGGGTTTCGGCGAGTGGGCGTGGCAGTTGAGGACGCGTAGGTATCCTTAAAATGTTATATTAACCTACGCCTGATTCGTGAATTCATGACACGTGTCTTCATGACAATCTCATTTACACATACGTAAACGCACACGGCGCCAGCCGAAATGAACATGCATACTCTATTCTTTTTTACACGCTAAACAACTCTTTTAATTGGAAGGTTACTTGGGCTCTTTCAACTATCATTCATTGGCAACACTTTATTTTGCATTGTCTTAACAATTTGTCGATGCTAAATTAATATTTTTTCGACTATTACAAACCCCGTATACAACATACCGTATAGATAATTTAAGACGTTAATATATGCAACCAAAGCAAACAAACAAACAACAAAAAACATACAAAAAACAACAAAAACAACAAAAACAACAAAAAACATACAAAAAACAACAAAAAACACTCCTCTGCAAAATCTGGTCACCCCGATGCGGTATCTTCAGCAGTTTTTATATTCATCTCCACCATTCAACGACTCATTCGCCGCAAATGATCAATAAAGATATACAATTATATATTTGTACATAAATATCTGTCCCCCTTTCAAATATAGACACAATATACAACACATGAACCTTGCGACAAGAGTGTTCATATCCACTTGCCAGAGCTATCACTGTAAGTCTTGAATTAATCGTCTAATTTTGCTTTTTTTACAGTGTAATAGTTCTCGAAGTTTTGTTAGAAGTAGCAGCGGCAGTAGATGCTATTTTTATGTATTGACTATCGATTGGACAACAGCTCAAATCAGCAATTTCTTTCAACCAATCACAGCACAAGAAATATTCAGCCCTGAAATCCCGCGCGTAATATAAACAGCCAAACACACAGCTTTCTTTCTTATTTCCGAGATTTTTCTTCTAGAGATAACACCTGTGCGCACGTTACAATCTAGTCTAGACCCTTGAGATCGAAAGGCACTCGTCAATAGCACAGACATGACGAGAGACATTCACAAACTACTGTACGCCCAGCGAATTACACACGCCGCTCACCGAACGCACGTACACACAAGTTCATACACACTCTCACTGGCAAAACAGGCACGCTAATATACACATACGTGTCTTCATGACTATCCCATATACACATACGTAAATGCACACGGCGCCAACCGAAATAGATATGTCTACTCAATTTTTTTTTTTGGCCTTTTGGCTAAGATCAAAGTGTAGTATCTGTTCCGATGGATACTGCACCCCATAGACTGGTATTGTCTTGGCCTTCGGGTCTTGATTTACGCCGGTCTATGGGTCTGTTCTGTGCAGTTCTAGGAGGTCCACCCTCCCAGGCTTTGCCTCCCCTCTTTGGGGAGGAGTAAGTTTATTGCTTACTGCTTGAGGCGCCCCTACCGGGGAATGCCGACGGGGCTGCCCAGGCAATTTTTAAACCCCACTTTCCCGACCCGACCTTGGGTCACATCTTACTTGTGGGAGTAAGATAAAAACTGGCCTTGTGCCTAACTCCTGGAGAGGAGTAAATCAATACTCAATTTTTTTTTTACACCCTAAACATTTGTTTATTTCAAATCCCGTATATAATATATAGAATAGAAAATTGAAGACGTGAATATACGTCACCAAAACAATGGAAAAAAACAAGCAAAAACACTCCTCTACCAAAGACCCAGAGTGCGGCATCTTCAACAGTTTCCTTTACTTGTTTTCACAAGTACATCTGTCGGAATGTCCAATATTATTTTTTCTTATTAACACATGAAATACAGTTTTGTTATCTTTCCAACTCTACTCGTTTCTTCTTTTAAGACTCACGTTGAATTTTCGAGGTCGAAGAGCGGTATCCTACATCATTCTATGGAATATAACAGCTCTACAAGTGTGTCAACACCTTTGAACGTCAGCAACCTCCCAAAGGAAATTGATTGGAGGAAAGAAGGTTACGTCACTGAAGTTAAAAATCAGGCAAGTGACTTTTGTTTTCTGTCTTCAAAATATTAAAAATATTCAATAAAACGTCTTTCGTAATGCCTAAATAGCTTACCCGCACTACACGTTATATTTACGAGGAAACATATGCGTATGCCAGGAACACACATCTACTATTTTATAATTGCGTATCCAAGGATTCATTATTTGCATCTCATAAATATCTCATAAATTTATATACAAAGCTGTTACTTATATGTAAATAAAATATGTATGAAACTGGAAAAATGTATGGCACAAAAACGTATTAAAGATTAGAACATACGATATTGACGTTTATTCATTGTGTATTTCCAAGAATTGAGATAAGACAGTTTACAGAATCTTTCATACCCGTCCTGTATTTAATCAACAGATTACCATATATTTAGGCATTAGAAGCTTTATCTATCTATCTATCTATCTATCTATCTATCTATCTATCTATCTATCTATCTATCTATCTATCTATCTATCTATCTATCTATCGCTCTCTCTCTCTATCTCTCTCTCTCTCTCTCTCTCTCTCTCTCTCTCTCTCTCTCTCTCTATATATATATATATATATATATATATATATATATTTATTTATTCTGGTACAGAAAAATTAGTACAACATTCGTACCGTCGGTTTCAAGCACGGAAGGTCTTACCCATCCGGCTCTCTTCAGCTTCTGTTGTCATCTGTTTTGGAAATGTGAGGTCACATGACACTCTTGTTGGGACGCGTTATTTGCTCAGTGTGTTGTGTGTGTTTGTTTAAATTTGAATTTAGTGTCATAAGACCGTTGAGATTTAAAACACGGGAGAAGAAAGAGAATTCAAGATTAAAGGGAATAAAAAGGGGAATAAAAAAGGGGGGTAAAAAATAAAAAATAAATACAGCCTGTTTAAATGTCCGCGATGAAATATTCAAGGGATGTGCACACAAGAGGCAAGCATTGCTTATAAACTGGTCTGACCGATTCACATAATGTCTAACTACCCCCCCTCTACTAATATAAACACAATAAAAACGAACAAACACCTCATCAACCTATATCCACTTAAACTTCAAGAGCAAAAACTCCGACCTTCACAAAAATACAAAAATATTTAATTTAATTATCAATCACTAGATTACTCAAAAAATTATATCCACATAAATTCCAAGAGCAAAAACTTCGACTTTCACCAAAATGCAAAAATATTTAATTTTTAATTTTTTTATCTTTTATCAACCACCAGATTAATTTTCAAACCCACTTTAACAAACTCAAATATTTCATATTTCCATCTTAGTTACCTCCCTTAGATCCGAATCCCTTCATTAAAAATCACTCCAATCTAAAGATTCTTACACATCAACGATTTTTAGAACGCATACCTTCAAAAATATAACGGCTAATGATACAAATTCATAATTTGGCTCACGGGAATTTCAGAGAAACCCTTTCTTTATTTTTATTATTTTTGTTTTTAATCTTTAATTTTTAATTTTTAATTTTTATTTATTATTTTTTTTTATTATTATTATTTTTATTTATATATTTTATTTATATATTTTTATTCTTTTTATTCTTTCTATTTTTATTCTTTCTTTCTCTCTCGCTCTTTTTTATTCTCTACAATTTATTCTCTCTATATATATATATATTTTTTAACCCACTTTTTATACTCTTTTTCTCTTTTTCTTCTTTTTTTATTTTTTTATTTTTTTATTCCTTTATTCTTAGTATTAAAATGTTTTTATATATATATAGGTTTTTTTATATTTATTTATATATATATATATATATTTTTTCATATATATATTTTTTTATTTTTTTATTTTTTATTTTTTACCCCCCTTTTTTATTCCCCTTTTTATTCCCTTTAATCTTGAATTCTCTTTCTTCTCCCGTGTTTTAAATCTCAACGGTCTTATGACACTAAATTCAAATTTAAACAAACACACACAACACACTGAGCAAATAACGCGTCCCAACAAGAGTGTCATGTGACCTCACATTTCCAAAACAGATGACAACAGAAGCTGAAGAGAGCCGGATGGGTAAGACCTTCCGTGCTTGAAACCGACGGTACGAATGTTGTACTAATTTTTCTGTACCAGAATAAATAAATATTATGCTCTTAATTTTTAACTTTGATTCTTAATTAATCGAGCACTCTGCTGGGATTTTTCCTACCATTCTACAAAGAATTTACTCAGCCCCTACCAGGAATTACAGTTAAACCCTGTTAGCCTTGTAGTCGAGCACTCTCGGGAAAACTACCAACACCACGGAAAAAACTAATTAACAGGGATTACCACCTATACCCTGGGAAATGGAACTATACACTCTCGGATATTCTACCAAAAATATCCCAACCCCCAAAAAACAAACATATACCAGGATACTCCTGACAAAAATAGTGGACGTCATAGGAAGAATGAGGTGGAAAGTGTTGAATACAGAACAGAGGCAAACGGAAAAAAACTACTACGGCTTAAAATCTGGTAAATACCCGCCAAAAGTAGAGGCCTTAGACAATTTCGAAAAAGACCTACTCAACATTACTCACAACCTAGTTTTTACAAACAAGCAAAATACATTTCAGAAGACACTTACCGCCGACATAAAAAAACTTAAAAGAGAAAATAATGCACTTGTATTCTCCGACAAAACTAAAAATATTTATAAAATGACTAAAAAGGAAAAAACAGACCTAACAATTAGCTCCATTACCGATAAATATCAATTAGCCAAGGCAGATACATATAAATCTATTAATAATGATACTACTGAAATAGCTACTAGACTAGGCGTCGAATATAGAATTAATTATTTAGATAAGAGGAAGGCCTTTGTTACTTTAAAAGACCACAAAGAAAACTTCACAAATAAACCCTCATGCAGACTTATCAACCCAGCTAAAAGCGAACTAGGACTAGCAAGCAAATCCATTGTTAAAAATATAGTTAATAAAATTAAGGAAAAAATAAACCTAAGTCTGTGGGGCAATACTAACTCAGTCCTAAATTGGTTCCATAACATACAAGATAAACACAGATGCAAATTCACACAATTAGATATAGTAGACTTCTACCCATCCATTACAAAAGACACCCTAGATAAGGCCTTAACATTTGCACTTTCACACACAAACATCAGTCAACTAGAAAGAGACACAATACTGCAAGCAAGACAAACCCTTCTCTTCTTCGAGGGAAGGGCTTGGGTTAAAAAATCAAACCCAGAGGACCCATTTGATGTTGCAATGGGGGCCTACGACAGTGCAGACATCTGTGACTTAGTCGGCTTGCTTATATTAAATACACTCCAAAATAAATTTCCAGACCATTTCTTTGGTCTCTATAGAGATGACGGACTTTGTCTGTCACGCAACCACAACGGAAACACATTAGATAGATTTAGAAAAGAATTAACAAACACCTTCCATAATCTCGGCTTCAAAATTACCATTAAAACAAATTTAGACCAAGTAAACTTCCTAGATACCACACTGAACCTTAAAAACAATACACACAAACCTTTCCACAAACCCAATGAAACACTCCAATACATACACAAGGGATCCTGCCACCCCCCCACCATCTTTAAAAATTTAATCAATAATATTAGCCAAAGAATCTCAAACCTTTCATCCAGTCCCGAAATTTTCAACCAAGCAGCACCATATTACAACAAAGCGCTCCGCGACAGCGGGTTCAGAGAAGAAATCTCATACACCCCCAACCGAGACCAACCACGGGGGACCCGCAATAGAAGGAGATCGGTGATCTGGTTTTCCCCACCCTATTCGACCAATACCAAAACAAAGGTAGGCCAACTTTTCCTCAAGTTGCTCGACAAACACTTCCCACCCACAAATGAATTACACAAACTTTTTAACAGAAATTCTGTTAAGATCAGCTATTCCACTGCCCCTTCAATAAGAAAAATTATCTCTGCAGAACCCAAAACAATTACAAACGCAGGCTGCTCATGCCAAGACAAAAACAACTGCCCCCTGGAGGGAAATTGCAAAATCAATTCAATCATTTATGAAGCAACCGTCACAGACCAGAATACCAGTAATGCAGAAAAATATATTGGGATGACGAAGGGAAATTTCAAACAAAGGCTATATGCACACAGAAACTCCTTCAGATACAAAAACAAGGCTAATACGGCACTCGCGACCCGAATATGGCAGCTTAAAGAAGAAAACACACCCTTCACCATCAAATGGAAAATAATTGAGAGAAAACCATCCTTCTCTCCAGCCATAAACAGATGTCCTCTATGTGACGCTGAAAAATACCACATTTCAAAAGCCATCATCGATCCGAATACAGCCTGTTTAAATGTCCGCGATGAAATATTCAAGGGATGTGCACACAAGAGGCAAGCATTGCTTATAAACTGGTCTGACCGATTCACATAATGTCTAACTACCCCCCTCTACTAATATAAACACAATAAAAACGAACAAACACCTCATCAACCTATATCCACTTAAACTTCAAGAGCAAAAACTCCGACCTTCACAAAAATACAAAAATATTTAATTTAATTATCAATCACTAGATTACTCAAAAAATTATATCCACATAAATTCCAAGAGCAAAAACTTCGACTTTCACCAAAATGCAAAAATATTTAATTTTTAATTTTTTTATCTTTTATCAACCACCAGATTAATTTTCAAACCCACTTTAACAAACTCAAATATTTCATATTTCCATCTTAGTTACCTCCCTTAGATCCGAATCCCTTCATTAAAAATCACTCCAATCTAAAGATTCTTACACATCAACGATTTTTAGAACGCATACCTTCAAAAATATAACGGCTAATGATACAAATTCATAATTTGGCTCACGGGAATTTCAGAGAAACCCTTTCTTTATTTTTATTATTTTTGTTTTTAATCTTTAATTTTTAATTTTTAATTTTTATTTATTATTTTTTTATTATTATTATTTTTATTTATATATTTTATTTATATATTTTTATTCTTTTTATTCTTTCTATTTTTATTCTTTCTTTCTCTCTCGCTCTTTTTTATTCTCTACAATTTATTCTCTCTCTCTATATATATATTTTTTAACCCACTTTTTATACTCTTTTTCTCTTTTTCTTCTTTTTTTATTTTTTTATTTTTTTTATTCCTTTATTCTTAGTATTAAAATGTTTTTATATATATATAGGTTTTTTTATATTTATTTATATATATATATATATATTTTTTCATATATATATTTTTTTATTTTTTTATTTTTTATTTTTTACCCCCCTTTTTTATTCCCCTTTTTATTCCCTTTAATCTTGAATTCTCTTTCTTCTCCCGTGTTTTAAATCTCAACGGTCTTATGACACTAAATTCAAATTTAAACAAACACACACAACACACTGAGCAAATAACGCGTCCCAACAAGAGTGTCATGTGACCTCACATTTCCAAAACAGATGACAACAGAAGCTGAAGAGAGCCGGATGGGTAAGACCTTCCGTGCTTGAAACCGACGGTACGAATGTTGTACTAATTTTTCTGTACCAGAATAAATAAATATTATGCTCTTAATTTTTAACTTTGATTCTTAATTAATCGAGCACTCTGCTGGGATTTTTCCTACCATTCTACAAAGAATTTATATATATATATATATATATATTACTACAGGGGAGACAATGTATGTTTTTATTATTATAACCATTTTTTATTTGATTTTTTTTACTATATATGTTTATTTTATTCTGTCTTATTTTTATTACTTTTTTAATTACGTAATCGACTAAGCCAACAAAACTTTATTCTAAAATCATAATTACTTTTTGAACTTACATAAACTAATTTTACTCTCCCCGACGTATAAATTCCTTACCATTGTGCGTACATGATATGTGTATGCATATATGACGAATAAAAGACGCGTATATTTTCATGTGCGATTTTGTTAGACGGATATACATTTCACAAGACAGATATTGTATTCATCCTTCCATATCATGTCATAGACAAAGATATATTACTCCTCGTGATCACCCATAACGTGTAACCATGCCAACTGCTAATAGTTGACCCACTTAAACATAGCGACAGAAAAAGTTAGAAATATAATGTAAATTAATTTAATCGGGCGACGTCTGAAATTTGAATATAGAAAATTCTACGGTTTGCATGTTCAAACGTGATAATTTGAATTTAGTAACGTGACCCTTACGGATTGTAAATTTGCTCCATTCTTCAATATGAAAACATAAAGAGCAGACACTTATTTTTTTCTGTCTGGAGAAAATCGAGCTTATAAAAGCTACGGTTGAAACATGTCTCGGATTTATAGCCATGATATTTTTTTTATTAATAAAACTTTTCTTATATATAAATAGCTCTATTTATTATTGAACTCTATTATATAAACACAGTAAATATTTTTTCGATCTTACCCTGTGGATACAAACCTTACCTATATATATATATATATATATATATATATATATATATATATATATATATATATATATATATATATATATATATACACACACACACACACACACATATATATATATATATATATATATATATATATATATATATATATATATATATATATATATATTATAATATAGAATGAAGTTATACAATTAGGTGTCAATCAAATTATATTTGGTTAAATAGCGGTTGAGCGAAGTTTAATTATTTTTTCGCTCCGGTGGAAGCTATGACCGTGGTTGATGACTCAATTCAGTCTTGTTTTTGTTCAATTCGGATTTAACGGATTCTCCAATTAACCAACGAACTTTGATTTGATTTGAGTTGCCCAGATCAAGACTTTGGAATTTTAAGTGAGTTTATTGAACTTTCTATATTATTTGATTTGATTTATTTATCATTGTAATAATTAACATAAACATTGGATGCTTTTCACTTCATCGATTGCCGACGCATCTCGCGACTGGATAACTTTATCAGTTATTTCAATCTCTCATATCTGGACTGGTGCTCATCACCTGGATTAATCTTCAGTCAACCCTCTGGATGTCTTTCCTGATTATGTTTTTCAAATTGTATGACCTGGATGGATTGTATAAATTTAACAAAAAAGTATGTTTTTGTGTTGATATATTTGATGTGATATATTTTTATGTATTTTTGTATATATTTTTATATATTTTCAAAGTTTAATTTTATTACCTGTAGTGGTATATCTGCGGTAATGGTCCTCTGAGGAGAAGAATTATCTTTGAAAACTCATGAGCTAAGGACTTTAAAATACTTTGCTTGAACCTTAAATTCTAATAAAATTTAATTGACACCTTATTTTATTACTTTATTCTATATTATAATATTAATGCTCTATCCAGTATATTGAGCTTCAGATTTTATCCGGATGTCTCACTAATTATAAGATATTAGTTGACGCTTATATCTTTTGTTGGATTGCTTCATATATATATATATATATATATATATATATATATATATATATATATATATATATATATATATATGGTCGCAACCATCGACCGAAATACAGCTACAATGATGTGGTTGTATCCTTACTTTTGCTAGTTTGTTACTCAGCCTTTTTCACATTTTCTTAACCAATTTCACATTTTGTTTGAAACTTTCATTTCATATTTACTCCCACATATAAATAATACATGAAAGATTATATATATATATATATATATATATATATATAGATATATATATTAATTTATTTTGGTACAGAAAAATTAGTACAACATTCGTACCGTCGGTTTCAAGCTCGGAAAGTCTTAGTCATCCGGCTCTCTTCAGCTTCTGTTGTGGACACTAAGACTTTTCGAGCTTGAAACCGACGGTACAAATGTTGTATTAATTTTTCTGTACTAAAATAAATAAATATTATGCTCTTTATTTCTAACTTTAATTCTTAATTAATCGAGCACTCTGCTGGGATTTTTCCTACTATATTACAAAGAAGTTATATATAATATATATATATATATATATACAATAATATTTTTATAAATAAATATTAATTATTTTTAAAATACCTAGAGACATCGATGTTTCATGCTAACGCAATCTTCAGTCTAGGAACTAATTCTCAACGGTCGGAAGGCGCGAACCCCATCACAAATCGCCTTTGATTCGCAGTCGGGGATCTTATCCATCAGGCCATCGCAAATTAGTTAGTAAATATATAGGAACTTTAAATGTAAACAGCTGAATCGGCGACAGTTTAGAGTGATCTTACGAAGCGGTGCTTCGGATCGTGCATATAGCTATTTGTACTGCTAGAAAGTGCCCAGCCTTTGTGGGGGGGGGGGGCCTGATATATATATATAAACATAAAGAAAGAGGCATGCCTTCAAAGAACCATGTGTTAGATGCAGACACTTTTTTTGATCAAAATCAAAATAAAAAATCAAAACATTTTTTCTTTTTTTTTCTTTTTCATCTTGATTTTTTAAAATCTAATATTTCGCTTGATATTACAAGCCTCGACAGAGCTTTAGACAAATAAAAAGTATTAACCTTTTTTTTCCGTAATAATCCTTCATGGTCTTCTAGAAGTGACCTCCGATGTTGTGTGGACTTAACGGTGCAAATGTCTCTTTTAAATTGAACTTAAATCGCGCATGGTCGCTGGTAGATATAAATTTGGGAAACTTCATTTTTTTAAGCATCTTTAGAATTTTAAACATAAATAAAGGCGCAAAATGCCTTCAAAGAACCATGTGTTAGATGCAGATATTTTTTTTATTAAAATCAAAATAAAAGATCAAAACATTTTTTCTTTTTGTTTTCTCCTTTTTCATCTTGACTTTTAAAAAATCTAATATTTTGCTTGATATAACAAGCCTCGACAGAGCTTTAGAAAAATAAAAGGTATTAACTATTTTTTTTCTCGTAATAATCCTTCTTGGTCTTCTAGAAGTGACGTCCGATGTTATGTAGACTAACGGTGCAAATGTCTCTTTTAATTTAAAAAATTTTTCATCTTGACTTTTTTATATATATAATCTTTCATGTATTATAAAATAATTGTTTTATATTAATTCCTAATGCTAAAAAAGTCTGCTCAATATTTGGTATAGAAGAGAAAATGATAATAAACCGAATGTAAAGTTACATATTTTACGAGTTTATTGTATTCAAATATTACAACAGAGAATAGTTTATAAATAAGTCCTTTTAACCATGTTTTTTCAAAGAAACATGTCTTTTCTTTAGAAGAAAAATCCCAATTAATTAATAAGCATTGGCTTACATTATTAATTTGAAAAATTTGAAAATAATTATCAATCGTTAATGAATTCTTAGAGAACAAGAACTATATGTGAGATGGAGCAAAAAGATTTTGTAATAATGAATCCCCAGATATATTATGAGCTCTCAAAGTACATCACCCATTTTGAATATGATCTTATATAGTAAAATATATATTGGATTCCAGAAAAAATAGGTAAAGACAGTCAACGATCAATATATGTGAAGATCAATATGTGTAAATAATAATAAAGGCATAATGCATTTATATATATTTATTGTCAAGATAAAAACATAATTATTTTTCTACTTATTTAAAAATATACCTAATTACTATAGGTATATAAATATGTAATACTACTACTAGTACTACTACTACTACTGATGATTATAATAATAGTGATAATAATAAGAATACAATAAAATAAAATAAAAGTTTATATATATATTATACATGTGTTATATTTGTTTCTATAGATATTAATCCCTTGAAACTTCAGTGTTTATAAAAAGTGCTCAACAACAAGTAGAGCTGTTTTTAGTATAACTTTTTATTTATACAAACATTATGTGTTACATAGGTGCATGTTTCAGTTGTCCTCTCCAATAAAGAGTCAACTTCCTGAGACCTGAAGAGAAATTCAAATGAGAAATTGCGAACTTTCTTATTCAGTATATTTTCCTGGATGGGATGGGTTCATAATTCAACGGTCAAGCCTCATATTGAATTACATCTTAGCATTTCACACCTTCTTTTCGTTTCTATTTTATTTGGTTTATCTAGCGTTTTCGACTCTTTATTTATTTTATTTTTTTTATTTATTTATCATCTACTTACGATTTGTTTCTGATATCAAGCCAAATATTATAGCGGTCAGGGAATTCGACATTCTAAAGCAGACTAATATAAAGCTTTACTTATATACATACATGTCAGGTCCGAGGAAGTTGACTTTCTATTGGAGAGGACAAATGAAACATGTATGCACATATGTAACCAATAATGTTTGTATAAATAAAAAATTATACTATATATATATATACATATATATATTTAATAAATATTTATATATATATATATATATATATATATATAAATAAATATCTATTAAATATTTTAATACCTACAGGCATCGATGTTTCATGCTAACGCAATCTTCAGTGTAGGAACTAATTCTCAACGGTCGGTGGGCGCGAACCCGATCATAAATCGCCACTGATTCGTAGTCGAGAGTCTTATCCCATCGACCATAGCCAATTAGTTAGTAAATAGAGAGGAATTTAAATGTAAATAGCGAGTCGGCGGCTAGATTCACCAAGCAGCTTAGAGCAATCTACGAACGGCGTTCGGATCGTGCATGTAGATATTTGCGCCGCTTGTTATATATATATATATATATATATATATATATATATATATATATATCAGAAAAGTTTGTATAATTATATCAGGTAATTCTGTTCAAACATTTCTCCCATTGATTTTATGTTGTAGAAAAGTTGTGGTGGCTGTTGGGCATTTTCAGCAACGGGGTCGTTGGAAGGCCAGCACTACAAAAAAACAGGCAACTTGTTGTCTCTGTCTGAACAAGAACTCATCGATTGTTGCTGTAAGTTGCTGTTTTTCTCTTCATTCCCTAATAAAGTTAGGTATGTGTATAATTCTTTTATATTTCTGTGTACATGATTCACTCCTAAACAAATAAATCTATCAATAAGAATTTTGAAACACAGCTAGCAGGCGTAATAGATTGTAATGTGGGCTATATTTATCATATAGTTTAATTTAGTGTTATGCAAAGTGAATAAAAGGGGGTAGAATATTCAGATGCCTCTGATTTTTGTGAAATTTTAATAATAAGTATTAGACATCAATTGATAATTATTCCCTAAATTTTAGTTTCTTTGTAATATTTTAAAAGATTTTAAGGGGTATAATTTGAGAAGTCAAATATTTCAGATTTGCATTGAATTTGATCCATAGTCATTGAACACCAATTAAGCAAGATTTCCTGAATTTCATTTTAACCTCAAGCCTTGTATATATATATATATATATATATATATATATATATATATATATATATATATATATATATATATATATATATATATATATATATTAAGCAAGATTTCCTGAATTTCATTTTCACCTCAAGCCTCAAGGATTTATTCGAAAAATATTATATATATATATATATATATATATATATATATATATATATATATATATATATATATATATATATATATATATATATATATATATTTGTTGGTGATTTTATTATTCCATTAATTGCGACAAAATATATGCTGTTTCATTAGCGCCCACAATGAACGCCAACTTTTCAAGCAACAATGGAATCCAAATGGCAAAGATTTTAAATTCTACCTCAACCGGAAATTGAAGATGGCCCAGATTCGAGAGATCATCCCACTCAACTTTTTGAAATATCACTTGTTGGGGTCTCCCCCCTCCCCTCTCATGTCCTCGCTATAGGCAGAGCTCTATCTCCGTCCCCGTCCCTCTAATGCATCTTCAATTTCTGGTTGAGGTTGAATTTAAAATCTTTGCCATTTGGATTCCATTGTCGCTTGAAAAGTTGGCGTTCATTGTGAGCGCTAATACAACAGCATATATTTTGTCGCAATTAATGGAATAATAAAATCACCAACAAAAAATATATTTTGCTCTGAATTTTCATTGAGCACTCTCATAAACCCGGTTTACACTTCCTTCGGATTTATACCCCCTGGATATTTGTAACAAGTTAATTATATATATATATAAATTTCGTATTGGAGTTCGAACCGTGTGATGATTGCATAAAACACATGTTTATATGGGTTTATTTGAATATATATATATATATATATATATATATTCAAATAAACCCATATACACATGTGTTTTATGCAATCATCACACGGTTCGAACCCCAATACGAAATTTATATTTAACTCAGTAGTCGGAGCGCCTAGCGATGTGCCCACCACGCATTGTCTAGTAAAATTAACGTCTTAAATGGCAAAGTCATAGAAGCAAGCTGTTGAAAGCACTCAATTGGTGGGGCCTAGAATGCTGCATTAAGCTGTAAATGATGGCCTGTTGTCAATTTACTTAAAGTGCTCCACCTAGCAAGAGCTTTCAATAATTATTTATAAATAATATTTTTCAAATAAACCTATATACACATGTGTTTCATGCCAAACCTGCAATCATCAGTATGGGAGGAGATAATCCCTGCCGGTTACACGGTTCGAACTCCAATACGAAAGTCATATTTAACTCAGTAGTCGAAGCGCCAACCACGCATTGTCTAGGAATGGGAGAGTAAATTAACGCCGTAAATTGCAAAGTCAGCGGCCATCGAAGCAGGCTGTCAAAAGCATTCAATAGGCGAAACGTTCGTAAGACGATGAAAATATTAAAAATATAAGCATTCGCAAAATGAAAATATATAAAAATATGATTTTATCTTGCTCATTGGAATTCAACCAATTTTGGAACCCGAATGGTAAGCGTAAGGATAGTTAATGTGGGTTGTATTTAGTTAAATTTAGTTTTATGCAAAGGAGGCGAAGAATGATTTGTGAAAATTTACATACTTCTGATTTTCATCAATCAATAAATATTCCCCAAATGTTAGTGTCTTCGAAGTATTTGAAAGGGTTTTAGGGGACATAATATAGGTACAACCTCCTATTTTAAAATTCAAATATTTCAGATTTTCATTAAATTTGATCTATAGTCATTAGACACCAATAACGGGGACAGGTATTCTACTAGATATTCAGAAATTTAAGGTTGGAATGCAATTTTGAGAAGACGTCCGATAGATTTAAAAAATAACTGTTAATAGATCTCTCTAAATGAAAGCTATAAAAAGAAAGAGAAATGCTGTGTTGTGAGAGAGTGAGATAGAAAGTGTGTGTGAGAGAGAGAGAGAGAGAGAGAGCGAGAGAGAGAGAGAGTAATTAGTAGAATACATTTTGGTGATATGTTCTGGAAATAACTATGAATGGTAAAGATATGGCCCATTTTTCGATTATCTCGTTTTTTATTTCAATTCGTTGCTTAGTATAGCCTTTATTAATTTCCTCTAACTTGTTTTTATTTCACTATCAAATAATTATAAAATGTCAATTGACTATGTAACTTTTATGTAAAAACCTATCTGTTACGACCATTTTCTTTTGGATAAAGAATATTTAAGTTTATTTTTTCTTGGTGAAATCGTTTTTTTTTACTTTCCGTCGACAATAACTCGTATCCGAAGTAAACGTCTTTTAAAGTATTCAGTAGTTAATTTTAGACATTGTAACTCATAGATAAGTGTTTAAATTTAATTCTTAAAACATAGTAAAATAAAGCAAAGTAACTGAATGATTACATACCCAGCTATTCTAAACGCCATTTAAAATTTTCCATTTGTAAGAAATGCTGCGTTTGAATTGGATAATCGTTCCTGTTGATTATTAAATTAAAATAAACGGTAAATCTCGCGCAGTTTATACTACTGCAAGATTATCGGGGCAGATACAATATGTAATTAATGAACTCGATTGGAATTTATTTTTTATTATTATGTATAGACACAGACTGAACTTTATGTAAATGACTAGCTAGTCAGAATTTAATCTTAATTTGCTAACTTCGAAAATCCGACTGATATATATATATATATATATATATATATATATATATATATATATATATATATATATATATATATATATATATATATATGTGTATGTGTGTGTGTGTACGCACTTGTGTATGTGTGTGAATGTATATTTGGAGGATAGATATCTGAAAGAATGTATAAGCATAAAATGGAAAAAAGTATATATGGAGAAAGACAAACTTAATAGAACAAAATGAGATTATTACAGACATGATTAGATATTTACGTGTTTACGTTGTGTACGAACACACTATGTAAATTAGATGGCAACATTAAGCAATTACCAAGCAATGCTGGAAAAGGAGAGTTAGCCTTTCTCGAACTTCTCACAAAAAAAATCAAAATATCCGAGAGTGGTTGAATCGGCGTACACTGAAAGAGGATAAGAGAAATACATCGATAACTTAGTAAGATATGGGTTATTTGTTCAGTTAATTATAAATTACAGCTAATTAAAAGAATGAAAATGTAATTTCTTTCTAACTTAATTCAGTTCCTAAAGAAAGGAATATTTTAGCATGTAGTTTATGTCTTGGTCGAGCTGGGGTATGGTTCTGTTCAGTCCTAGTGGTTCCACTCTCCCAGTCTTTGCCTTCTCTCTGAAAAGGGGTTAGTTTGTTGCTAATCGCCTGAGACACCTCTACCGGAGAATGTTAACGGGGCTGCTCAGGCATTTTTGTAGGCCAGAGTGCGCTTATTATAGTGTGTTGTCTTTTCAAAATCACATCTGGCCTTGTGTCTAACCTCCTGGCAACGAAGGTAAATAATATATAGCAAAAAGCCTTTAGAAAGCAAAGTTTGATTCACTCAGCTTTAGTATAATAATCGATATACAAGGGAAAATATTAATACTATTTGAATGAAAATAAATAAATATAACTTCATCCAAAATAACATTCATTGTTCGTTTACATGGATACATTATTTTCTTTTTCTGCTTTTATAGCAGAGGACGGTTGCGGCGGAGGATTAATGAGCGAGGCTTTTGATTGTATTCACGATATCGGTGGGATCCAAACGGAGAAAAGCTACAAGTTTGAAGGCAAGGTGAGTCTCTCGTAACTTCATTTTATCCAATCAAATCCATTTATCTCATACATACTAAGGCACATATGCACATACACACACATATATATACGCACATATATACACATATACACATGTTATATGGCCAAGGAGTCTCGGGGTACTTTTAGATTCGTACGTTACCATTAACACAGCCCCAAGAAATCAAGAGTTTAATTATTATAACTTAAAATCACACTCTTTCTTGATGGCCTGCTTCTCGATGTCCACGCCTAACTAGTGATCCTGCCCGACAGTGGACAATCTTGAAACTGCAATGAAAGTCGGTGGAATTAATTTTTCATTATTGATTAACTCGATACGTTCTTACAGAAGGATTGATGTATTGTTCGGTCATGTTCGCGTTTTGGCTGTAAAGCAAGGGGGAGGGGAGAAAAGCCAAGAGAGAAAGACGTATAAAGGGATATTTTTACAATATTACACGCGCATATCTTACGTATTAAGAGTCGTTATAGCATGTTGCAAATACATCTCTTCGCTACGAAGTTTCCACCCAGACGCTCAGAACATCACGTTCTCAAAGCAATTGTCTGACGTAACTTCCGCTAAAATTGCTTCAACGCAGGGCCGATTGACTCGAAAGGTCAATTGCTTTCATCCTGATGACCCCCCTTGTCTAAAATACATCCTGTTTATTACTTATTTTGTTATTTCCTCCTGACGAATATTTTTCAACCAAATATACACCAGCTGATGTACCCGCCAATATCAAACAAGCATATTAACACCCACAAACACACACCCCCACACACACATACACCCAATTTTACCCCTAAACTAATATATATATATATATATATATATATATATATATATATATATATATATATATATATATATATATATATATATATATATATATATTAGTTTAGGAGTAAAATTAGAAATATATACATATTATGTATATATATTATATATATATTATATACACACATATATATATATATATATATATATATATATATATATATATATATATATATATATTAAGTACGAAAAAACTTCTACTGTATTTCTAATTTGTCCACTAAGTTTCACTCATAATTGTCCAACCATTTTCGTTTTATCGCTGTTCAATGATATCAGGGACACTTTGGTGATCGTCTCATACATAAGAGGTATGATCTGAATAAATTCACATTCACCGAACCTTAACCCCTAGATATTTTTTTATTCATAGCGTTATCTAAAAGATAATTGCTATGGAAACAATCCCTAGATTATACCTGAACTTAAGTGAGCCAACACAGCTCAAATCAGGGCAGTGCTAAGAGAAGAATATGTCAGAATAGATGAAAGTTCGTTGGTTATTAGATGTAGAACAGTTGAAGGGTCAGTTAGTTGGGGAGAGTCAAGGAAAAGATGGAAGGAAATGGTAAGGATGGATTTGAGAGAAAGATAAATAAGTAAATGAATAAATAAAGACCTGGCCTGAGATTCATTAGTTTGGAAGTCAATTTCTAAAAGCCATCCAAGACTTGTCAGCATGTAAAACAGACACTAAACTGATGATGATGATGATGATGATGATGATGATGATGATAATGATGATATGACAATTTTTCACGTCGTATCTACATATATTTATCATTGAATTGTGATAAAACAAATTGTTAGAAGTCTATGATTGAAACTTTGCGGACAAGTCAAACATGAACTAAAGTTTATCTGTACCAAATGTGGTTCGATTGCAGAATAGATTGTGAATTTTATTAACGATTCCATGGGTGATATATTTTTTTAATTAACTCTGTAGATGATCTGATCAAATAATTTTGCAATTTAAATTGTTCTGTCAGGATTTTTAATGTACTTCACTTGAGAAAAATGTATGCCCAACAAAGAACTTTGCGTGTATTAATGTTAAAAATATATGAAAGGCAATGTCTACATTTTAGAATCCGGATATGACGCCATCTTCTCCAATTTAAGTACTTATGAATCTTCGTGGATCTTGCTTTTTTGCTTGTCTATATTTATTTACTCCTTCGCTAGGAGTTAGGCACAAGGCCAGTTTTATCTTACTCCCACAAGTAAGATATGACCACAGCTTGGGTCGAGTAAGTGGGGTTAAAAGCCAGCGCTCGAGAGGTGAGCACTCTGGCCATTTAAAAATTGCCTGGGCAGCCCCGTCGGCATTCCCCGGTAGGGGCGCCTCAGACAGTAAGCAATAAACTTACTCCTCCCCAAAGAGGGGAGGCGAAGCCTGGGAGGGTGGACCTCCTAGAACTGCACAGGACAGGCGTGCAGTATCCATCGGAACAGATACTACACTTTGATCTTAGCCAAAAGGCCATGGCTAGAAAGTGGATAACGTCGCAAAACGCGTCGAGCACACTAGATGACGTCACACAAGGCGAACGATGAAGTAAATAAAAGGGCGATTGATAAGAGAAGTAGTGGCAGGGGGTAAATAATTGAAAGAGATAGAAAGGGGAGAGTACGAGGAGAAAGAGAGAGGAGGGAAAGATGAGAGATAGAAAGAAAGAGAGATTAGGAGAATGAGGAGAAAGAGGGGAAGATAGAGAAGGGGGGATATAATAAATACTGACCAAACGGGTCACGGGTCGTCTAGTTGTTTTATAAAGTTCACCATGACTATTTTTTACACTGTTTGGGGCATTGAGCATGTTATTATCTACCTCCCACAGCGGTAAGATGTGACACAAGGTCGGAAAGTGGGATTTGAATAGCTAGCGCCCGAGAATTTGAGCACTCTGGCTTACAAAAAATGCCTGGGCAGCTCCGTCAGCATTCCTCGGTAGAGGCGCCTCAGGCAGTAAGCAATAAACTTACTCCTCCCCAAAGAGGGGAGGCAAAGCCTGGGAGGGTGGACCAACTAGAACTGCACAGAAAAAACCCACAGACCGGCGGAAATCAAGCCCCGAAGGCCAAGACAACACCAGTATGGGGTGCAGTATTCATCGGAACAGATACTACACTTTGATCTTAGCCAAAAGGCCGAGGACAAGTATGTTTTATTTACTCCTCCCCAGGAGTTAGGCACAAGGCCAGTTTTATCTTACTCCCACAAGTAAGATGTGACCCAAGATCGGGTCGAGAAAGTGGGGTTTGAAAAGCCAGCGCTCGAGAGGTGAGCACTCTGGCCATTTAAAAATTGCCTGGGCAGCCCCGTCGGCATTCCCCGGTAGGGGCGCCTCAGACAGTAAGCAATAAACTTACTCCTCCCCAAAGAGGGGAGGCAAAGCCTGGGAGGGTGGACCAACTAGAACTGCACAGAACAAACCCACAGACCGGCGGAAATCAAGCCCCGAAGGCCAAGACAACACCAGTATGGGGTGCAGTATTCATCGGAACAGATACTACACTTTGCTTCCAGCCAAAAGGCCGAGAAATGGCGCGCGTATGAGTAAAACGGTTGCAACTCAGCTGAGAAATTATTGTAAAATTTGTTAGAGTTTGAAAGCACTGAGAATATATTTCAATTTCAGTTGACGATGAAGTGATATCACGTGGCACACATCATTTAGAAAAGTAAGTCCCGGCTATTTCTTTGTAAATATCTAGTCTTCTTCTCATCTCAGTTTCAAGGTTGTCCGCAATTGTGTGAAAGGTGTTGACATTAAATTTATCTCCTGCTATCAGATAAAACCCCGGGGGCGTTTCTCCCGTTATTCAGTGCCATCTTTCTGATACGTTTGCAAGTCTTAGCTGATTTGTAAGAAAACATATGACAGTATTTACTCTGCAGCTACTTCATATCTTGAAAATTCACCTCGCAAAAGAAGTGATTAGGTAGTCAATGACTCATATAGATCCGCATATGTTTTTAAATACACATCCTCATTCTCTAGCATTTTGCTTATTCCATGAACAATTTTCGTCAGTCATATAAGTAGGGGTGGGACGTAATGGGTGAACATTTCAGATTCATGCGAGTAGTATTTTTTTGTGTTCATTTATACATAAATAACACTAAACAATCAAACATTTTGAAAATTTTGCAAAATTCAGAAGGTGCAGGCCAAAAATAGCCGTTAGGGCTCCACGGGACTCAAAATCCATCATTTTTCGGTGAAAAAGTGGTTTCATGCGACATTGCAGGTCCTAAAACATCCTCAAAAGCTATGAATGGATATAGATGGTTAAATCTGATATAGTACTTTGATTTATGACCATTTTCAGGCTGTGAAAGGGTTTTCATGAATGTAAAATAGCCCAAAACTATTGGCCTGCACCTTCTGAATTTTGCAAAATTTTCAAAATGTTTGATTGTTAAGTGTTATTTATGTATAAATGAATACAAAAAAATACTACTCGCATGGATCTGAAATTTTCACCCATTACGTCCCAACCCTACTTATATGACTGACGAAAATTGTTCATGGAATAAGCAAATATTGGTCTGTTTTGTTAAAAAAACCCAAAGAATTTTCAAAATTTCAACCAAAAAGATTCACCATAAAAACAAAATTCTGGCATCTATATTTGCAGCATTGTTATCTTCTCTTTTCGCGACTTTTTATAATAACATCTACAGCTTCTAGAATGTTAAGGAAAAACTAAAAATATGCCTTTTTTTATAGCATTTCTCTCTCGTCTGATATTACAGAGATATTTTATTCCTTATATCTTATATATAAAATAGGTCCAGCTTTTCCCGGTATTTTGTGATTAATAGTTTTAAAAAATACAAGTTACATAATTAAATCCGTTTTATCAGTCATATAATGCAAATGTTGGTTTTTGTTGTTAAGAAATAAAAATTGTATTTTCGATCGATTTTAATATTTAATCCTGATCAATATCTTATTTTTGATTAGTAGTACATAAAGGAAGGCAGAGGAAGTTTTACTCGCAGTCATAACACTGCAACACATAACACCTGTACAAATTTAATGACAGACATTTTTTTCGATATTAACCGGCTGACACACATTCAACTAGAGAGATAGATAGATAGATAGATAGATAGATAGAGAGAGAGAGAGAGAGAGAGAGAGAGAGAGAGAGAGAGAGAGAGATGGAAATAAAGAGACAAAGAGAAGGAAAGACAAAATAAAATAAATAGAGGAAGAGTGAGGGAAAAATTGTCGAGATACCCCAATCGATTAGCGCGCCCTACTCAGAGACAGAGGTTGTCAGTTCGAACCTCACCCAGAGCATAAGTAGTTTACGCTGATTTTGTCTCAAAATGTTCTTTAAGATTTCAAATGACAATATTGAGTTGATTGTTTTCTTTTACTTTTATTGTTAACATACTTTATGGAAATTAGGATCCCCGAGCGACGTCGGAAAACCTTGCTAGTTTCCAATAGAACTATTGGGAATGAGGAAAGGTATAAAGCATCAATTACCCCATCAACAGAACTTTAGCTTGGCAGATTTAGTGACTATTATATGGTAAACCTTTTGACCTTTTTGACCTTTTGGCTAGGAACACAGTGTAGTATCTGTTATCATGCTGCACTTAGTCTCTGTCTTCGGTCAGTAAAGGAAAACTCCTTCTAGACTGAGGCAATTAAATTTTTTGTTTCAATCCATACTGCCCCTTTTTTGGGGGAGCTGGATTTTCCCCACGTTAAAAACAGACCTTGTGTCGAATTTTGCTCTCGTAGGGAGGCAAGTAAATAGAATCCCCTTTATTATTATACTATAAGACAGTCCTATCTCCACCAGATATCACCCTGAATTAATACTGGACAGAAAGTAAATGGATAAGTTTGACGTTAATCTGGCAAGTGAACTCCGGATACAAACGTACCAGCCGCGTCGCCATATAATGTAGATGTAAAAAACTTCAGAGGAAAAAAAATTCCAACTCGGCGTGTAAAAAAGTTTTTAACATCAGGTCCGGGATTTAAAAGGTGTACGGCAAGAAGTCAAAAAGCAAACAGTCAGTGACGCTCGGGTCTTGAATTGAGAAAATAGAGCTTTTATTTATTAGGACTGTCTGACGTCCAAACAATTTGTTAGTCTATAAACGAAGGAGATACCCACGGAGACAGTCACACGAATGCTGTATTAGTTCTTGTGAAGGAATTAATGTTTGGTTTGTGCATGTATTTTCAGCGAAGGCAAACAAAAAATATATGAATGAAGTAAGCAAAGCACTGAAAGAATTATCGAGCTGAATAGATTATGTAATCGATAAAATCGATAGGAATTTATTTGTTATATAAAGAACACATACTAAAAATTACGTATAGGACTGGCTGGTCAGATGCAATTTGATTTGGATCTAACTTGGAAAATCCGACTGACTTAATTTTGTATATTAGATATTTAAATAATATATAATAATGATAATCTGTTTTGAAGGCGGGTGTCTTACACTTAAATTTAAAATAATTAAAGAAAAAAAGGAATTCGTTTCGATCCATTTGCCGTTTTACAGAAATTATTATTGTGTTTTTAACAACGACATCGCACTGATAGTTTTTAAAAAAATATTTGGTCTCATATTTGAATAAAAAACAACAACTTTGTAAAGAAGACGATATCTGAAATTATTTTTCTTCAGCAACCTACCGTCTAGCAATAGATGCACAGACAGGAAACGCCGGGTAAATACCGCTAGTATATTATATTTCTATAGTAACACAAGTATTTTTTCACTTTAAATCTCTAATAAGCTTCTTTTTTCTTTCTTTTTTTACAGAACGGAAAATGCCGTTTCAAGTCTTCCAGAGTGGTTGCCGGGTTAAGGAATTACACAACCATCGAACAATTCTGTGAGAATTGCTTACAGATCGCCGTAGCCACTGTTGGTCCCATATCAGCCGCTATCTTTTCCAAAGAGAAGACTTTTCACTTGTACAAAAGTGGAATTTACCAAAGTTCCGACTGTGACCAACCCATGAATCATGGGATCTTGATCGTTGGCTATGGAACAGAAAATGGTCAAGACTACTGGCTGGTAAAGAACAGGTTGGGAAAATCTTATAGTTTCAGAGAAGCAACTTGTTTATTTTCCTTTCTTTCTTTTTTATTGTTTCGATTACTACAAGGAGACATAGGTCACCTGGATGTCCACAGCAGATGACCTTTTGAAGATTTGCAGGTCGTTGCTGAACTTAAACCTTCATGGTATTTGTTCTTGCCATGTTTTCTCTTTCCTGTAAACATCATAGAGTTGGTTGGACTGGGTAAGTTTTAAATAGAGAAAGGGACACCGAGAAATACCAAAAGCTCTGATTTGTCGAGTAGGATCATTTCACAATACAGGGTGTCCCAAAATAATGTATACACCCTTTGTTATTGTTATAAGTCGTTCAATTTACTGACTTTTATTTGCAAGATTGATAAACGAGATTGAGTAAGAATATTCATTTAAAAATACTGACAGTAAAATTAACAAAAACATAGAAAATTAACTTTTAACAAAGATAAAGGCTACTTAGGGTAATTTCAGAATGTTCATAAAATGAACCCTCATTCTAACCCCAACCCGTTCTGCTCAATACACTTTCCATATAGTGAAGACGTGAAGAATTGTACCTACAAACGTCCTGCGACATTTACTCCGGTATTTGAGCACATTCTACTACAATTACTACTCCCATTTGTTTGCAATTACTTCAGGTTTCTTGCTTTAAACATTGTAGCCTTTACGTTTATTAAAAGTTAATTTTCTATGTTTTTGTTAATTTTACTTTCAGTATTTTTAAATGTGTATCTTACTGTTCTACTCTTTTATCAATTTTGTTTGCAAATCAAACTCGGTAAATTGAACGAGTTATAACGATTCAAACGATGTATACATTATTTTGGGACACCCTGTATATGTATAGGAACTTTCCATTTTCTTTTCAGCTTTTACATGAAATTTAGATCTTCGCATCAAACCTAGTACTTACACTGCCCTTCCTACTTAGGTTCAACTCTTTCTCGCCGAGGTAGGAGCGGTGGTATTATGGTAGTGTCAGAGCTATATCGGCTGGAACTCCGGTTCCTGACAGGGCCATCCATGACAGACGGGTTTAGTACCAATTTTTATTATAGCCACAACCCGGTTACCAGAGCTCTGGTGAAAATTGAGGAGGAGCCAGCATCAAGATCCGTCGTCCTCTGGTCGTCTCTGCTTTTTAGTTGCGACAAACATAGAGTACTTTATGTAGCCCAGACAATCTTGAAGAACGATCTTCGTGAGCTCCATGCAGAAGTTCGACTTGCTTAACAAACAAACATTACTCTTCAGTAACTGATTAACTTAATATGTATATCTAAAATATGCCTTCTCTCTAACACGCAATCTTGTTTGACCAATCAGAGTATTTGACGACTCCAAGACCCCATTCCCTTTCTAATAACAGGCATTCGACATAACGCTGTTATTACGGGCGCGTGGCTATGAAATCCTCCCCATCCCTTTACTCTCCTGACCTTGCACCCTCTGACTTTAATATCTTCCCAACCATGAAGTTGTTTTTGAAAGGAAAGTGTTTCCCAGATGATGTAGCCTTTATTTCTGAAGTTACGACGTGGTTGGAGGACCAACCTGGGGTGTTCTACAAAAACGGTGTCCAGAGCTGCATCAAACGATGGGAGAAATGCATAAACGTGGGTGCTTCCTATGTAGAGAAAGACTAATAACTGTGCCAAGTTTCATTAATCTACTGCTATGGGAAATGGGTCATGAGCATTACTTATTGAACGACCCTCGTAATAACAGAGTAGGAGCTTTCTCAACAGATTCTAAGAGGCATAACATTTACATAATTGTGTTTGATAGCAGTTGTTTATTCTAAATTGTATTAAAGATTTCTCTTAGATGTGAAGATATTAGAAACCTCCCGATTATATGATAATCATGGTAAACGGACCATTCATTTCCTTTAGTTTATATGAAAATCCTTTAAACCGGAAGTAGAATCGAGTTAAGTTTCCGGTGAAGCAAATAAAATGACACAGAAAAAATAGATTCTGGCATTATTAGATCGACGTGGCAGAACGAATGGCGACTGGACGTTAAATACTCGTCCGCATTTACGATGATGCTAGTAGCAATTATATATTAAACATTGATTTTTAAAATTGTAATTCTCCCAACACAAGGCATATTGTAACTGAGGCGTAAGGGGCTACTGTTATATGGGCCGTATTTAAATGAGGTTAACCTGGGTGGGGAGTTGGGCAGAACGATGTTTGTTTACATTATATTTAGATTCATGCAGGGCGAGGAAACAGGGAGCAGGAAGGGTCCGAGGGAAGAAGCTAGCAAAATAGAAAATATTTTGGCATCTAGAGACCTATACGGTCAAGGGTTAGGATTTTGCTGTTAGTCGAGTGGGGCGGTTGTATTTTCGCCGAGGACGTACAAGTGCAGTAGGTTCAGCGGAGCACATTCCGTGGAAGTACTTGTAAAAAAAATGCACAGCGATGCAACGCTGCAGCTATGCGGCAGGAGCTTGAAAGTAGTACACAGGTACCCAGGGGTATCACACGTGTACCCATTAGACGATCACGGCCTGTCTTTGGTTTTCTCACGTTGCGATGATCCGATTTATATTGCAGCATTAAACGACAACTCTTCATATTTCAAACTATCACGTGACTTCCGTCTCTACAATTAGATGGTCGTGATCGCAGTGATATACTGTCACATAAACACAACCTGAATTCCATGATTTTAAAACATTTGTGCCAATAGCGATCTAAGCATGTGTTGCTTTCTCTCTTATTGTATTTCTCCCTACTATTTGGCTTAACCTTTTACTTGTGGAGGGAATGGTTATTTAATACACGTTCAATCAATCTGATACAGAGTCCGAGGGCAAAGCAATCATAAACAGTTTAGCAGACAGAATACGTGTACCAGAATTCCGATGGATACTGCACGCCTGTCCTGTGCAGTTCTAGGAGGTCCACCCTCCCAGGCTTCGCCTCCCCTTTTTGGGGAGGAGTAAGTTTATTGCTTACTGTCTGAGGCGCCACTACCGGGGAATGCCGACGGGGCTGCCCAGACAATTTTTAAATGGCCAGAGTGCTCACCTCTCGAGCGCTGGCTTTTCAAACCCCACTTTCTCGACCCGATCTTGGGTCACATCTTACTTGTGGGAGTAAGATAAAACTGGCCTTGTGCCAAACTCATGGGGAGGAGTAAATAAAACCAGAATAAACCGGTATCGTCCGGGCCTTTGGGTCTGGATTTACGCCGGTCTATTGGGGGTTGTCTGGTCCTGTGCAGTTCTAGGAGGTGCACCCTCCCAGTCTTCGCCTCCCCTTTTTGGGGAGGCGTAAGTTTATTGCTTACTGTCTGAGGCGCCCCTACCGGGGAATGCCGACGGGACTACCCAGGCAATTTTTAAATGGCCAGAGTGCTCACCTCTCGAGCGCTGGCTTTTCAAACCCCACTTTCCCGACCCGATCTTGGGTCACATCTTACTCGTGGGAGTAAGATAAAACTGGCCTTGTGCCTAACTCCTGGGGAGGAGTAAATAATACCAACAATGTTCAACACAATCTCAAATCACTGTTCACAGTCCAAATGCAAAGCGATCGTAAACAATCTAGCAGGCGAAATCACAGATATACCAAAGCGTAACAAAAGATGCAGACATGCATTGCCGAAAACGTCTTCATTTAATAAAAAACACAGCTTTTTTTTAAAATAGGTCTCGACACGCCCACTTCTCAACATATCCAATCAAGAACCTCTCCAAAATGTATCTCTTCTTTATTCATGACATTTAATTATTTACGTAATTCCACTCCTTCCACCATTTTTTGACTCATTCTCCCTTTATTTACGCCATTTTCTTTTTTCTACCACCTCTTGTCCGATTCGCCATTCCTTCCATCATCTAAAATATTCAATGCGCAAACAAGCAAAAAAGTCAGATTATCATAATTTTACTATCAGATAAATATTATGTTTCAATTTTTTTTTTAAGATTAATATCGATAATTTGCATTATTTGGATTATTCAAACTTCTGTTTTCATCTTGGATGTTATTCTGACGACGTATCGGCTTATGTAACCTCCGTTCTTCTTCGAAAAACAGTCTAAAGACATGATATGATGTTTTAAACGCGATAGGCTAGTTTAATTTAATTCTTACGAGAAATTAAGAAATGATGCCAATCGAAGTTGGGGCCCGTTTTGGGGTGGTCACCCTGTAATAATGAAAACAAATAAATAATATAAAAATAAAACACTTGGGAGTTTTCTCACAGTTTTATTGTTTTTTTTATTGTAACATTCAAAAAATTTTTTTTTTTTGAAAAATTAACTGGTTTCACTCAATTGGAAAACTGGCCATCGAAGAAATACCACACATGTTACCGTTGTTGCGTGCGCATCGCCCGCAAGGATCCGTGGCGCAACGTATAACAGTGCTAAATAATAATCACTTCTAAGTGACAGTCTTCTGGAGTTTGAAGATTCAATTCTCAGTGCGGCCGATACTAAGAATACAATTACGAATTAAGACTTCTATCCGGTCATGGTTGACGGAACGAGAACAAGCTACCCCCGTGGATTAAATAAAACGGTTTCGTTCGAAATCCCGTACAAATACCCGAGCTCGACATAAACAGTCTCGATTCTACAGGAAACACCACTAAAGAAGGTCGGAGATTACATCGGCCAAAACGTTGTGGGAATAACATCGAAGATGAGAACAGTAGTCCGAATAATCCAAATAATACAAATAGATGGATAGTCAGAACAATTCTATCTCATATATTGCGCGACCATGTGTACGCAAGTGTCTTTCCTGCACATGCCATTATTCTCCTCGCCATGGGATTTTGAAGAGTTGGTAATTACACACACACGGTTCTATGAATGTCAAACCCGTTTCTAGTTCTTAGAAGATATGTTTTGTATATGGGAAAGTGTCAGTTCATATGGAGATTCGGAAATTGCGTAAGGGGGGGGGGGGTTAACTTGAAACGCCTCACTGTATAAAATGTCGAGTTCTATTTAATAAAGCTCATTTTTCCAAATGCATATGGTCGAATGACTCGATCGAAATATTTTAGTCTGCCTCTCAATATAAGGATCAGTTTCGCAGAAAAATATTAATTCAACATAATATATAGAATGTTTTATTTCTTATAAATTATTATTCATGCTATTTATTAATGTCGTATATGATCATACATTTTAATTAATATATTATTATTTTACATTAAATGGGTATTATTTTATTTATTTATTATTAATATGTTTATTTTTTTTTAATTAATTAATTTATTTTTTAATTTTAAAATTCAAAACGAGTAGAATATTTTTTTATTTATTTTAATTTTATCTTAAATTAGTAAATAAAGGTTCGGTTTGATCGTTTAAATACACGTGTTGTTTTTTTAAATTCCTGTTTCCTGTTGTCAAGATTAATGTATTTTGTACATGAAAATGCTCACTAGGCTTCGCTCAAATCTAATCTGGCACTGATCACCAAGCAATTCCTGTTTATCTTGTTAATTTTCATGTTTAATCTTGTCTGTTTCTTTTATCATAACTAATTCTCCTCTATTTGTACATATATTTTCAGTTGGGGTCCAACTTGGGGGTCACACGGTTACATCAAGATCGCACGCAACAAAGGTAACATGTGCGGTATTTCTTCGATGGCCAGTTTTCCGATTGAGTGAAACCAGTTAATTTTTCAATTGTTTTTAAAATAAATAAAAAAAATATATTTTTGAATGTTACAATAATAAAAAAAACAATAAAACTGTGAGAAAACTCCCAAGTGTTTTATTTTTATATTATTTATTTGTTTGCATTATTACAAGGTGACCACCCCAAAACGGGCCCCAACTTCGATTGGCATGATTTCTTAATTTCTCGTAAGAATTAAATTAAACTGGTCTATCGCGTTTAAAACATCATATCATGTCTTTAGACTGTTTTTCGTTATTCTTCGAGATGACCATTATTTAGCTCCGTGCATTTACCGAGGAAAACCACCGAGGAATAACCATGGCCCAACTTCCCGATAGTTTTTTTAATTTGAATTCCGTGGAGGGGTCCTGGGGTTCTCTGTGTGAACTCTGTCTTTAAGGTTATCATAGAGAGAAAAATGTGGGGGGTTAAGGTCTAGGCTGTGAGGAGCTCATTCAAAATTAATCTGAAGAATATCGCGCAGCCTCCAAAGTTTTCTTTAACCTAATTCCGGGACAGGTTCGAAGTATGCGAACTTATATAAGAACTTGTTCCACCTTGCTGGAACCAGAACTTTACAGTAAACGACATATAAACAACGGTTATAAAGACTGCAGCTCATTTTCGCGAACAAAGTGTTTTGGATTCTGCTGAACTGACTCGATCCTTACGCCATCGATCAGTGCAGCTTGATGAGACGTCCCGAATTGCTTGGACGGTTGTCACAGGCTGCATCGTTCTCCACTGTCTCACAGTCCTCGATGGGGTTCACTAAGCCTATAATTCTACTCTCAAAAGGGTCTTTTCACATTTAAACTGATGCATGGATATGTTCTGCACTTTACTGTGATAAGCCTCCCCCATCCCAATAAACATTGTGATTTATTTACCGAGCGAAAATAATTACTTACTTGAATACATTACTGAATCACGTCAAGAATATCACTAGTGTAAATAGCTTTAAAACAATATTGACCGATTTCGTGATTATGGACTTCATAGACACTATTGGGAGCACCCAGATGAAATTTATTTTTGCTTCAATTCACCCCAAACAATGCACACTGCCACTGAGACGTAAGGGGCTACTGTTAATTAGGCTCCAGAATTTAAATTTCTGCATGTTGGTACAGCCGGAGAAATAGGGAGCAGAGAAGGAATTTTAATTCGAGGAAAGAATCTATTAGAATAGAAAGCCCTCCGGCATCTGGGGACCTCAACAGTGAATGGGTAGGATTTCTCTGCGTTTTGGCTTCGTTGAGGTTATATATGTTGAGTGGACACAAGTGCAGCAAGTTCGTCGGGGCACATTCCGTTGAAGTACTTATAAAACAAGTATAGGATGCAACATTGCGGCGATAGGACAGGGGATCGAGCTTGGTAGACAGTGTGGGACCTATTAGGTTAGAGACTACATTTTGAACGCTGTCCACAAGTGATAGACTAGTGGTTGGTGCACCAGCCTATATGTGGCAACAATACTCCAGGTATGGGAGAATGGTTGTTTTGTAGAGATATGGCATACTGACAGGCGTGAGAAGATTTCTAGCCCGGTAGAGGGAGCCTACCTTCTTTGCAGCAGACTTGGCAGTATTTATTCCAATTCATGTTACCTGAGAATGTTAAGCCGAATCTTAGGAAGGGCACGATCAGCCGTGGCAATTGATGGTTGGTAAGGTTTCTTATAATTGTTGAAGGAAAAGGGGATTTGTTTTGGAAGCATTAAATGTAACCATAATCTTTTGGCATCATTCCTCTACAGACTGGAGACCATTTTCTAAAGATTCGGCCATTGTCTTCGTTCTGCGTTCGATTTGTCTACATGTTGAGAATAGAATGTGGTGTAATCAGCAAATATACCCATCTCGGATGCGATTGCATTTTAAGGCTAATATGCAATTAGTGGATTTTTTTACTGACGTGTTAAAGTAAATAAAAGTAGAAACTAATAATGAAACATTTAAAAAAATGTTACCAGTGATTTTTCGCCGATGAAAACCGGTGGCTTTCCCTGGAGTCTGAGTGACAGCATTATTTTGTAAACTTTATTTTATATGAGATTTATAAAGATTACGAATAAAGTTAAATGTACGCACGCTTATTAAATGAAATTCTGTTGAGAACTGAACTTTCTGTGTAGTTTCCCAGCAGATGGTTTCGTGTGCCTTCTGGAGTTGGACGGCTTGTTAGGCGAAATTGGGATCCCTGTCTGGATGACGCAAATCAAATCGAATTCTGCTGAGAACGTACATTTTGTGTTGTTCCATCAGGAGGGATTGTGTGATCTCTGTGGTCAGACGACTTATTTGTGAAAATTGTCATCCTGTATGTATTAGGATAATTTGAGGAAAGAAAAAAAAATCCCAGAGAATCAGGACAGGCGGAGAAATACAAGGGAGCATAGGTTAGAAGCAAATTGCCATGTTTGGGTAGAAACTTTTATCAGAGAGAGAGAGAGAGAGAGAGAGAGAGAGAGAGAGAGAGAGAGAGAGAGAGAGAGAGAGAGATAGAGAGAGAGAGATAGATAGAGAGAGAGATAGATAGAGAGAGAGAGATAGGAAGATAGAGAGAGATAGAGATAGAGAGAGGGAGAGAGAGAGATAGAGAGAGAGAGATAGATAGAGAGAGAGAGAGATAGAGATAGAGAGAGGGAGAGAGAGAGAGAGATAGAGAAGAGAGAGAGATAGAGAGAGAGAGAGAGAGAGAGAGAGAAAAGGAAAAGGAGTTAAATGTCCCGACAAATACCAACTATTAGCGAGTGACAGGGATGGGAGAGGGAAGCAAATAGAGGCATGATTCCTGACTCTCTAAAAGACCAACTCGGTTACTTGTCAATTTTAATAAAACCAGCTGAACAAGAATTTGTTGAAGAAGAGGATTCATTGAGAGAATTTGTCTGCCTATGTACCGACCCTATATGAAGGACTCCTGAGCTGAAGCCTTGTGCTTCAAAACTAATAAAATATATTTTGAATAATAACTAATTATAGTATACTCTCTCCAAAGAGTTTCGCCACATGATTGAGAACAGAACCTCCACCCAGGGGTTGTTTCGTATGGATTAGCAGCTTTTTACTGAAGTATTTGCTAAAAGCATCTCCAGGGCTGTGTTCTTTTTAGGGAAGTTGTGCCATTCTACCATATCCAGCCCCTGGTATACCTAAATGGTCACCCATCTGGTACTGGCCAGGTTCAACGCCGCTTAACTTCGGTGATCTAACGAGAACCGGTGTGTCACCGTGATTATGCCTTTAAACACTTATCAACAATTGATAGAAATCCCATAGTGTCACTTTTTGGAACAAATTGTTTTTCTTTTAAAGATATGATTGTATATTGTTTTTTTATATAAAATAAAACTTTTGATTTATTTAGAAAAAGAAAAACGACTCCCTGTTTGTGAAATACGTTCGCGCACAAATCGGGGAAGAAGTCTCTTTTTTTCGTTTTACTAACGATCATTAATTACCAGAAATATTTTTTTTTTGGGGGGGGGGGGGGGGAAGAATTTTTTTATGTACTAACGATTCACCGCTTATCAAGGTCCAAAGGCCACTCGAGGATAAAGGTTACTGAGTTTGTCAGGTAGATGGCGAGACAACACCTTGAGGTTTCATAAAGTTGGTTGAAGCGGGTCAGAATTTGATTATTTAAGAGGACGGCTCAACAAGAATATATTAAAATTGGGTTTGAAAACGACCATGTTTTAGTCAGTTGTGAAGCAACCCCGCAGTATTGTGTTCTTGGAAGAAAACTTTTCTCATGGAAGTTCTTTTAGTTTTAGGTATACAGAAGAAGAAAGGGAAATTATTTGCGGTGGTTGTAGTTAGACGAGTTTTTGTTGTAAATGTTTTACAGGGGTAACATAGATCGGAGCTCAGTCGAGCACTTACCATGTAAGAATAATAAATTATTGGAGATCGGGATTTGCTTCCTTGGTCTTTTGGCTAGGATCAAGGTGTAGTATGTGTTCTGACTGTCCTGTGCAGTTATGGGAGGTTAACCCCTCCCATGCTTTGCCTCCCCTCTTTGGGGAGGGGTGGGTTTGTTGCTTACTGTCTGAGGCGCCCTGCCCAGGCAATTTTTTGAGATTCACCTCACTCTTCCTCTAGAGTGAACATTCCCACCTTCCGACCTTGTGTCACATTCTACTTTGTGGGACGTAGATAAATAGGTGAATTCGAAATGGTCAGACAAAGTGGTATAATGTTTTGATCTTTTTTTGTGTAAACGCGACTGGCGACAGGTAACCAGATCTGTGACCATTTAACCGTAGCCGAGAGTCGTGGGTATAATCGACCAAAATGTCTAAAGCGTTGGTGCATAACTAGCGACAGCAACTGAGGATAATTTTTCTGTTATATTTGTGTACACGTGACCGAGAAGAATGCACAATAGGGAGGGTTTTAATTGGTGCCTACGCGGTCGAAATGAATGCAGTGATTATTTTAAATGTTGGTGTTTGTTTAAGTTAGGTTTCTCTGAACGTATATATTCTATTAGAATCATAAGAGTTAAGGTGTTCATGCATGTCCTTGGTCCAAATATATATTACTAGCAGGATGACCCGACGTTGCTCGGATTTGAATGGGGATCACTACTATGTACTTTTTCACTATGCTCATAACGCCATATCACTTTCTTTGTTTTTATTGGCCCCTCCTTCCGTTTCATCCTCTAATATAATCGAAAGAAGCTGAAATGTTGGAAAATTCTCAGAATTAGTGTCTTATAAATATGGTTAGATGTCATTAGAATCGGATACACATATTTTAAGTTTTAAACTTTAAAATATGTGTATCCGATTTTAATGAAATTTTAAACCATATTTATAAGACACTAATTCTGAGGGTTGTGTTCCTATGGGTCACTTAGAGGTGGAGACACGTAGATATTCGGCACATAGATGGTAACAGAGATTAGAGACAACTTTTTGTTTGTTTTTGTTTTACTTTTTATAAAAGACTTTCTTTGTTTTTACTGCCCCTTCCTCCCGTTTTTGCCCCCTAAGATTTCGGAAGAAGTTGAAATGTTGGAAAACTCTCTGAATTAGTGTCTTATGGTTTCACTTTTATTAAAATTGGATATATGTAGGGTTTAGTTAACAATCTCCAACAGAGCGAAAAACACTTAAAAAAAAATATTCAACAAATAACTGCTACCATAGGCAATAAAAATTACTTTTCTAGTTTAGTAAATAAGTATCCTTGTTTTTTTTTTTTTTTTTTTTTTTATAAAAGACTAGCGAGAAGACGCGACGTTGCTCGGGATTGAATGGGGATCAATACTATGTACTTTTTCAGAATACTCATAACGCCATATTACTTTCTTTGTTTTTACTGCCCCTTCCTCCCGTTTCGCCTCCTAAGATTTTGGAAGAAGCTAAACTGTTGGAAAACTCTCTCTGAATTAGTGGCATACATATGGTTCAAATTTTAAAGGGGGCATGTCCCAATGAGTCACTTAGAGAAGGTATTCTGTACATAGAGGGTAACGTAGAGATTCAGGATCACTTCCATTGCCTTCCCCGGAGAATTTTATACATATGATATAAATTTAAGTGTTAAAGAAGGTTCGCCCTCCCCCATGACTCGCTTAGGTTAGGAGTGCACTTTAAGATTCGGGACCACTTCCATTGTCTTCTGCAGAAACGTTTATACATATGATATAAATTTCATAAAAAAATAGGATATATTTGAAGTTTTAAGGGGTTATACCTTCATTGAGCGCTTAGGGATGCACTTAGAGATTCAGAGAACAACTCCCAATGTCTTTTCCAGTACATTTTATATAAGAATACACTTTTAGATTTTATGCAGATTCTCTAACCCTTCTTTCTATAGGGAACACATAAACATAGACACACACACACAGACATTGAATTATATGTAGAGAGGATATATGCTAGTGTACCTACCGAGCGTTGTCCGGAAGTGCTTTTACTTGCAATTGTTTCTTTCCAAAATGTTATTATATTTCCCCCTAACAAAACGAAGTAACTCTGTATCGACGAATACAGAGTTACGTCTCTTATTTGAAGATGACGTCAGTACGAAAATAATTCCGAAATGTTCAAAGTATTTTCTGCAAAGAATTAAAGCGAATTATATTTTATTGTTCTTAAGAACATGCTGCAACGTTCCACGCAAAGAACTGACGAATCAGAATCAAATTTGATTGTGTAGGAAGAATACTATCGATGAGAAAAATAGAGAAAATACTGACTTTATTTTATTATATAGATTTGGAATCTGCCTTTTTCTTCGTCTTAGATGAAAGTGAAAAGAAAGGCCAATACCAAGATAAAGCACAACTTTCCATCAAGTAAAAGTTTACGAAGAATTCAATGGTTGTATTAAAGTTAAATTATTTTTTATAATAATACCGTGGGGTCTGTGTTCGCACCGGACCCCAATAAACAGCAAAGACGACGTTTTATTAAATCTTGAAAATTATAGAAATTAAAAAAAAAGAATAAAAATGGTAATATGGGCTTCAGGACTTGCAGTAGCAGTACATAGAAGTCTCTAGTAATTCCCGGGCAACACGGTGGTCCCTGCTGGTATTATTTAAAATCACAATGATAAACTAACCGCGAGTACCTATGTTGGACACAAGTGACGTTTGTTCTACTCACCTGTTTTGCTCCCACGCCGATCGCTTATCGCATCAACTTGTAAAATACAGCTCAACGCTATTTTCTTTACCTTATGGCGACCTTATCAGAATTCATATTTTCTTAAGCGCACTTGACTCGTAACTCTTTTTTAAGATGGGGGGGGGGGGTTATTCAAGATGTTACATCTCGTATGCTAAAATGCATACATTTGTATGACCGCATTTCTTAACGGTAACCCTCTCCAGAATCACTGTGTAACTGTCATCTTACCCGCGGTTTATGCAATGGTAAAACGTTGCGTAAAACATTTTTTTTTTTACTAAATAGTCACTTCTTATCAAGGCCCAAAAGTCCACTCGAGGATAAGGGTTAATGACTTTGTCAGGTGGAGGGTGAGACAAAACCGTGATGGTTGGTAACGTTGGTTGAAATTGGACAGAATTTGATTATTTAAGATGACAGCCCAACAAGAATTTGTTTACATCGGACTTGAAAACTACAATGTTTTATTAAGCTGGGAAGCAGCCCCGCGGTATTATATTCCACAGACGGGTAGTTCTAGGAAAGAAACTCTGCTCATGGAAGCTCCGTTTAGTTTTAGGTACAAAGAGGTAGAAAGAGAAATTGTTGCAATTAAATCACATTTGAATTGATATTTTTAGTTTAAGTTTTTCTGTGCGAGAATAAAATTCCTAAAAATATCGAGGCTGTTCTTAAGATAGAGGCATGTTCCCACATGGTAACTGTTATGGTGCCGTACCTACCTACGGAGAACTAATGGACTCGTCCACCTTATAAATACGGGAAGCACGTGACACTTGTTCTCTTCTTCCCAGGCAAACCGGCAATGGCGGTTGAGAGCACATCTCCTTGTATCTCTTTCTTTCTATTATATAATATATACCTTTGTTCATTTAAACCATGTGTTCCTGTGTCATTCATTCGGCCTTACCCAGGTCCACAACAGTAACATTTGCCAGGAAAAAGTTATTATTAAATCCCATTTCAGTTAGAAGTTTATGTATTTTATTTTTAGTCTTTCCGGAAGTTATTTCTTCTAAATGTGTGTGCGTTATTCTTCATGCCCCAAATTACCAAAGTCCCTTGAAGAAATTTTATATCAAGGTTTCAGGTTGCAAACATATGTACTTGTATAGACGTTGTGTATGTACTTGTATAGACGTTGAAACTGTCAGGTTCACACTGTAAGCGGTTCTTAAGATAATAATGTACTTGGTATGAGTTTTAGGTCCGCATTGCAAGGGAAAAGTGGAGAGAATGAAAACGTAGACAGATTTTTTGTAATTTCTAAAAATTGTTACTGGTCGGCTTATCGGTCACTGAACTGACTCCCACATCATGTGCTATGATCGTCTAGTCCTTAATCATCCTTGTAACCGAAACTAACCACCACCGTGTTTTATTTACTCCTCCCAGGAGTTAGGCACAAGGCCAGTTTTATCTTACTCCCACAAGTAAGATGTGACCCAAGATCGGGTCGAGAAAGTGAGGTTTGAAAAGCCAGCGCTCGAGAGGTGAGCACTCTGGCCATTTAAAAATTGCCTGGGCAGCCCCGTCGGCATTCCCCGGTAGGGGCGCCTCAGACAGTAAGCAATAAACTTACTCCTCCTCAAAGAGGGGAGGCGAAGTCTGGGAGGGTGGACCTCCTAGAACTGCACAGGACAGGCGTGCGGTATCCATCGGAACAGATACTACACCTTGATCTTAGCCAAAAGGCCAAGAAGAACCACCACCGTGTGATGCAATTAATAAAACCCTAACCCTATTACTGCTACTCTCTCTCCTCATTGATCGAAGACAGTCGTCGATGCGTGTGTTGGTCTATTTGTTTGTAATTTTAAAAATCAAAGGCCGTTAGACATACTTTTATAAAAGGAAGGCAATAATTCGATAACATCAGGTTGGAAAACGATAGGTTTATTGAATCGCATCTGCCAATCGCGTTACAATTAATTAAATCATTGTTCTTTAATTATATCAAATATTGACTTTGTCTTTGTGGTAATCTCCATAGGCGAAAACATGGAAAGAGATACTATTACGTGTAAAGCTTCGTAGTTACAAGTCCATTTTTAAATACGTCTGCCATTAATCATCGCTTTTTAAAGCTTTAACACTAAGCGAGATTATTCTCCTCTTTGTCTCTGTTCCTCATAGCTTACGCCATTTTGGATTATTTGTATTATAGACTTCCGTTCTCACGATACTGTTAACCATTTTACCTATTTGTCTAAAACACTTCTTGTCTCATAACCTAACCCAATATATGTACTAACTAATATATGCACTATCTAATTGGTCCAATTGAATATTTAACAACCAGGCTTACTGGTAAGGAGTGTGATTTGAAACCCAGCAGGACCAAGAATAAGAGATTTCTAAAGGCAGATGAAGTCTGTGTTAGCATCAACGCTTATCTGGTCAACAATTCCGGCCAAGTATTGTGTTAAGTCATTTTCTTAAATTAGCATTTCTTGTCTTGTAATCTTGTCGAATCTTTTTAGTACACAGACTCTGATCTCGAAAAACTTGAACTATCCCTATGAATGCTATATCTACTATGAATATCTTCTTCGGTACAAGTAATTCTTTGTACAGCTCTTCACATAAGTGGTCTTACTCGCTTCCATGCGAGTTGACAGTCAACATACACATACACACACACGCACACACACACGCACACACACACACACATCCGTGCTTGAAACCGACGGTACGAATGTTGTACTAATTTTTCTGTACCAATATATATATATATATGGTATAATCTCCTAAACTAATGAACGTATCATTACGAATTTTTTAGAATATATATTTTAGGCAACACGGTGAGTAACATGGAAACAGTATTTCTTTTGGTAATTTTCAACATTCAGGGGGTTAATATACACAAAGTTAGGTATCTGTATATGTTTATATATTTCGTTGTACAAGATTAACTTCTAAACTAATGAACGGTAAGTAACATGGGCAGATTATATATTTTTAAAAATGTTATCATTTAGAGGCTGCGCCCACCCAAACTCAACAAAAAACTTTTAAATAAGTGAGATACAAAAAGATAATAGAGTAAAAAATGGCCTTACATGAAATTTCGAGTTAAATATAAAAATATATTTGTAAAAGAATCGGTGTGCGCGCGTGAGCGTCAATAATATGTATGGTTTTTGGTAAACCATAAACTATTGAACTTATTATGAATTGTGGAATATGTATTCAAGGCAACTGGGTGAGTAACGTGGGCATATCATATTTTTTGTAAACTTTACCATTTAGGTGGGGTGATACTACCATACACAGCGAAGAAAAGAAAAACAAAACATTAAACTCTAAAACTAATGCTATATTTATTGCTTATAAATACATTGGTTTTATTATAGAGTGGAAGATCTTTTATTTTATTTTAACTTAATTCACTGGCCTAAATTTTCCCCTATAAAATATTAGCTGGCCCAAATGTCTGTTGGACTAAACGTCTAGGCCAAAACTTCAGGGTTAAAATTTCTGCTGTACAAAATGTCCACCTAATACACGTATCTTAGAGTGCCTGAGAAGGTTTATCATCAAGGCAGTAAATGTCACAAATCGGGGAGGGAGGGGGGGGGGGGGAAAGGTGTAACAACCGAAATTGTATTCGAGTTGTTTACAGGTTCTGTCACGTGGTCGTCGACTGATAACGAACGCAGATGGAGAAAGATTAACGTTATCAATATTTTTACTATAAATACAAAAGAATCAATCTTTTCAGGAACCCACCAGTCGTCTCCCTGCATTTCGTTGAAGCTTCAGCTTGAAGGTAAGATATTATTGCTCTCTTTCACTCACTCTCACTTATATATATATATATATATATATATATATATATATATATATATATATATGAAGAAGAATGGAAAGGAATTAGAGAAGCAAAAGCCAAATCAAATTTCAATTAAATTGCTCAGAGCCAGGTATATTCCGTAAAATTGCCTTTTTGCGGAATATACCTTGCTCTCAGCAATTGAATTGAAATTTGATTTGGCTTTTGCTTCTCTAATTCCTTTCCATTCTTCTTCATATCTACCTGCTCTATCCTGGATATTGAGCTGTATACTCTTCACAATAGGTTTTACCTTTCCTAAAAGTTCGCTTTTAGTACACCACTTTATATATATATATATATATATATATATATATATATATATATATATATATATATATTAATTCTGCCTGATGGGACCTCAGCTTTTAACTGCTGTAGATCGATAACATCGACATGCCAGTGTCGCAGATTTTGTACATGTCAGTTTGAATAAAAACAAAAAAATACAAAAACAAATATATATATATATATATATATATATATATTATTTCATATATCTACATTAAATGTTATTAGGAGATCTAATATTTTATCTATAACTTAATTGCCATCAACATATTTCCATAACTTACTTTTCATAACTTACTTTTCATAACTTACTTTTCATAACTTACTATATACTAGAAGAATACCCGTCCCAGAACGGGTAAAATTAATTTCTCGAACAGAAGAGCTTTGCACCACTTCTCGTAAGAACGAAGATTAAAGTCAAGCTATAATGATACGAAACCTTATGTCTAGAATCCTCACTCCTTATCCACTCACATTTTATATGGTTATATATTTTTACATTCGCATTATTGAATGCCGTGAGTGTTCAATCCTTATACGAATAATTGCAACTTACTAGAGCGCTCAACTCACGAGTGGGGAGCAACTGTTTCACCGTATGACTGTTCTACAGTGTTACTAGAGGTGGCGAGTGTTTTCACGCTCATATTCCCCCCCCCCTCTCTCTCTCTCTCTCTCTCTCTCTCTCTCTATATATATATATATATATATATATATATATATATATATATATATATATATATATATATATATATCTTTCTATCTATCTTTATCTCTCTCTATCTATCTCTATCTCTCTCTCTCGCTATCTATCTCTCTCTTTCTACTCTTCTCTTTTATGTCACTTGACACATTTTATCCAAAGGAAATTAATAAGAATGACATCGCGTCATCTACTTTTGACAAAAGATGAATTTGTACACAAATTCATTTTACTTACCTGCTCCCCAGGAGGTTCGACACAAGATCAGGTGTGGGTTTTGATGAAAGTTTTTCTGTGGAACGAACTGGATTCGAACCCGGCACACCCAGGTGCTCAGTCCACATCGTTAACCACTTAGCATACCAATGTGTATATATATATGTATATATATATATATACACATATATACATATACATACATACATATATATATATGTATGTATGTGTGTGTGTGTGTGTGTGTGATGTGTGGAGAGAGTTAAGGAAATATGAAACTGTCTGTTTTCAATTTTTACAGTTTGTCTTATTTCTGTATGGTCCTTTTTCTAGAAAGAAAGACAATAGACTAGAAAAGGTGTCGCCCATTGGAACCCCCTAGCCAGCTCTGGTAACATTGTAGTAATCGTGAAAAAAAAAAACGAGTTAAATATAATTAAATAAAACGACAAAACTCCAAATTCTCTTTTTCTTCTGTTTCCCTCTCGACTACGGGTTAAATATTTTTTATTACTTGTTTTATGCCTTTTTGTTTATAATGGACTATTTCAATCTTTTTATCCTTTTCTTTCTTCATTACATTCGACTGTTAAGAGAGAGAGAGAGAGAGAGAGAGAGAGGGAGAGAGAGAGAGAGGGGGGGGAGAAACGAGGGGTCACACAACATGCAGTGAGGAATGAATAGCGTTATAGACAGGAACTTCGTAAGAGATGGGTCACTTGGGGAGTCAGTATTTACCGCCCCCCCCCCCCAGCGCGGGAAGATGTAACACAAGGTCGGAAGGTGGGGATTGAAATGACTGCGCCCAAGAGGCAGAGCAATCTAGCCTACCAAAAATGCCTGAGCAGCCCTGTCGGCATTCCCCGGTAGGGGCGCATAGGCGATTAGCAATAAACTAAACCCTTCTCAAAGAAAGAAGGTAAAGCATGGGAAGGTGGACTTTCTAAAACTGCACAGAACCATACCCCAGCAAGAAACATAAAAGGCCACCTAACTCAAATGGTCCAAACTCTGTCGAACTGATTGTCGGGGACATATCATCGACTTGGCATAAAACAACCCTTACCCTAAGTTTAGGTTGCCCCCGGGTTAGTTATGAGTAAATTAATAATATAGTACGGGCGTAGCTCTGGAAATATCATTCTAGAGGAGACGGAAAATTGTCAATTTCCCGTCCACACTAGAATGAGCTCTGGTAGGAGAAATGGCATGTGTGATGCAATATAATTCCGTGAAAAGAATTGAGTTTTCTAGATTATCAGTATCGTAAATTTGTAAACAAATATACATAATCATTTAAGCGATATAATTTCCTATGATGTCAGTGACAGGTTCTTTAGATCAGATGGTAAAACATCCGACACCAGTGGTCAAGATTGAATGTGATCTGACGTCCGAGTTTCGCATTCGATTAATTGAACACAAGTTGTTATTTTACCCAAGGTTCGAAGGAAATTACGTGTCTATGTCTTTCCCAACACCAAATAACTACGATACATCCGCGAGGATTTGAACTCATCATAGCCGATTTCATAAGCCGCTAAGTTGTCAATTGGGCCAATCACACAGTGCCAGTTGTAGTAGTAGTAGTAGTAGTAGTAGTAGCAGTAGTAGCAGTAGTAGTAGTAGTATCATTATTATTAGTAGTAGATCTCAGCCTAGGCGGAGGTCTACGCTCTTTGAATGCTATCGTTTATTTTTGTAGCTTCATGTAATTTTCTTTTTCCTTTCAGGATGAAGGTTTTTATTGCTTTGTTAGTTTTATTGCCTGCGGCAGTTCTGTCCCAGATGACCGATTCCAGGTTGGACGACCTATGGGAGGGATTCAAACTTAAATACAATAAAGGATACGACAGGCCTGATACTGAAGTTCAGAGGTAAGTCAAGAACACGTCTTAATAATCAACTAGTCGGAAATACATATCAACCATCTAATCCATTCTTTATTCTATGATCACAAAATCGATCAATGTTATTTAATAAACTAGTTTCATTGCTGACATTTTGTCGCGACATGTTCGCGCAATGAATTACTCTCTCATTAAATAAATTCCGATGTTTATTGGAGCGAGCATAAATTCCCTGTTCTCTTTAAAATACTTTTAAAAATGTGCATAGTTTTAATATCAGTTTAAAATTTTAAAGCTTTCAATTAGATCAGCCCATATTCCGTGTTCTTTTGTTACCCACATTTTCTAATTTGTCTTCATAAATCAGATTAGCCATGCTCTCATTAATCCTTTGAACATTTCTTTATGTCCCTTCTGTATTAAGAATAATATTCCATTTTGTAGACGTGTAATCTGGGAGAGAAATTTCCGTCATGTCATTTACCACAATCGTGAAGCTGACAAAGGATTGACGACATTTTGGTTGGACATAAACGAATATGCAGATATGGTAAGTCATACATTTATAAGCTATTTCTGTCTTCTTTTTTATTCAAGTTAATCATGGATGCTTATAGTTTTATAATGGATACTAGACTATAAATTCGCGAAGTCAAGTCTAAACCCAACCGAATTATATCGACTGCATCTACTAACGCGCTAATACCATATGGGATTTCGAAAAGAGAATGAAGAGATCCCAAACAAGGCAGCCTTCTTGAAATCAAAACATTGCAAAAATCAGAGATGCTTAAAGATTCACCAAAGTCCGATGAAATATCTGGGGAGGGGGGAGAGTTAAGAAACAGTGTGAAATTATCAGCACTGGTAAAACGGAGCAGACACCACAGAGCTCATCCCTTCCAAACTACAGTTCCCCTAATTAATTCTGCCTGATGAGACTATTATGAATTCGCAGCCACTCTAAGATACTTGCGGTAGATGGACATTTTATATAGCAGAAATTTTGGACCCTGAAGTTTTGACCTAAACGTTTAGCCCAACGGACATTTGGGCCAGCTATTATTTTATAGCAAGAAAATAAAGTGCCCTCCCCAGCTAACAACATGTACGCAGTACAGAAGTTGGACACTTACGTTTGTGAGATACTCCAAGTCGAAAACAGTTAAAAGACGAACATGATTACCACAATTGCGTCACACAGATTTGGTTGCTTGCTTCGAATCCCGAGAGCTAAATAAATCCTATATGACGAACCGTAGGACAAATAAGTTTTAAAAATATAAGAAAAGAATAATGAAGAAACAGCACAAAGAGGCAAGATCAGAGGATTATCAACCCCTTGAAGAGCTTCGGATAATACTCAGAGGAAAACTAAAAATCCTTCGGTGCTATGAGTGACATAGGAGGTGAAGGAATGATAGATCCAATTAGCGTGCCAGTTTCCTATCCAACTCTTTTAGGTTCGAAAGAACTTGGCAAGGGAATGCGCGTAGTGGTTAACTAGAAGCGTTAGAAGGAGAAAGACAAATATCTGCGGAATTCCATCGGTGACCCATTAAAGAAATCTAGATTTGGGTAGAAATGACCAGTAGTCGAATTTGACAGGTCAATTCTTGCTGAGAAAGAAATTCAGGAATTTATGAAGAGAAACAAGATGCGCATGATCCGAGAGGATTTTTTTTGTTGTTGAAAATCGTCTACAAGCGGCACTCAGGAATCCTCTACATGTTATGGAAAATGTTAAGAATCATCTGGAGGAGAGCTAAGATAGTTGAACAGTGTATTTAGTGTTGAGGTGTGAATTCTGAAGGAAGAAAGAGAAAAATGACTGACCCGATTTCGCATCATTTCATTGTTGAATACCGAAAGTAACATTTTCTTATGTATACTATCAAAGCGACTACCAAATTACATTCTCAGAAATAGCTACATTCATGGGATGGTTCGAAATAGCAGGAGTCGCCGGTATGTTTACCTGTTAGACCATTCAAGAGTACTGACACAGCTCCTAAGATAGGCGAAGGAAAGCAAAAGGGGCTTGATAGTCATTAACATGGTAGTAAAAGTCACCGAGGTAGTGTTTGTCACCTCTCAATAAGAGCTTATATGGACGATCTCGCCATTAGAGCGACATCAGTAATTGGGAAGAGGGGTCAAGTGATTTTAAGAGGGACTGGAGAAGATCATGACACAGGCCGGAATAAACTAGGTCCTTAGTATTGGAAAAAGTAGAGTTACGGAAAACCCGATTTACCATTTTAGGAACGACGACCCAAACCCTGAAGTTTTAAGGGTAAGACTTTTAACAGCTACGACACAAAGCCGCTTGTTATAAAAAGATACGAAGCATAAAAACAGTATTTAGGTTTTATTCAGTAAGGTGAAGAAGTAAGTAAAAACAGGAATATTTATAGGAAGGGGCAGTCTGTTATTACACTGAATGCAGAGGGGATACGATGTTCACAACACTGCTATTCTAATGGCTATTAAAGACATTAACGTGCTGCTGACCAAGATTCACAACTCAAGATTAGCATCGTTGTTTGTGGCATGTTTTTTTCAGCATTCACTATTGTCCGGCGTATTATGGCCATTACTTATGTACACATTTCCAATTATTATCTTAGAAATGCAGGAAAAACAATTAGTAATTGTTGTGAAGTTGTTCCACGGTAAATAATAAATAAAGGAAGTCAAGTCGAGGGTTGGTTTAACAAGTGTATTAACAAAGTAAGAAAGTGACTAGTTCTTGGCTAGACAGTTACAAGACTGTGTTTGTCTTCTGGTGTCTCGCACTATTTATAGTGACAACCGGTGTTGTTTCTTCTGTGTAAGAACGGCCGGTGTAACAGTAATAGTTTGAGAAGATTCAATTTTACACGGTAATCGGTACAAAGTCGTATTAACTTGGTCAGCCGTTTATAAAAATCACCGAATTAGAAAGCCGAAACGAAGCTACCGGCTTATGAAGAAATGAATATTTGGCGGCACTCACTCTTTATATTTGATGCTTATTATTTTTTTCAGCATGGTCGTGAATTTGTTGCAATGATGAATGGGTTGATGACCCGAAACATGACAAGACACACACCAACATTGGTCTTCGATAAGACTGACATCAGCGGCCTTCCAACAGAAGTCGATTGGAGGAAAAAAGGTTACGTCACTGAAGTTAAAAACCAAGTAAGTAAGGAATGCTCTAAAAATCAAGTACTTAAGGCAAACACACAATGCAGATATTAAACGGCGTTTCGTTTCCTTTGCTTACACATTTTACCCTGACTTCGTTAAACACGCCTGACAAACGGAGTG
>OY744537.1:21309225-21364225 GCA_963556195.1 Sepiola atlantica
ATTTTTCATGGAAATCGATCCCTACAAGGCATGAAGCCACTTAATGTAAGGAGCTAACAAGAACAAATATGCTTATCACAAAGACAGGAGATGCCCATTGACCTTAGTCTTGAAAAGACCACTGCTATAGGTAGGAGGAAAACAGTCAGCAGAAAGGGAGTTCCACAAACCTGCAGTTCTTGAAAAGAAGCTATAGGAATAAGAAGTTGTATTACAATGAGGTATCAAAACAGCAAATTGATGGAGACCACTAGACCAACGAGTCAAACGAGCTGAACAAAAGAAGCAGGTAATTCTGATTAACACATGCAATAGTAGTATTTATAGAAAAGACTGAGACTAGCAACATCACGTCTGTAAAAGAGAGGGTGCAGAGAAGAAGAAAGGGTGTGGCCAATCAACTTAGAGATACCTTTCTGCACCTTATCAAGAACCCTCAAATGGGACAGAGATTTACCAGTCCAAATATGACATCAGTATTCCATAAATGGTCTGATAGTAGATTTGTAGAGATAGAGAATAGTCTCAGGTGTGAGAAAGTGTTTAGAGCGATAGAGAGAACTGGCTTTACAAGAAGCAGAAAGAGCAATGGAGCAATTTAAAATGTGTTCTCGGTTAAACACAAGGAATTTATTCACATTCTAAAAGAATACATAGCTTACAGATACTATAAAAGCGTGCAAATTATCGTTGTTAATATACTTTTAATATTTCGGACAGTCACCTGTCCTTTATCAAAACATGTTCTTCTTGGTAAAATAAATATGCAACTTTTGTGTGAAACAAAAACGGACATCAGCTACTTTTATTAATATTTTTCATTGTAACATTTCCCTTATCATTTCATTTGATTTATTTTAACTATAAAACAACGCATACATTAACGGTCCTTTGATAATGCCCCTGTTTTCTCACGTATTCGGAGGCTTTACGTGAAATTATACGTTTAAATGGTAACATTTGCTTAAACTTTATTTATTTTCATTTTAAGGAACAATGTGGATCTTGTTGGGCTTTCTCTACAACTGGATCGCTGGAAGGACAACATTTTCAAAAGACTAAAAAACTGATCTCTCTTTCGGAACAGCAGTTGGTTGATTGTTCCGGTGATTGCGGTGAGTTTTGAAACGTTTTCTGAATCATCCATAGTACTGGGTATGACACGAAACTGCATCCGGTGGTGAGGACTCAGTTTTTAGAGATTTGGGAAATAGAAAGTCATCCATTAATTGCCGTTACTCCTAGGTCCATTCGATCTCGGTTTGATAGTACCTGTCAGGGTCACATCTATATATTAAATACAATATATTATTTACAGACTATTTATTTGCATAATACACGGAGTAATGACGTTGACACACCGGTTTCCGTTAAATCACGGACGTTAAGCGACATTGAGCTTGGTCAGTACTAAAATGGGTGACAATTTGGAAATATCAGGTGCTGCATGTGGTAGGGCTTTCTGCTTGTCCCGGTATTGTTTCTAGTCATCCTGTACTTCTCTGTGCCACTGGACTCAAGCAATGCCGGTTCAGAAGAGATGTGTTGGTGATTACAGGGGGTATCCATTGTTTCTCGAGACTGAACAGGGTCCTGATACGACTGAATAAAAATTAATCTACAAACCATTAATATGTAAAATTAAACTATTCGTTTTCATCAAATGAATATGGTCAAACCCATCGACCGAAATATCTTGGGTCAGCTTCAGTGACGTGTTGGTGTCCTTATTTCTACTAGCATGTTCTTGCTTATCCACATTTTCATAATCTATTTATCTACCTCCGACAGCGGTAAGATGTGACACAAGGTCGGAAAGTGGGATTTGATAAGTCAGCACCCTAGAGGAAGAGCACTTTGACCTTTAAAAATTGCCCGGGCAGCTCCGTCGGCATTCCCCGGTAGGGGCGCCTCAGGCGATTAGCAATAAACTAACCCCTTCTCAAAGAGTGAGAAGGCAAAGCTTGGGAGGGGGGTGGACCTCCTAGAACTGCACAGGACAACCCCACAAACCGTAGGAATCAAGACCCGAAGGCCAAGACGACACCGGTTTATAGGGTGTAGTATCCATCGAAACAGATACTACACTTTGATCTTGGCCACATTTGTTTGATTATTTTCATTTCATATTTACTCCCTCAAACCATTAATTTACAAAACATGCATTTATATATTGAATCCATAACTGTCACATCTTCATCGGTAAAACCGCTTTATTTTTACATTCGTCAACTCATCTCTCTAAGTGGCGCTGTCCATCGTCAGAGGGTCGGTCCGGTGGTCTGTCATGCATGAACGTGGCGTTACTGTAACGTTACAATAATCAACTATTTTCCTGAACCAACTGACCGCCCATCTCCAACATTTGTCACAATTGTTTTCATTTTACTTCAGTAAGTTCTCAGAAATCAAGGAGCCCCTTTTCTGGGGCTAACACTTGATTTCTATATGAGATGCAGAGACATCCGAGTGTTCAATCAAGATTATCCATAACCTCTCAAACGTTGAGTCAGTAAAGCAGTGAAGAACACGATTTTTAAAAATATGGTTATGGTAACGCATGTGCCCCGTTACGGAGTTAGGCGCGAACGCTGAATCCACGCTATTATCATAACACCGAGTTCAATTATGACCTTATTCGTTCCCTCGTCTTTAACGTTGCCCGACATTTTTTTTTATTTTATGAAACTAATTAATTAAGCGCCGAATGTTCGGGTTATAAAAACCTTTTAAAAAATGACTAAATCATTTTTTTTAACCATGAGGATCAGTTTTAAAATTGTCATCTATTTGTTATTTTTCCCCCCGAAAAAAACAAAAAACACAGAAAATCCTGTTTAGAAACAACTTTCATAATTTCGATTTGGGATATCAGTTTACGTTACATTTAAATAACAAACTGACCGCTCAAAAAATTGAATAGGCAAATTTGTTGAAATTGTTTTTTTTTTATATGATCTGATCATTTGAAGTATAACACTACAGAAACGCGGCCCCTTGCACGCGCATATTTGAATGACGAGTGATGAGTTCCAACCAAAGAAAGTTATTATTATTATTATTATTATGATTCAGTCGGTGGTGTTCCCTGGAGTCTGGGTGACAACAAGTCTCCCTATATTTCCAGTACTTTTCACCTCTTTCGATGACCACTATAAATGATGTTGCGTTGATTTCTCGCTGGCAACGCCCATTTGTCTTATGTGCGAATTGGGTCGCAATAAGTCTCCTCACAATCTCAATACTCTCCGCACCCTCCCAGTGGAGGTCTTTCCATCCTCCTTGACCCTTCACGACTATTTCGTGTGTTGCCATCACTTTTTGGGGTGAGATGGGAGTGACAGTTTATGAAATTTCTCGCAGAAATTTCAGTTCCCTTGGTTTCGTGTAGTGATGTTCTTTCGATGTTTTATTTTTATTTTTATTGCAACTTCCATGTGATTTGTTCATTGGTTTCCGCATTCGAGGGTTTTCCTTAAGATTTCAGCTCTTATTATTATTATTATTATTATTATTATTATTATTATTATTATTATTATTATTAGAACGAGTATATTTTCTATTTTTTCTTGTATTGCCATCCATGACTTAGGGGGGTATTTTAGGGCGAATGAAGAGCATGTTCTTTGTTTGCTAAAAAAAACCCCGAAAAAGTGATAAAACACACACAAATTTATAAAGGATCGAAATAGAAAAAAAAAACTTTTCTTATAGCCTAACTGAACTCAGGGTTATTGTTGGGGTTAATTAATGCTCCCCAATAACCCCAACACTAACCCTAAGTCCGAGGTTGCAATACAAAAAAATAAATAAATAAAATATATTAGTTCTGAAAAACAATTCGTTAGTGTGAACGCACCCATTTTTAATATGCGTGTAAAGAGAGGTGTGAGTGTGTTAGATTCTAGAATTTTACCATTTGATGTTGAATAAATATAAATAAAATAAACCTAAAGATTTTTTTACGAAACAAAAACTAATAAATATTTTCGAGTTAATATATATATATATATATATATATATATATATATATATATATATATATATATATATATATATAATTTAGTAAATATTCCGAATTTATTTCAAGACATTTTAATTCAAACAATTGTTCTGCCCATTTTAAAACATATCTTGATAACAAAATTCAAGATCTTTTCAATTTTTTTTCTTTTTTCTCATTTTGTTTACACACCATTATGAAGCCTTAATTAAAACGGCATTATGAAAGCCTTTCTAAATTGCTATATTGTATTTTGAGCTCTGGTGGTATATACACTATTGTGGTATTACCCCAAATATATATAGATTATATAAACATAATATAATATTTATAAAGCTCTACCTAGTGTTGAGCATTTTTGAAAAAAAAAATTAGTTTTAAGTTACTTTTATGAATACAGTTGTTTGATTTCATATATGCGAGGGTCGTTCAATAAGTAATGCCCATGACCCATTTCCCATAGCAGTAGATTAATGAAACTTGACACAGTTATTAGTCTTTCTCTACATAGGAACCACCCAGAGTTATGCATTTCTCCCATCGTTTGATGCAGTTCTACACACCGTTTTTGTAGAACACCCCAGGTTGGTCCCCCATCCACGTCGTAACTTCAGAAATCAAGCCTGCATAATCTGGGAAACGCTTTCCTTTCAAAAACAACTTCATGGCTGGGAAAAGATGAAAGTCAGAGGGTGCAAGGTCAGGAGAGTAAGGGGGATGGGGGAGGATTTCATAGCCACACGCCTGTGCTCCTGATCTAGCGACATGCGAGTTGTGGACCGGAGCGTTGTCCTGCAAGAGGAGGATATCTTTGCTGATCTTGCCCCTTGATTTTGATAGCTTCTCTTAATTTCATCAAAAGTGAACCGTAATAAACTTCTGTAATTGTAGTACCTTTTGCCAGGAAATCTGTCATTACTACTCCGTCTTGGTCCCAGAAGACTGTGAGCATGACCTTGCCAGCGGAGAGCTGCACCCTTGCCTTCTTTGAAGGTGGTAAGTTCAAGTGCTTCCACTGCATTGACTGGGCTTTGGTCTCTGGATCATAGTGATGGACCCAAGTTTCATCCTGTGTAATCAGTCTTTTGAAAAACTTTGACTCATCTTCTTGGCACATCTCCAAATTCATCCTCGAACACTCGACGCGTTCTTTGCTTCTGGAAAAGTGTGAGCAACCTGGGAATCCATCTGGCAGACACCTTATGCATATGCAAATGGTCATGAATGATAGTTTCCACAGACCCTGTACTAATATTGACCTCTTGGGCTATTTGGCGAATAGTAATGCGTCGATCTTCCAAAATGGCAGCCTCAACTTGACGGACAGATGCCTCATCAATGGCAGAAGAGGGACGACCAGGTCTTGAAGCTGTTTCCACAGACTTCCGGCCATGTTTGAATTCACGATGCCAGCGTTTTGCAAGGTCATATGATGAGGCATAATCACCATAAGTTTCTTTCATTTCATCAAAAGTCTCCTTTGGTGTGCGTCCTTTCAAATACAAAAACCGGATCACTGCGCGACACTCAATTGGCTCCATTTCACATCTGACTTAGTTTTAAAAAAACCCTGTAAATCAGAAACCACAATGATTTCAGAGCTGGTTTTTGCATCATAACCCATACAGATACGAATCATTACACATGCAAAATTTCATCTAGATCAGACAACTGGAAGTGGGTCAATATACACACACATATCTATACAGAGAGAGAGAGAGAGAGAGAGAGAGAGAGAGAGAGAGAGAGAGAGAGAGAGAGAGAGAGAGAGAGAGAGAGAGATAGTAATTGCAGTTGGTCGTCTATAGGCGAAACAGTCCGTAAAATGTACCGAAGTTGTTAGTTGAAAAATGAACAGTAAAATAAAAAAAAATTAGCTTAATATTTTCTGTCTGTCTGTCTCTTTCTCTCCCCTCAACTCTCTCTCTCTCTCTCTCTCTCTCTCTCTCTCTCTCTCTCTATATATATATATATATATATATATATATATATATATGAAAACGTGTTACCTAATAGATAATAATCTGACGATTGTTTTGCTAAAAAGGTAAATAATTTTACAGTGTATGGGTCAGGCGTGTCGTATATGCGCGTTTATCGAACAAATAAGACTTTTATATTAACTCGTGAATATATGTGCCTTCCACGCGCATATCTTAGCTTCTAGGTTTATGAATATATAGTTAGAACATTACTTAAAATAACGTCATGACTATTTAAAATGAGGGGAAGTGATAGCAGAATAGAATAACTTGGACGCTAACTCTTTGCAAATACGTTATCGACCCCGTTTTTAACTTGCTGAATATCTATGTAATGTGTAAGCGAATAAGAAAGTTAGGACTAAAACTATTGTTATTTATTCTTTTTAAATCTGAACTATTTATCAAAATAAAACCAAAGAATTAGGAATCAATCAAATCCGAGAATTATTTATTAAAAAAGGCAAATAATCCATCCAATTCAGCCTGTGAACTTCCGGTTTGTTGTATGGATAGATGCAATTCTGCGCTGTAAAGACAACCCAATGTAATGTGATATTATAGTCAACAGCATAAATAACATAAGATGTTCCTACTAGTCGGCGATACGTCCTCGACGATCAGTCCGACAGAGTGTGGGCCGTTGTTGTTTCTGCTGGACCTGCTCTGTCGGGCTGAGATATGGTTCTATTCAGTCTCAGGAGGTCCACTCTCCCGAGCTTTACCTTTTCTTTGGAAAAGGTTTATTGCTAATCGCCTGAGGCGCTCTTACGGGTGAATGCCGACGGGGCTGCTCGGGCAGTTCTTGTAGGACAGAGTACACTAATCCCAGTGCGCTTACTTTTTAGACCGTTTACCTGAAGAGGTAAATAAAATAAGACAACCATACTTAATCAGTAATTTTTTTAAACCATTTTTTTTTTTACTTTCGAAGTCACCGCTTACCAAGGCAAAGAGCCACTCGAGTATAAAGAGTAAATGCATAAAAAATTAAGATATGACGTAATGGAAGGAATTATGACGTAGTTTCGGTTGCAAATGGGGATACAGCAACTTACTATTGCGATAACATGGAAACAAAAATAGAACGGACCCTAATATGAAATACCGGTTATTAATATCGTTCAAGGTTGAACATTTACATATTTCACCATTTTTCTTCTTCAGGAGACCAGGGTTGCAATGGCGGACTTATGGATAATGGGTTTGACTGTATCAAAAAACATGGCGGAATTATGTCTGAGGCTGATTATCCTTATAAGGGTGTAGTGAGTATTTTTTTCTATGGTTCATAAATTCATTAAGAAAAAACACACGTGTATATATATATATATATATATATATATATATATATATATATATATATATATATATACCCCCTCCTCCACACACACGTATTTATACTAACAGTATCCCCGGGCGTTGCCTGGAAATGAATCAGTGCATTGTATACTGTTGTCATTTCTAAACTCGTCTTTGTTAATAATTGATATCCGGTGCTAACAAAGACCCAACGATATTAGTGTACCTATCTCAATTAATACCATCATTGTATTCCTCGTGAAATTTTAAACGTGGTAATGTGTGCTTGATCTTTATATAGGACTTTGTTTTTAATTGCTTTCTTGAACAAACAACCGGAAAGTAAGATAAATACTTTAATCACATCACACACACGATATATTTTAGCAAAGAAAATACACACACACACACATACATATATATATATATATATATATATATATATATATATATATATATATATATATATATATATATATATATATATATATATAATCGAATTTCGATAAAAAAGCAATAGAATAAATAAATTTGTGGCCCACTGCTGTGTTAATTTATCTCGGACAGTACGTATATATATATATATACATATTTTAAACTATAATTTTATTTTAATTATATTTTAAAAAGCCCCCCCCCCACACTTTTTGACTTGGCCATCCACTTTACGGTCATCAATAATGAAGTTATATATGCATGTGTTTAACTGACCCCCCACACACTTTTTAGGAGAGCCCCCCCCCACTTTTATAACTGTCCCGCCGGTCATGTGACGTTTTTTTCCTTTAGATGGATAGAACTATAGTTTTTCTTTTTTGAGAAAGATATATTTCTCCCGAAATATAAAAAAGATGTTCCACTATCCCGGATTTTATTAATAATAACAGTAAGTTTTATATTTACTGATATTGTATGTGAAAGATTTGTTGAAAAATAAATAATTTTGAAGAATAGTACCACAAATAGTGTCTTTGATTATTTGTTTTTTTTGTTCATCTTCTCTTTCACCATTCCGGTTTTCTGCTTTACCTTCAACCTTAATATATATATATATATATATATATATATATATATATATATATATATATATATATATATATATATATTTATTCTGGTACAGAAAAATTAGTACAACATTCGTACCGTCGGTTTCAAGCACGGAAGGTCTTACCCATCCGGCTCTCTTCAGCTTCTGTTGTCATCTGTTTTGGAAATGTGAGGATGGGTAAGACCTTCCGTGCTTGAAACCGACGGTACGAATGTTGTACTAATTTTTCTGTACCAGAATAAATAAATATTATGCTCTTAATTTTTAACTTTGATTCTTAATTAATCGAGCACTCTGCTGGGATTTTTCCTACCATTCTACAAAGAATTTATATATATATATATATATATATATATATATATATATATATATATATATATATATATATATATAAAAATATATATATATATATATATATATATATATATATATATATATATATATATATATATATATAAAATATGGGTTGGTCGTTCAATTTTAAAGTATTGCAGGGTTAGTTAATAAAATTGAAATATAAGCCATTAGCAATACAAGATTAATTTTTTTTTTTTTACATTAATCCTATTAATTTCGGAATAAAATTCCATCATCAGGGGTGACCAGTATTGAGTCATTTTTTTTTCATCAAAAAACAAGAATAAATAAACTTATTTCTTTGTTACTTGATAAACGTCTTTGGTGCGATGTCTCCGCTCTGTTGTTGTTGTCGGTTATGATTCAAATTCCGGTGTCGAACGAAAAGAGCGTTAACTCGCTAGTCTTGATAAAATATGCGTTGGTCGTTCAATTTCAAAGTATTGCAGGGTTAGTTAATAATAATAATAATAATATATATATATATATATATAAATATATATATATATATATATATATATATATATATATATATATATATATATATATATATATATATATATATCTTTTTTCGGTGATCGTTCACCTTCGTCAGTCAAGAGTGAAATGAAATCAATGTTGTAGTTAGCTCTTTCTGTCAGTTTCAGTTTTTATTATTATTATTATTATTATTATTATTATTATTATTATTATTATTATTATTATTATTATTATTATTATTATTATTATTATTATTATTATTATTATTATTTACTCACTAGGAGTTATCACACTGGTCATTGTCAGTGATCACCCACTGCCGACAACCTGTGGTATTCCCTGGAGTCTGAGTGACAACAAGTCTCCTCAGGCCTCCAGTATGCTCCACCTCTTTTCGTTCATCACCGCTGATGATCTTGCGGTAATCGCAACAGCCACCTACCAACGATTTCTCGCTGATAATGGCCATTGGTCTCCTCTGGGGCCCGAGTGGCAACAAGCCTTCCCAAGGTCCCAGAGCTGTCCGCGCTCTTCCAGTGGAGGTCTGGTTTTGCGCTTTCCCTCCTCGACCCTCTGTCCATAATTTTCGTGGTGTCAGCCTATGCTTGCGCCTCTCTCGTTCGGTTGTATTTTCCCCGGTTCTGTTGTTTTGTGCTTCCATGTGTTTGTTCTCCATTCGTTGCTTATGTGGGTTGGTTTCCGCATTCGAGGACATTTCTCAGGATTGTAGCTGTTTTGATCATTACTGTCCTTTGTATTGTCTCAGTTATCCCTTTGATTCCTATTTCTCCTAGTCTTTTCTCCATGTTTTTGGGGACTGTTCCTAGTGCTCCTATGATTATTGGTGTTATACTGACTTTCTTCATGTTCCATATTCCTTTCAATTCTCTGGCAAGTTCAGTATATTTGCTTCTCTTTTCCGTCTCTTTGATCTTCACTCTGTGGTCTGCTGGAACGGCAAAGTCCACGATTTTGCAGGATTTTTCTTTCTTGTTGATTATTATCATATCCGGTCTCCTTGCTGTTATGGGTTTGTCTGTTTGTACATTCATATCCCATATGATTTTGTGTTTTTCGTTTTCTAGTACACTTTCTGGTTTGTGTTTGTACCGTTTTCTTGCATATTCGAAATTCAGTTGTTTGCACATTTCCCGGTGTACTTCTTTCCCCATGCTGTCATGTCTGTTCTTGTATTCCCTTTGTGCTAGCTTGCTGCATTCACTTATTATATGATTTATCGTTTCGTCTCTTTGTCCACACAATCTGCATTTGCTGTTTTCCTGGGTTTTATCTATCTTTGCTTTAATAAAGTTTGTCCTAATCGCATTGTTCTGTGCGGCCGTCAGCAGAGATTCCGTTTCTCTGTTCAGGTTTCCTTTTCTTAGCCATGCCCAGCTGTTTTCATTGGCTTCATCGCTTGTCAGTCTTATAAAGCGTCCATGTAGTTGTTTTTCTTCCCACTTTTCCTTTCTTGTCTTTTTGTTTCTGGGTTCAGTGCTTCCGGGGTTGTTTGTTGGGCTGGTGTCTCTTGCTGTGGTGATCAGTCTTTCCGTGTTCTGGGTTACATATTTCTCCAGCTCTTTTTTGGTGTCTTCCACACAGTCTTCTATACTTACCAGTCCTCTACCTCCTTCATTTCTTTTCACGTAGAGTCTGTCCGTGTCGTCTTTTGGGTGCAGTGCATTGTGCATAGTCATCAGTTTTCTAGTTCTTTGGTCAAGGTGCCTGAGTTCTTCTTTGGTCCAGCTTATGAATGGTCCAGAGTATCTTATTAGTGATACAGCCCATGTGTTTATCCCTTTTACTAGATTTCTGCTTATTATTATTATTATTATTATTATTATTATTATTATTATTATTATTATTATTATTATTATTATTATTATTATTATTATTATTATTATTATTATTATTATTATTATTATTATTATTATTATTATTATTATTATTATTATTATTATTATTATTATTATTATTATTATTATTATTATTTCTTCTTCTTCTTCTTCTTCTTCTTCTTCTTCTTCTTATTATTATTATTATTATTATTATTATTATTATTATTATTCAGGATGGTCAGTGTCACTTTGACAAATCCAAAGTTGTTGCCACAGTCACCGGCCACGTTGACGTGAAATCCGGCAGTGAAGAAGCCCTTCAAAAAGCTGTAGCAACCGTCGGTCCCATCTCTGTAGCCATTGATGCTAGCCACTTCTCCTTCCAACTTTATTCACATGGCGTTTACAAAATTAATAACTGCAGTCCTACCAGGTTGGATCATGGAGTCTTGGCCGTCGGTTACGGTAGTGACAACGGAAACGATTACTGGTTGGTTAAGAACAGGTAAGTTGTCATTTTTTTATGTTGCAATATTTATATATTTATTTACAACAATACCAAGTGACACATTTGGGCCACATATGGAATTAATTAATTAATGATAAAAACGATAATATTTACTGATGTGCAATCCTAATTAATAAACACAAACTTAATAAAATACTGTTGGAAAAATGTAATTTAATTTAATTTTCGTTCCGTCAGCCATGATCAGATAGAAGTGATAATTAATTATGTTATTCTTAGTCATTATCGCCTGTAGTGAAGATTGAACCTTCAACCTCTAGCAGACTGTTACTTAAAACTGATTGTGAATCAACACCCTTACACGTTTATATAAACCCATGGTTCAACGAAGCGAGAACAAGTTACCCTACTAGATTAAATAAAGCGTTTTGTTTAAAATTCCGTGTTCGTTCCCGGTTTCAGCATAAAGATTCCAAAGCTAGAAAAGAAGGTTACATAGGTCGAAACAACCAAAGTGCGATTAGTTGCCTGAATATAAAAAAATTCCGACACATAATGCATGAAAAATGACTGTATATATGTATATATATATATATATATATATATATATATATATATATATATATATATATATATATATATATATATATATATATATATAAAAATTGAATATATATAGTATATTCCATATACATCGAGCACCCGTGTTCCAAAATTCATAATGATCGGTTCATTAGTTTATGAGTTTATCCTGCACAAGGAAATATATATATATATATATATATATATATATATATATATATATATATATATATATATATATATATACATATCCAACTTTAAATGTACTCACCCCTTAAATATTAAAATTTACATAAAAATGAAAATAATGTGCACATGTTAATCACCGTGTTGGATGCAATAAATATTCAAAAATTCATAATGACACGTTCATTAGTTTAAGAAATTATTCTGTATATATATATATATATATATATATATATTCATAAATACATATGCTACGACGTCGTTTCGAGTTTATGCTCTTATCAGTGTTGGGGTGATAATTTCAGATGGTCACAAGGCGCGAACCTGGTTGACAGATTCACCTTTGACTCCGCACGCTTCCACTCTGTCCTCTCGGCCATAGGAAATTATCACGTGATACGAATAAATTAAGTTATATTTAATCTAATTGCAGTAGGCTATAAACATCATAATTGAGGTATAATACTTATTGTTAAAATTTCACATAAGTCGGAGGTATCTGGATTCTCAAGAAAGGGTTTGACCACCTGTTCTCTCACTGTACATACAACTAAATTAAACTAAATATAACCCACATTATCAATCTTTACGCCTAGCAGTTGTGTTCGAAAAGTCATTATGATTGGTTAATTAGTTTAATAGTGAATCTTATACATAGAAATATGTAAACATATACACATACTTAACTTTATATAAATAGAGATATGTAAACGAAAATCGCCATTCCAAGTGGACCTAAGATGTCGAATTTACATAATTATGTTAAAAATCAGATTTTGATAATTTGTACTATTTAATTTAGATATACACTTTAATGGGAAAGGCAGAAACAAACAAGAAATGACTAATATTTTTGTTAATTCATTCACAGAATATTTGCATTCGTAGGATGCATATGTGTGATAATCTGTATAATGATATATTTTTGCTAGTATCTATCATCATCTAGCCATCGTATTGCCACGGATCATCGCGACTCTCTCACGTCATATCGCTCTATCCTACATCACACTTTGTAGGTGTACATATGTGCATTGTGAGTCTCCTGCTAGTTGCTTGGTGTGGGTTCTGTGCGGCCTCCCCACTGAGTCACTGAACCACATCCATGTTTTAGCATCCACAAAAGAACATCGCTGGTGATAGCCCCCAACAGTGTCCAATAAATCTCGTTCTTCTTACTCCGATCAGTATATAAAATGGTTTTGTTTTTGTGTTTCTCATTTCAAAACCATATCGACCAGAGACCCGATTTTCTCAAACATCAACGGATACAGCTAAAATATCATGGCCGACTAATAATCTTTAGATATTGGATACAACTCCAATTTTTCATTTACACATTCTACATACGTTTACACATCCTTACATTCCTAAAACTTCCACTACCCACTACCCACTCCTATTAATTTTCACCCACTCAACTATTTCTTTATCTTTTCTTCTAATGTTTTTTAATAGTGTATATAATGGCTTTGTTTTTGTGTTTCTCATTTCAGCTGGGGCAAACAATGGGGAATGAACGGCTACATCAAGATGGCAAGGAACTACAAAAACATGTGCGGCATTGCCACACAGGCCAGCTATCCTTTGGTATAGAACGAATGTACGCTATGTTTTACCTGAGAAAATAAATTATTTATAACTCAACGATTTCAATTGTTCTTATTTTTTTATTTTTCCAATGAGTATGTGATAAATTGCAATATGTGATGCACTACGACAATGCAATCAAATTAAATCATACGGTGAGATGTTAATATTTCGACTTCATTTCTAAAGACTTTATCGGAAAAATAAATGTAGGATCGTTATGTTTTGAAGATTTACTTCGCCCTTTTCCTCACCCCTTATGCTGTTTCCCCTTTTTATTTCGCAAGTCCATGTTTTCAATTGTATATTTTCCAAAAGTATCATCCGTTCATTTATAGCCACTATAACGAGAAAGTGGACCTTGGGTTTACTTTCGACACCTTCGTAAATCTCGCTTCCCTTATTTTGTCCTTTTGTCCTCACATTTCATGAGCAATGTCTTTGACAAAGGGGGAAGAAGTGCTGTTTTCTGGGTCAAAATCTTTCCATATAACACTTATCGTTAGCTGGGGTTTGACCTTGAAGTAGTATTTCTTTTTAGCTCCTTACATCAAGTGGCTTCATGCCTTGTCTGGACCGATTTCCATGAAGAAAAAAACAATACTCTGATCTCCCAATGAGTAACCAACCCGTCCATCTTTTATCTTATTTATTATAAGAATGTTTAGAATGTGGCTACTTTAAATATAGATTACTAAAAATAACCAACTTTAACACCTTCAACAAAGACACTATAACTTTTAAAAATCTAGTCAAAAACAACAAAACATGGATATACCACGTTGAATACTACCCTACCATTCAACATTATACTGCCTATTTAAAACCAAGTTACACAACGCCCGAGCCAGTGTCTATATTATAGTTACTGTTACATATATAGTAGCACAAAACGTCACAAATCTATTAAGTCCCTTACATATAAGAGACTTAGATGATGTTCTCAATAAAATATGAAATATAGATATGAATAACAAAACCATGAACGGCCTAGACACACAAGCAATGTATTTACTTCCGTTTATCCGCGAGAAGATATGGCACAAGGCCAGAAATTGGAGAGAATAAGCAAGAGTACAAGTGCACCCTGGGCCCTTAAAAATTACCTTAGCAAAGCGAAAGGGCAAGGCCTGGAGGGCGGACCTCTTAGCGTTGAGCAAAACAAATACTATACAATCCATATAAACCAATATACCCATTAAAATGCTTCAACCATCTTATTAAACATTAAAATAACAATTTTAGCTCATCTCTTCCGGCAATCAACAACATAACCTAATTTAAATTCAACAATAGACACTATATGCTGTCTCCGGGATGCGTATATCTCGTAGAAACGTGTGCAAACCCTCCGACAGCGAGCATAAACTTTTATCGACAATCAAGACTCTGAGGCATGGTATATATTAGACACAGGTTTATTGTTCATCGACAAAGGTAAAACTAAAAAAGGAATAAAAACATCGTTTAATAAACACGTAAATACAAAATGGTCACGAGGCAGAGACGAGTATTTGACTAAAATCTAATGAAGACGTAAGCTTAATAAAATTGCAGAATAGAAAATATTTTGAGCGTAGAAATAATTCTAGAAAGGAAAACATACAAATTATGCTAGAAAATAGTCGAGTTACAAGCGACGAGATATAGGATAACACATGGGGGGAGGTAAACAGAGTTCGTTTAAATAAAAGAAATAATACTAAAAAATGATACTAGCATTATTTAATTATATTTTTTAGAGAGAAGAAAGGCAATAATTCTTACCAGCAATGCTTAAAATGTAGGGATATTTAAAGAGATAAAAAAAATCTTCATGAGGCTTCGTGAAGAAAGCAGCTAAATAGATTGGGGGGAAACGCACTGGAAGACTCTCACCGGTGACCGGCTTGAAAGAATCCCATAAGAAAAAAAGGGTCTATTATACACGTTAGGCATAACCCATTATAAACAAAAAATTCTATCTCTCGATAGCTAATCAGCCCGGCGACCTTTTAGCTTGTTATTTTTTAGAATCGTTATGATTTGGCTGCTTTAAATGTAGACTACCTGAAGAATTTGAAATATTTGTTTTCCTTCCTCAAAACCTGGTAAAAAAACATCGCAAAAATATTAACAGCTGAACATTCCATAAATTTCCCATATGAAAAAGAATCTAATAAAATCATACCTTTATTGGACATTCAAATAAATAACAGAAATTTTAACTTTCCAGGTCTATCGCAAACCAACACACAAACACGACTATATAGAATTTTATTCGCACAACAACAAAATTAAAATAGACCTCATAATTGATTTCTATCTACGTCTTAAGAGTATACAGTCACCAATACCTTAAGATGGAATATAAAAATACCCTTAAATACCCAAACTATTTAATATTAAAAGCTAAAAAGAAAAGCCTACAACATACACACAACTATCAAACAAGAAAAACACAATCATTCTCACACTTATAGACCATAACTCTCTGCTGTCTGAATTATACAAACTACATCACAAAACACCCAAAACATTACTAAACAACTCAAAATACATAAGTACCACAACCACAATTATTGCTGGAATTTATTCATTAACGCGCAAGTAATACGACAAAAACAGTTAAACATGGCGAAACTTAAATAAAAAGTAAGAAAATAGTCATCAAAATAAACGATCACAAAAATACCCTTTTCTATCACATCTTAGATTTTAACCACACATTCAATTCTCAGCTACACTAATTGCTGCATAATTTCTCTGTCTTTAAATATTTTATATCAACTTAGCGGACGATTCCGAAACATTTATTTAAACCATACTTTGAATCTTTCCTCCTTACTGCGTGTATCTGTCTATTCGTTATTGAAAAGAATCGCTGAAAATAAATGGTCGTCAGACACACTTTCTCTTATAAAAACATGACAAGTAATTAAAAAAACGTCAGGCCAAGAAACCGACATGTTTATTGAGTCGCACGACGCTGATCACGTTACAGTTAATTACATCATAGTTGGTTAAATACATAAAGCAATGATCGTCTCATGATGGTGATCTTCATCGACACAAATAAAGAGAGAGAGAGAGAGAGAGAGAGAGCGACAGACAGACAGACAGAGCGAGAGAGAGAGAGAGAGAGAGAGACTGTGAAGTGTAAAACATTTTAGATTACACGTTTGTTAACTCACTTGACACGTCTTGTTTCTGCATCGCTTCTATCGAAAAAAAAGAAAACTCTTCTTCCATAATTTAATCGCCTTCGTATATATGAAGAGACTTTCTGTTTCGTATGCTCGCTTCCGTTCTCACGATACCGATCTCTTTTACCTCTTATCTAGAACGATTCCTGTCTTATAACATAACCGCCGATATATGTACTCACTAACATATGCACTCGATAACTCGCCCACCGAATATTTGACATTACCCTCTCAATCAACAAAACATATTAAAAACTTACGGAACAACTTACACGGCGTCAAAAACAAATTATTCAAAAAAAAAAAAAAGAAGATAGGTTTATTGAATCGTTATAATTACACACATCATAGTTGATTAATTACACTAAGCTGTGACTGTCATATAGTAGTGATCTTTATCGATAGAAAGAGAGAGAGAGAGAGAGAGAGAGAGAGAGAGAGAGAAAGAGAGTGAGACTATGAAGCGTAAATCTTTTTAGGTTACACGTTCTTCAACATATTAACACATCTTATCTTTTCATTGTTTCTATCGAGACGAAGGAAAATTATTCTTGCAGGATTTCCTCGACTTCGTGTTATGACGCTAGTTTCCCTGTTTCGTATTCTTGCTTTTGTTCTCCCAATACTGGCTTCCCAGTTCGGCTGATTTTTTCTGACACCCATTTCTAGAACAATTCCTGTCTACTAATCCTACCGCCAATATATGTACTTACTAATATATACATTAACTAACTCTCCCGCTCGAATATTTCACATAATCAACACACCATATCCATAACTACATTTATTGTAATACACAATCAAGCAATGCAAAATGTCACGCGTCTTAAGTCCCAAACGACCTGCACGTGGTCAGAGGTAAGGCCGAACAACATTCATAGCTGCCAACATAACGATTCGGGAGGTAGGAGTCTATATTGACGACACTAATATACCTCGTCATTTCGCTGCGCGATTGACTATTTTAATTCCACGCCAATACTGTCCGAAGTGCAAACTGCATTTATTATGCCAACGGCAAGGTTCAATAAGTCGTTATCCAACAACTTGAATTCCAAAAGCAATTTCATGTCGTGCGTGGTATGGTGGCTATCCCTCCTTTGCTTCCAATTCTTTCTATTCTTATATATAGTTTTTTTTCTCAGAACTAGCGCTTCTACAATTATTAGTATTACAGAAACTTTTTCATGTTCCATATTTTTTCATCGTTTTGGCAAGTTCCATGTATTTGTTTAGTATTTTTCTGTCTCCTTGATCATCGTTTTGGCAAGTTCCATGTATTTGTTTAGTATTTTTCTGTCTCCTTGATCATCGTTTTGGCAAGTTCCATGTATTTGTTTAGTATTTTTCTGTCTCCTTGATCATCGTTTTGGCAAGTTCCATGTATTTGTTTAGTATTTTTCTGTCTCCTTGATCATGGTTTTGGCAAGTTCCATGTATTTGTTTAGTATTTTTCTGTCTCCTTGATCATAGTTTTGGCAAGTTCCATGTATTTGTTTAGTATTTTTCTGTCTCCTTGATCATGGTTTTGGCAAGTTCCATGTATTTGTTTAGTATTTTTCTGTCTCCTTGATCATGGTTTTGGCAAGTTCCATGTATTTGTTTAGTATTTTTCTGTCTCCTTGATCATCGTTTTGGCAAGTTCCATGTATTTGTTTAGTATTTTTCTGTCTCCTTGATCATCGTTTTGGCAAGTTCCATGTATTTGTTTAGTATTTTTCTGTCTCCTTGATCATCGTTTTGTCAAGTTCCATGTATTTGTTTAGTATTTTTCTGTCTCCTTGATCATCGTTTTGTCAAGTTCCATGTATTTGTTTAGTATTTTTCTGTCTCCTTGATCATCGTTTTGGCAAGTTCCATGTATTTGTTTAGTATTTTTCTGTCTCCTTGATCATCGTTTTGTCAAGTTCCATGTATTTGTTTAGTATTTTTCTGTCTCCTTGATCATGGTTTTGGCAAGTTCCATGTATTTGTTTAGTATTTTTCTGTCTCCTTGATCATCGTTTTGTCAAGTTCCATGTATTTGTTTAGTATTTTTCTGTCTCCTTGATCATCGTTTTGTCAAGTTCCATGTATTTGTTTAGTATTTTTCTGTCTCCTTGATCATCGTTTTGTCAAGTTCCATGTATTTGTTTAGTATTTTTCTGTCTCCTTGATCATCGTTTTGGCAAGTTCCATGTATTTGTTTAGTATTTTTCTGTCTCCTTGATCATCGTTTTGTCAAGTTCCATGTATTTGTTTAGTATTTTTCTGTCTCCTTGATCATCGTTTTGGCAAGTTCCATGTATTTGTTTAGTATTTTTCTGTCTCCTTGATCATCGTTTTGTCAAGTTCCATGTATTTGTTTAGTATTTTTCTGTCTCCTTGATCATCGTTTTGGCAAGTTCCATGTATTTGTTTAGTATTTTTCTGTCTCCTTGATCATCGTTTTGTCAAGTTCCATTTATATGTTTAGTATTTTTCTGTCTCCTTGATCATCGTTTTGTCAAGTTCCATGTATTTGTTTAGTATTTTTCTGTCTCCTTGATCATGGACTGTATTTGTTTAGTATTTTTCTGTCTCCTTGATCATCGTTTTGGCAAGTTCCATGTATTTGTTTAGTATTTTTCTGTCTCCTTGATCATCGTTTTGTCAAGTTCCATGTATTTGTTTAGTATTTTTCTGTCTCCTTGATCATCGTTTTGTCAAGTTCCATGTATTTGTTTAGTATTTTTCTGTCTCCTTGATCATCGTTTTGTCAAGTTCCATGTATTTGTTTAGTATTTTTCTGTCTCCTTGATCATCGTTTTGGCAAGTTCCATGTATTTGTTTAGTATTTTTCTGTCTCCTTGATCATCGTTTTGTCAAGTTCCATGTATTTGTTTAGTATTTTTCTGTCTCCTTGATCATCGTTTTGGCAAGTTCCATGTATTTGTTTAGTATTTTTCTGTCTCCTTGATCATCGTTTTGGCAAGTTCCATGTATTTGTTTAGTATTTTTCTGTCTCCTTGATCATCGTTTTGTCAAGTTCCATGTATTTGTTTAGTATTTTTCTGTCTCCTTGATCATCGTTTTGTCAAGTTCCATGTATTTGTTTAGTATTTTTCTGTCTCCTTGATCATGGACTGTATTTGTTTAGTATTTTTCTGTCTCCTTGATCATCGTTTTGGCAAGTTCCATGCATTTGTTTAGTATTTTTCTGTCTCCTTGATCATCGTTTTGTCAAGTTCCATGTATTTGTTTAGTATTTGTCTGTCTCCTTGATCATCGTTTTGTCAAGTTCCATGTATTTGTTTAGTATTTTTCTGTCTCCTTGATCATCGTTTTGTCAAGTTCCATGTATTTGTTTAGTATTTTTCTGTCTCCTTGATCATCGTTTTGGCAAGTTCCATGTATTTGTTTAGTATTTTTCTGTCTCCTTGATCATCGTTTTGTCAAGTTCCATGTATTTGTTTAGTATTTTTCTGTCTCCTTGATCATCGTTTTGTCAAGTTCCATGTATTTGTTTAGTATTTTTCTGTCTCCTTGATCATCGTTTTGGCAAGTTCCATGTATTTGTTTTGTATTTTTCTGTCTCCTTGATCATCGTTTTGTCAAGTTCCATGTATTTGTTTAGTATTTTTCTGTCTCCTTGATCATCGTTTTGTCAAGTTCCATGTATTTGTTTAGTATTTTTCTGTCTCCTTGATCATCGTTTTGGCAAGTTCCATGTATTTGTTTAGTATTTTTCTGTCTCCTTGATCATCGTTTTGTCAAGTTCCATGTATTTGTTTAGTATTTTTCTGTCTCCTTGATCATCGTTTTGTCAAGTTCCATGTATTTGTTTAGTATTTTTCTGTCTCCTTGATCATCGTTTTGTCAAGTTCCATGTATTTGTTTAGTATTTTTCTGTCTCCTTGATCATCGTTTTGGCAAGTTCCATGTATTTGTTTAGTATTTTTCTGTCTCCTTGATCATCGTTTTGTCAAGTTCCATGTATTTGTTTAGTATTTTTCTGTCTCCTTGATCATCGTTTTGTCAAGTTCCATGTATTTGTTTAGTATTTTCCTGTCTCCTTGATCATCGTTTTGGCAAGTTCCATGTATTTGTTTAGTATTTTTCTGTCTCCTTGATCATCGTTTTGTCAAGTTCCATGTATTTGTTTAGTATTTTTCTGTCTCCTTGATCATCGTTTTGTCAAGTTCCATGTATTTGTTTAGTATTTTTCTGTCTCCTTGATCATCGTTTTGGCAAGTTCCATGTATTTGTTTAGTATTTTTCTGTCTCCTTGATCATCGTTTTGTCAAGTTCCATGTATTTGTTTAGTATTTTTCTGTCTCCTTGATCATCGTTTTGTCAAGTTCCATGTATTTGTTTAGTATTTTTCTGTCTCCTTGATCATCGTTTTGGCAAGTTCCATGTATTTGTTTAGTATTTTTCTGTCTCCTTGATCATCGTTTTGTCAAGTTCCATGTATTTGTTTAGTATTTTTCTGTCTCCTTGATCATCGTTTTGTCAAGTTCCATGTATTTGTTTAGTATTTTTCTGTCTCCTTGATCATCGTTTTGTCAAGTTCCATGTATTTGTTTAGTATTTTTCTGTCTCCTTGATCATCGTTTTGTCAAGTTCCATGTATTTGTTTAGTATTTTTCTGTCTCCTTGATCATCGTTTTGTCAAGTTCCATGTATTTGTTTAGTATTTTTCTGTCTCCTTGATCATCGTTTTGGCAAGTTCCATGTATTTGTTTAGTATTTTTCTGTCTCCTTGATCATCGTTTTGTCAAGTTCCATGTATTTGTTTAGTATTTTTCTGTCTCCTTGATCATCGTTTTGTCAAGTTCCATGTATTTGTTTAGTATTTTTCTGTCTCCTTGATCATCGTTTTGTCAAGTTCCATGTATTTGTTTAGTATTTTTCTGTCTCCTTGATCATCGTTTTGGCAAGTTCCATGTATTTGTTTAGTATTTTTCTGTCTCCTTGATCATCGTTTTGTCAAGTTCCATGTATTTGTTTAGTATTTTTCTGTCTCCTTGATCATCGTTTTGTCAAGTTCCATGTATTTGTTTAGTATTTTTCTGTCTCCTTGATCATCGTTTTGGCAAGTTCCATGTATTTGTTTAGTATTTTTCTGTCTCCTTGATCATCGTTTTGTCAAGTTCCATGTATTTGTTTAGTATTTTTCTGTCTCCTTGATCATCGTTTTGTCAAGTTCCATGTATTTGTTTAGTATTTTTCTGTCTCCTTGATCATCGTTTTGGCAAGTTCCATGTATTTGTTTAGTATTTTTCTGTCTCCTTGATCATCGTTTTGTCAAGTTCCATGTATTTGTTTAGTATTTTTCTGTCTCCTTGATCATCGTTTTGTCAAGTTCCATGTATTTGTTTAGTATTTTTCTGTCTCCTTGATCATCGTTTTGTCAAGTTCCATGTATTTGTTTAGTATTTTTCTGTCTCCTTGATCATCGTTTTGGCAAGTTCCATGTATTTGTTTAGTATTTTTCTGTCTCCTTGATCATCGTTTTGTCAAGTTCCATGTATTTGTTTAGTATTTTTCTGTCTCCTTGATCATCGTTTTGTCAAGTTCCATGTATTTGTTTAGTATTTTTCTGTCTCCTTGATCATCGTTTTGGCAAGTTCCATGTATTTGTTTAGTATTTTTCTGTCTCCTTGATCATCGTTTTGTCAAGTTCCATGTATTTGTTTAGTATTTTTCTGTCTCCTTGATCATCGTTTTGTCAAGTTCCATGTATTTGTTTAGTATTTTTCTGTCTCCTTGATCATCGTTTTGGCAAGTTCCATGTATTTGTTTAGTATTTTTCTGTCTCCTTGATCATCGTTTTGTCAAGTTCCATGTATTTGTTTAGTATTTTTCTGTCTCCTTGATCATCGTTTTGTCAAGTTCCATGTATTTGTTTAGTATTTTTCTGTCTCCTTGATCATCGTTTTGGCAAGTTCCATGTATTTGTTTTGTATTTTTCTGTCTCCTTGATCATCGTTTTGTCAAGTTCCATGTATTTGTTTAGTATTTTTCTGTCTCCTTGATCATCGTTTTGGCAAGTTCCATGTATTTGTTTAGTATTTTTCTGTCTCCTTGATCATCGTTTTGTCAAGTTCCATGTATTTGTTTAGTATTTTTCTGTCTCCTTGATCATCGTTTTGGCAAGTTCCATGTATTTGTTTAGTATTTTTCTGTCTCCTTGATCATCGTTTTGTCAAGTTCCATGTATTTGTTTAGTATTTTTCTGTCTCCTTGATCATCGTTTTGTCAAGTTCCATGTATTTGTTTAGTATTTTTCTGTCTCCTTGATCATCGTTTTGTCAAGTTCCATGTATTTGTTTAGTATTTTTCTGTCTCCTTGATCATCGTTTTGGCAAGTTCCATGTATTTGTTTAGTATTTTTCTGTCTCCTTGATCATCGTTTTGTCAAGTTCCATGTATTTGTTTAGTATTTTTCTGTCTCCTTGATCATCGTTTTGTCAAGTTCCATGTATTTGTTTAGTATTTTTCTGTCTCCTTGATCATCGTTTTGGCAAGTTCCATGTATTTGTTTAGTATTTTTCTGTCTCCTTGATCATCGTTTTGTCAAGTTCCATGTATTTGTTTAGTATTTTTCTGTCTCCTTGATCATGGTTTTGTCAAGTTCCATGTATTTGTTTAGTATTTTTCTGTCTCCTTGATCATCGTTTTGGCAAGTTCCATGTATTTGTTTAGTATTTTTCTGTCTCCTTGATCATGGTTTTGGCAAGTTCCATGTATTTGTTTAGTATTTTTCTGTCTCCTTGATCATGGTTTTGGCAAGTTCCATGTATTTGTTTAGTATTTTTCTGTCTCCTTGATCATGGTTTTGGCAAGTTCCATGTATTTGTTTAGTATTTTTCTGTCTCCTTGATCATGGTTTTGGCAAGTTCCATGTATTTGTTTAGTATTTTTCTGTCTCCTTGATCATCGTTTTGGCAAGTTCCATGTATTTGTTTAGTATTTTTCTGTCTCCTTGATCATCGTTTTGGCAAGTTCCATGTATTTGTTTAGTATTTTTCTGTCTCCTTGATCATCGTTTTGGCAAGTTCCATGTATTTGTTTAGTATTTTTCTGTCTCCTTGATCATCGTTTTGGCAAGTTCCATGTATTTGTTTAGTATTTTTCTGTCTCCTTGATCATGGTTTTGGCAAGTTCCATGTATTTGTTTAGTATTTTTCTGTCTCCTTGATCATGGTTTTGGCAAGTTCCATGTATTTGTTTAGTATTTTTCTGTCTCCTTGATCATGGTTTTGGCAAGTTCCATGTATTTGTTTAGTATTTTTCTGTCTCCTTGATCATGGTTTTGGCAAGTTCCATGTATTTGTTTAGTATTTTTCTGTCTCCTTGATCATGGTTTTGGCAAGTTCCATGTATTTGTTTAGTATTTTTCTGTCTCCTTGATCATCGTTTTGGCAAGTTCCATGTATTTGTTTAGTATTTTTCTGTCTCCTTGATCATCGTTTTGGCAAGTTCCATGTATTTGTTTAGTATTTTTCTGTCTCCTTGATCATCGTTTTGGCAAGTTCCATGTATTTGTTTAGTATTTTTCTGTCTCCTTGATCATCGTTTTGTCAAGTTCCATGTATTTGTTTAGTATTTTTCTGTCTCCTTGATCATCGTTTTGGCAAGTTCCATGTATTTGTTTAGTATTTTTCTGTCTCCTTGATCATCGTTTTGTCAAGTTCCATGTATTTGTTTAGTATTTTTCTGTCTCCTTGATCATCGTTTTGTCAAGTTCCATGTATTTGTTTAGTATTTTTCTGTCTCCTTGATCATCGTTTTGGCAAGTTCCATGTATTTGTTTAGTATTTTTCTGTCTCCTTGATCATGGTTTTGGCAAGTTCCATGTATTTGTTTAGTATTTTTCTGTCTCCTTGATCATGGTTTTGGCAAGTTCCATGTATTTGTTTAGTATTTTTCTGTCTCCTTGATCATCGTTTTGTCAAGTTCCATGTATTTGTTTAGTATTTTTCTGTCTCCTTGATCATGGTTTTGGCAAGTTCCATGTATTTGTTTAGTATTTTTCTGTCTCCTTGATCATCGTTTTGTCAAGTTCCATGTATTTGTTTAGTATTTTTCTGTCTCCTTGATCATCGTTTTGTCAAGTTCCATGTATTTGTTTAGTATTTTTCTGTCTCCTTGATCATCGTTTTGGCAAGTTCCATGTATTTGTTTAGTATTTTTCTGTCTCCTTGATCATGGTTTTGGCAAGTTCCATGTATTTGTTTAGTATTTTTCTGTCTCCTTGATCATGGTTTTGGCAAGTTCCATGTATTTGTTTAGTATTTTTCTGTCTCCTTGATCATGGTTTTGGCAAGTTCCATGTATTTGTTTAGTATTTTTCTGTCTCCTTGATCATGGTTTTGGCAAGTTCCATGTATTTGTTTAGTATTTTTCTGTCTCCTTGATCATGGTTTTGGCAAGTTCCATGTATTTGTTTAGTATTTTTCTGTCTCCTTGATCATGGTTTTGGCAAGTTCCATGTATTTGTTTAGTATTTTTCTGTCTCCTTGATCATCGTTTTGGCAAGTTCCATGTATTTGTTTAGTATTTTTCTGTCTCCTTGATCATCGTTTTGGCAAGTTCCATGTATTTGTTTAGTATTTTTCTGTCTCCTTGATCATCGTTTTGGCAAGTTCCATGTATTTGTTTAGTATTTTTCTGTCTCCTTGATCATCGTTTTGGCAAGTTCCATGTATTTGTTTAGTATTTTTCTGTCTCCTTGATCATCGTTTTGGCAAGTTCCATGTATTTGTTTAGTATTTTTCTGTCTCCTTGATCATGGTTTTGGCAAGTTCCATGTATTTGTTTAGTATTTTTCTGTCTCCTTGATCATGGTTTTGGCAAGTTCCATGTATTTGTTTAGTATTTTTCTGTCTCCTTGATCATCGTTTTGGCAAGTTCCATGTATTTGTTTAGTATTTTTCTGTCTCCTTGATCATCGTTTTGGCAAGTTCCATGTATTTGTTTAGTATTTTTCTGTCTCCTTGATCATGGTTTTGGCAAGTTCCATGTATTTGTTTAGTATTTTTCTGTCTCCTTGATCATCGTTTTGTCAAGTTCCATGTATTTGTTTAGTATTTTTCTGTCTCCTTGATCATCGTTTTGGCAAGTTCCATGTATTTGTTTAGTATTTTTCTGTCTCCTTGATCATCGTTTTGGCAAGTTCCATGTATTTGTTTAGTATTTTTCTGTCTCCTTGATCATGGTTTTGGCAAGTTCCATGTATTTGTTTAGTATTTTTCTGTCTCCTTGATCATGGTTTTGGCAAGTTCCATGTATTTGTTTAGTATTTTTCTGTCTCCTTGATCATGGTTTTGGCAAGTTCCATGTATTTGTTTAGTATTTTTCTGTCTCCTTGATCATGGTTTTGGCAAGTTCCATGTATTTGTTTAGTATTTTTCTGTCTCCTTGATCATCGTTTTGGCAAGTTCCATGTATTTGTTTAGTATTTTTCTGTCTCCTTGATCATCGTTTTGGCAAGTTCCATGTATTTGTTTAGTATTTTTCTGTCTCCTTGATCATCGTTTTGGCAAGTTCCATGTATTTGTTTAGTATTTTTCTGTCTCCTTGATCATCGTTTTGGCAAGTTCCATGTATTTGTTTAGTATTTTTCTGTCTCCTTGATCATCGTTTTGGCAAGTTCCATGTATTTGTTTAGTATTTTTCTGTCTCCTTGATCATCGTTTTGGCAAGTTCCATGTATTTGTTTAGTATTTTTCTGTCTCCTTGATCATCGTTTTGGCAAGTTCCATGTATTTGTTTAGTATTTTTCTGTCTCCTTGATCATGGTTTTGGCAAGTTCCATGTATTTGTTTAGTATTTTTCTGTCTCCTTGATCATGGTTTTGGCAAGTTCCATGTATTTGTTTAGTATTTTTCTGTCTCCTTGATCATGGTTTTGGCAAGTTCCATGTATTTGTTTAGTATTTTTCTGTCTCCTTGATCATGGTTTTGGCAAGTTCCATGTATTTGTTTAGTATTTTTCTGTCTCCTTGATCATCGTTTTGGCAAGTTCCATGTATTTGTTTAGTATTTTTCTGTCTCCTTGATCATCGTTTTGGCAAGTTCCATGTATTTGTTTAGTATTTTTCTGTCTCCTTGATCATGGTTTTGGCAAGTTCCATGTATTTGTTTAGTATTTTTCTGTCTCCTTGATCATGGTTTTGGCAAGTTCCATGTATTTGTTTAGTATTTTTCTGTCTCCTTGATCATGGTTTTGGCAAGTTCCATGTATTTGTTTAGTATTTTTCTGTCTCCTTGATCATGGTTTTGGCAAGTTCCATGTATTTGTTTAGTATTTTTCTGTCTCCTTGATCATCGTTTTGGCAAGTTCCATGTATTTGTTTAGTATTTTTCTGTCTCCTTGATCATCGTTTTGGCAAGTTCCATGTATTTGTTTAGTATTTTTCTGTCTCCTTGATCATCGTTTTGGCAAGTTCCATGTATTTGTTTAGTATTTTTCTGTCTCCTTGATCATGGTTTTGGCAAGTTCCATGTATTTGTTTAGTATTTTTCTGTCTCCTTGATGATGGACTGTTGCTACGATTTGGCAGATTCTTCCTTATTTACTATAATTACGTTCGGTCTCCTTGCTTGGATGAGTTTGCATTCTCATGTTACACAGGATTTTAAAATTTTATTTTTCCAATCTGTCTCAGGTTTGAAACCGCAGATGTCCGTTTCCATCGCAGCATGTGTCGATATTTAAATACTGATTGGGATAGCTATTGATCTTACATCTTCGAAATTCCTCTGCAATTTTCAGAAAGAATGTGTCTTGTGTCGCCTCCGATATATCGGATTGGTTAATCGCTGGTATTGATAAATTTATACCTTCTAAATATTCCAACGGATACCAAACAGCAAGCATGATACACAACTCAGTGTGCCGTTGTCATTGCTCACAGACACCGCTATTTCAATTTCTATAAACGAAATAGACGCCCTGAAACCAAATGGCACTTTTACCAATCACCACAACCGTTATGTTATAGAAAACGCAAAAGCTTTCGGTGCATAATCCTGAGTTGCTTAGTTCTTGAGGTTTGGAGAATAAACGAACAGTGTCCTGAACAGATACAACAAACATCAATAATGGGCCAGATGTGATTCCCTCAACATTTGACAGAACTTAGACTTTTCGCAAAGAACTTTGCATCAAATTCCCCCCCCCCGTTTGTGATCAGAGCCTCCCACATTCATAATTGCTCCTATGACTGCAAATACTCTGTGACAGCTATATATCCGTCTGCAATGTTATTAAACATATGAACCTTGATGCCAGCGAGGCAACTTGTCCTGGCAACATTCCAGTAACCGTGCTTAAGAATCTGCTGCCGAAATTGTTCCTATCCTTACAATGCTATTCAACCGTTGCTTAAAGGATAAGTCAGTGTTCTGCACCTCAGTACAGACCGTGCAGTCTTATGTGCGCCATAATTAAATTGTTTAAAGTTGTCAATCACCTAAGCAAAAACAATCTACTTAGTGACAAACAATATGGATTTTGTCCTACAAGGTAAACTGGTGACGTGCTGACTGTAATATCGCATCGAAATCAGTGAATCTCTCGATGGATGTTGTATTTCTAGGAGAAATAGCTCTTAACATATCGAAGGCCTTTGAAAGGGTCTTGCACAAATGTTTGCTTCAAAAACCTGCTAACTATTGAATATCTGGCAATGTCTTCTCAACCATCAGGGCTTTTTTCTTTGACATGTCTATAAAAGTAGATAGCAGAAGTGTGAAGCATATAGTATTAACGCTGGCCCAACCCTCTTCCAAATCTTCATTAATGATCTTCCAAACCAAATATTGAGATCATTTGCTGACAACCATGCACATCAGACAAATGTCTATGTCGACACTTTGAAGAGCATTAATAATCAAAATCCTGCTGATTCTCTCTCTTCCAATTTGGAGTACTTTTATTTTTTGCTCCAGTCGAAATGAACACTGATACTGCACTACCCTCTCTCTCTCTCTGGATATATATATATATATATATATATATATATATATATATATATATATATATATATAATAAGCTATGAAAATATATTTATGCCAATTAAGCTACACAGAGGCTCCCGTGTTTCATCCCATGGGGAATCTTCAGGCTAAAATGCATGGAGTTATTTTTGCCGGGTGTTTTTATATATACGGCTAGCTAGTTAACCAATCAGATTCTTTGTTGTTCTATCAGCCAATCGTTGGGCTTCCCGCGAACAAGAAATATAATCTACTATACCACGCCCTATAACCAGATGGTAAAAACTAAACTGGGCAAAAAATTCCTAAATCTGATTGATTAAAAAACACTTCCCCGTAACCAATTCCCTGCATAAAATATTCAATAAAAATAACATAAAACTATCCTACAGCTGCTGCGAAAACCTATAAATGATAATTAAGGCACACAATAACAAAATACTAAAAGAGAACAACAAAGAGGAAAAAAATAACAAATTACATAAAAAAGTGGAAAATATAACAAAAATAACACTAAGAAGGGCAAAAATATAAACAATACTATTAGAAATAAACAAAACACTAATGATATCCACACGAATAGAAATGAAAAAGTTAACAATGAAGAGAAAAGATGTAACTGCATAAATCGTACACTTTGTCCACTACAAAATAAATGCCTAACCAAAAGTATTGTATACCAAGCCACAATATTTGCAAAGGAAAGACCAAATAACAAGAAATACTACGTGGGTATAACCTCCCTAGATTTTAAAACCAGATATTATGACCACAAAAGCACATTTAAAAACAGAGAACGTCGAATTAAAACAGCACTAGCAAACCACTATTAGGATCTCAAAGAAATGGACGCTCACTAATAATTGAATGGGAAATAATACGACAGGCCAGTACATGTAGAAATTTAGACGACCCGTGTAGATTATGCCTGAATGAAAAATTTGAAATCCTAAATTTTAAAGATCCCCAAAATCTATTAAACTTTAGAAGTGAAATAGCAAACAGCTGCTTACACAGAAATACATTTACCCTAGGCTAACGATAAATAAATATACAAATAAGTAAAAGAAATACTAAACAAAAACTTAACAATTTAAAAATTAAAACCTAAAATAGAAATACAAAGAACCACGTGTTAAAATAAATTCACCCATTATATTGACACAACAAAGGAAACAGGATATAGGAAAATCTATAGAAAACAGAACAATAGAAATATATAGGAAGTAACACCAACAAGACCTTTGTTCGCGGGAAGCCCAACGATTGGCTCAGAGAACAACAAATAATCTGATTGTTTAACTAGCTAGCCGTGTATATAAAACACTCGGCAAAAATAACTCCATGCATTTTAGCCTGAAAATTCCCCCCCGGGATGAAACGTGGGAGCCTCTGTGTAGCTTAGTTGCCATAAATATATTGTCATAGCTTACTACCTAGTTCTACTTACGTATCGAGCACTGCTAAAGTAAATACTGAAAATTGAAAACATAAAAAAATATATCTCCTTATAAAATTTTATGTGGATACATGAAATACTAATTATATATATATATATATATATATATATATATATATATATGATAGTGCAGTACTAGTGAGGAAATGTGTTATTGTTTTGTGTTTCTGCGCATGTGTGGGTGTGCGAGTGCAAGTGTGTGTGTATGTGTTTTTATATTTTTATATTATTATTTTATTTTTAATTTTTTGCTTCTCTGGATCAAAGTCGTGTGTGTTTTTTTAAGCATGTGTGATTTTAACTTTTATTTTATCGGTCATCTCCATTTCTTGAAGTGTTTCGGGTTTTCTTTTGAAATTTATTATTTTATGGCCTTGACGCCGTGTTGTCTGTTGTGTGTGTGTGTGCGTGCGGTTAGTTTTAAATCTTGTACATAGGTGAGCGATACACACACACCCATACACACACATATATATATATGCATATATGTGTATATAATTATACATATGTGTATGGATAGATAGATAGATAGAGATGAATAGAAAGATAGGCGGATATATAGATGTACATGTGTACCCTCATCCACTTTTGTATGCATGCATGCGTACATACACACACACTCGCGTGTCGCCCATACATTCTATGCATGCGGCACCCAAACCCATATCCGCATACGTACATGTGTGCGTATGTACATGTGCTACCGTCCATATATGTGTGCATCCCCGTTCTTATATGCATGTAGATGTGTGTAGTCTGTATTGTGTGTAGTTTGAGTTACGATCTGTTCAATGCTGGGTTGAATTTAAATATGAAGTTTTTTTCTTGTGTTAGTAAGTATGTGTAATCTTGGCTTTGGAAGATTGACATTATTTAAAATTTTCCATTGCTGCATGAGTGCACATGTTGGGAGACGAATAATTTACGGTTTTCTTTGATTTAATGTTGCTTTTATGTAAAGATACTCTATTATTAAATGTTTTCGTAGGATTCGTTGCATATTGTACATTCTAGTACATTGACAACGTTTTTGAAGGTGCTGTTAAGGTCTTTTCTATTGTGTTGGGTTTTTTGAATGTGCATGAGTTCCCCTCCATTATTATGTCACAGACCCCACATCTTTGTTGCATTTTGTGACCCCTTGTATTGTGTGTTGGTTGAGTTTGGATGAGGTTAAAATTTGCTTGAGGTTTTTTGGTTGGCGTTTGCTTTTTATTATTTTCGTTGTTTTTAATATGTTATTTAGTTTGTTGTTTTGGTTAAGTAGGGTTAGGTTTCTTGTTATTTCTGTGAATAATTCTGGATTGATTTTGTTGTGTACAGATGTATTTCAATATCTGTTCTTTGTTTCGTTTTTTTGCGGGATTCGTAATTGTTCTAATGGAATGTTTTCTGCTAGTTCTATACCTTTGTGTATTATTTTTAGGAGGTATCCTCTTCTTGTTAAAGTGTTCCGTGGTTCCTCCAGTCGTACAATCCGAAGATCTTTGTCTCTGACTATTATACGGATCCTGCGTGATAGGGAGTAAGGTATAGATTTTAGGCAGCTTTTGGAGTTATGGCTTCTAAAATGGGGATATTGTTGGGTGTCTGTGGGTTTATAAACACAAAAGATGAGAAACAGAAAGTGTTCTATCTACTTAAAAGGAGAGTTTGCAGTTAAGCCATCTGTACCGGCGGTATCCGGGTATTCTTTTACACTACCGTTCATTAAAAAACTAATAGATATTTTTTATCGCTTAAATTACTTTACCCCCTTCTGTTTAAAGACGAAATACGTCTGATTATAGCCATAGTCAAAAGTAAGTCACTAACCTTTCAAAGAGATAACAGAATGAACGGAGATATTTTAAGACAGCTAGCATGATCAATTTTGACATGGCAAAGCTACAGTTAGAATAAACTTCAAATAATATAAAAGATGGAATTATAAAAGCGGATACACCACAATAATACAATAAGATTAACTCATAAGGTGTTCATATTTTGTCTTTATTATTATAATCTTCTTTCTCTTATATATATATATATATATATATATATATATATATATATATATATATATATATATATATATATGAAGAAGAATGGAAAGGAATTAGAGAAGCAAAAGTCAAATCATAATTCAATTCAATTGCTCAGAGCAAGGTATATTCCGCAAAAAAGGCAATTTATTCAAGTTAAATTTTCCTTAAGCCAGGCTTTTCAAAGATCAAAATCTTATCATCAGAGGAAGTCGCTGGGATAGATAAGTTGGCAAAGGCCAAGATTTAAAATTTGAAAAAATAAAATAAAAGTTGTAGGGGGAAGAAACACAGGGCAAAATTATGCCCGAATGCAAGCAAATGTCCGATTGCTAAAAAGTCCGGTATCGAAAAGTCGCTTCGGGCTAACTTTAAAATATTTTCGCTACATTTTTTCCCATTTTAAAGCATTTTCTCTGACATCTTTGCCCAGGAAGTATTGTTAATGGCGAATATTTTCCACCTCACTCTCTTCTGAGCCTGCCTGCCTGCACTTATTGGACATTTTACCCTTTGGATTTTCTATTTTCGCCGTTCCTGAAGTTGTGGCTTCTTGGAATTTAACTTTGATTCCTCTCTCACAACCTTTCGGACCTTTTAACGACCTACCTATCTACATCTCATTCTCTCCGCTGGACTTTTCGACACCGGACTTTTTAGCAATCGGACATTTGCTTGCATTCGGGCAGAATTTTGCTCTGTGTTTCTCCCCCCTACAACTTTTATTTTATTTTTTCAAATTTTAAATCTTGGCCTTTGCCAACTTATCTATCCCAGCGACTTCCTCTGATGATAAGATTTTGATCTTTGAAAAGCCTGGCTTAAGGAAAATTTAACTTGAATAAATTGCCTTTTTTGCGGAATATACCTTGCTCTGAGCAATTGAATTGAATTATGATTTGACTTTTGCTTCTCTAATTCCTTTCCATTCTTCTTCATTCTACCTGCTCTATCCTGGATATTGAGCTATATACTCTTCACAATAGGTTTCACTTTTCCTAAAAGTTCGCTTTTAGTACACCACTTTATATATATATATATATATATATATATATATATATATATATATATATATATATATATATATATATATAAATAAAAGAGAATAGTGCAGTATCAGTGTAGTTCCAACGAGGGAAAAGTATATATCTAAAGAAGCAAACATCCATTTTAGATTTACATATCTGATGAGAGCGCACGATTCTTGAAACGCGTTATAAAATTATAAAATGATAAAATAACAAAATAATAAATAAATGTTGAAAAAAACGTTTTACAAATGTTGGTAGTCTTACTCCATAACATATATATAAATATATATATATATATATATATATATATATATATATATATATATATATATATATATATATATAAAGTTATGATTATATATTTATGAAAATTAAGCTACACAGAGGCTTCTGTGTTTCATCCCCGGAGGGAATTGTCAGGCTAAAATGACGATTCCCTCCGAAGATGAAACGCGGAAGCCTCTGTGTAGCTTAATTGCCATTAATATATTTTCATAACTTACTACTTAGCTCTACTCACGTATCGAGCGCTGTTGAAGTATATACTGAAAATTGATATACAAAAATATCTCCTTATAGCTACATACAAACGGAAATCAGTGGCCTTGTGTGTCATATCTGCAGCAAGACTTGTAAAAAAAAGTCGGGCCTGCTAAGCCATCTACGTGCTCACAACCTGATATTGCAATCTTGTGGGGTTGGCCTTCTCATGTAAAGAAGTGGCACTCAATTCTCATCTAAAAAAATTCCGACACATAATTCATGAAAAATTTATATATATATATATATATATATATATATATATATATATATATATATATATATATATATATATATATATATGATGAGATATATATATATATATGATAATTTTATTTACACAGACATGTACAAAATCTGCGACACTGGCATGTCGATGTTATCGATCAACAGTTACTATAAACTGAGATCTCATCAGGCAGAATTAGAATCCGATCTTAACCTCAGATCATATTTGGAGAGAATCTGCCTTATGAGATCTCAGTTTATAGTAACTGTTGATCGATAACATCGACATGCCAGTGTCGCAGATTTTGTACATGTCTGTGTAAATAAAATTATTATATATAAAGCTCTATTTTATTATTGAGCACTTTTTATAAACCCGGTTAAAATTCTCTAGATTACCACCCTGTGGATATTTTTCACCTGGATTATTACCATTATTATATATATATATATATATATATATATATATATATATATATATATATATATATATATATATATATATATAATGCTCATTGGAAAAATAAAATAATAACAATTAATATCATTGAGTTATAAACGATTTATTTTCTTGGATTAAACATAGCGTACATTTGTTTTATACCAAAGGATAGCTGGCCTGTGTGGCAATGCCGCACATGTTTTTGTAGTTCCTTGCCATCTTGATGTAGCCGTTCATTCCCCATTGTTTGCCCCAACTGAAATGAGAAACACAAAACAAAGTCATTATATACACTAGTAAAAAAATTATATGAGCACAAATATTAGTCATTTCTTTTTTATTTGTGCATTTCTTATTAAAGTAAACAATGCAGCACAAATATTAGTCATTTCTTTTTTATTTGTGCATTTCTTATTAAAGTACACAATGCAGCACAAATATTAGTCATTTCTTTTTTATTTGTGCATTTCTTATTAAAGTAAACAATGCAGCACAAATATTAGTCATTTCTTTTTTATTTGTGCATTTCTTATTAAAGTAAACAATGTAGCACAAATATTAGTCATTTCTTTTTTATTTGTGCATTTCTTATTAAAGTAAACAATGCAGCACAAATATTAGTCATTTCTTTTTTATTTGTGCATTTCTTATTAAAGTAAACAATGCAGCACAAATATTAGTAATTTCTTTTTTATTTGTGCATTTCTTATTAAAGTAAACAATGCAGCACAAATATTAGTCATTTCTTTTTTATTTGTGCATTTCTTATTAAAGTAAACAATGTAGCACAAATATTAGTCATTTCTTTTTTATTTGTGCATTTCTTATTAAAGTAAACAATGCAGCACAAATATTAGTCATTTCTTTTTTATTTGTGCATTTCTTATTAAAGTAAACAATGCAGCACAAATATTAGTAATTTCTTTTTTATTTGTGCATTTCTTATTAAAGTAAACAATGCAGCACAAATATTAGTCATTTCTTTTTTATTTGTGCATTTCTTATTAAAGTAAACAATGTAGCACAAATATTAGTCATTTCTTTTTTATTTGTGCATTTCTTATTAAAGTAAACAATGTAGCACAAATATTAGTCATTTCTTTTTTATTTGTGCATTTCTTATTAAAGTAAACAATGTAGCACAAATATTAGTCATTTCTTTTTTATTTGTGCATTTCTTATTAAAGTAAACAATGCAGCACAAATATTAGTCATTTCTTTTTTATTTGTGCATTTCTTATTAAAGTAAACAATGCAGCACAAATATTAGTAATTTCTTTTTTATTTGTGCATTTCTTATTAAAGTAAACAATGCAGCACAAATATTAGTCATTTCTTTTTTATTTGTGCATTTCTTATTAAAGTAAACAATGTAGCACAAATATTAGTCATTTCTTTTTTATTTGTGCATTTCTTATTAAAGTAAACAATGCAGCACAAATATTAGTCATTTTTTTTTTATTTGTGCATTTCTTATTAAAGTAAACAATGCAGCACAAATATTAGTAATTTCTTTTTTATTTGTGCATTTCTTATTAAAGTAAACAATGCAGCACAAATATTAGTCATTTCTTTTTTATTTGTGCATTTCTTATTAAAGTAAACAATGCAGCACAAATATTAGTAATTTCTTTTTTATTTGTGCATTTCTTATTAAAGTAAACAATGCAGCACAAATATTAGTCATTTCTTTTTTATTTGTGCATTTCTTATTAAAGTAAACAATGCAGCACAAATATTAGTCATTTCTTTTTTATTTGTGCATTTCTTATTAAAGTAAACAATGCAGCACAAATATTAGTAATTTCTTTTTTATTTGTGCATTTCTTATTAAAGTAAACAATGCAGCACAAATATTAGTCATTTCTTTTTTATTTGTGCATTTCTTATTAAAGTAAACAATGCAGCACAAATATTAGTAATTTCTTTTTTATTTGTGCATTTCTTATTAAAGTAAACAATGCAGCACAAATATTAGTCATTTCTTTTTTATTTGTGCATTTCTTATTAAAGTAAACAATGCAGCACAAATATTAGTCATTTTTTTTTATTTGTGCATTTCTTATTAAAGTAAACAATGCAGCACAAATATTAGTAATTTCTTTTTTATTTGTGCATTTCTTATTAAAGTAAACAATGCAGCACAAATATTAGTCATTTCTTTTTTATTTGTGCATTTCTTATTAAAGTAAACAATGCAGCACAAATATTAGTAATTTCTTTTTTATTTGTGCATTTCTTATTAAAGTAAACAATGCAGCACAAATATTAGTCATTTCTTTTTTATTTGTGCATTTCTTATTAAAGTAAACAATGCAGCACAAATATTAGTCATTTCTTTTTTATTTGTGCATTTCTTATTAAAGTAAACAATGCAGCACAAATATTAGTAATTTCTTTTTTATTTGTGCATTTCTTATTAAAGTACACAATGCAGCACAAATATTAGTCATTTCTTTTTTATTTGTGCATTTCTTATTAAAGTAAACAATGCAGCACAAATATTAGTCATTTCTTTTTTATTTGTGCATTTCTTATTAAAGTACACAATGCAGCACAAATATTAGTCATTTCTTTTTTATTTGTGCATTTCTTATTAAAGTAAACAATGCAGTACAAATATTAGTCATTTCTTTTTTATTTGTGCATTTCTTATTAAAGTAAACAATGCAGCACAAATATTAGTCATTTCTTTTTTATTTGTGCATTTCTTATTAAAGTAAACAATGCAGCACAAATATTAGTAATTTCTTTTTTATTTGTGCATTTCTTATTAAAGTAAACAATGCAGTACAAATATTAGTCATTTCTTTTTTATTTGTGCATTTCTTATCAAAGTAAACAATGCATCACAAATATTAGTCATTTCTTTTTTATTTGTGCATTTCTTATTAAAGTAAACAATGCAGCACAAATATTAGTAATTTCTTTTTTATTTGTGCATTTCTTATTAAAGTAAACAATGCATTACAAATATTAGTCATTTCTTTTTTATTTGTGCATTTCTTATTAAAGTAAACAATGCAGTACAAATATTAGTCATTTCTTTTTTATTTGTGCATTTCTTATTAAAGTAAACAATGCAGTACAAATATTAGTCATTTCTTTTTTATTTGTGCATTTCTTATTAAAGTAAACAATGCAGCACAAATATTAGTCATTTTTTTTTATTTGTGCATTTCTTATTAAAGTAAACAATGCAATACAAAAACTATAATATTAAATAATTATTTATTAAAATGAGATTATTAGCATAATTATATAAATTTAACATTTCAGTACTATTTTAATAGATATATATATATGCGAGTGTGTGAAAAAGTATGTCAAAAGGTATGTTTCTATTTACTAAACATTGGCAAGAATATCATTTGCTGAACAGAGTCAACGAAGATGTACATAAAGTTGGAAGTAGTGGTGGGAGGAATGAAGATCCAAAGGCGAAGTTGGTAAAATTAGGGATTGTTTTAGGGTCGGAGTGAGTAGGGTTTGCGGTAGGTCGAACGTTGGGTGTGTGATTAAATATTATTGGTTGGTGTTGATGTTTTGTGTGGAGGGAAAAAAAAGAAGGAGAATCAATGTTATGGTGGTGTGTAGAGTAGTTTGTGGAATGGAAAATATTTTTGAAAAGTAGTAGGATAGCTTAAGCAGTACGAAGAGAAACCGAAAAGAAAATTGGAAGAGGTGTATACATCATTATAAAAACGTTTTTGAGATGTATTATAGAATTTTGAAAACAAAAACAAAACAACAAACGTTATTAAAAAAGAATGTTCATATATATATATATTTATTAAATGAATACAATCATTTTTCATTATATATATATATATATATATATATATATATATATATATATATATATATATATATATATATATATATATATATATATGAAAAATGATTTTATTCATTTAATAAACATATACAATTTTTTTTTTTAAATAACGTTTCTTGGTTTTTCCAAAATTCTTTAGAAAAGAAAAGATAAAGAAATAGTTGAGTTAGTGAAAATTAATAGGAGTGGGTAGTGGGTAATGGAGTTTTTAGGAATGTAAGGATGTGTAAACGTATGTAGAATGTGTAAATGAAAAATTGGAGTTGTATCCAATATCTAAAGATTATTAGTCGGCCATGATATTTTAGCTGTATCCGTTGATGTTTAAGAAAATCGGGCCTCTGGTCGATATGTTTTTTAATTCGAACGAAATATCGAAATGAAATCAGCATGATTCTTTTTGATATATAAATTATTCGTTGATTATTACCCGTTTTCCCGTTTATACCATATATATATATATATATATATATATATATATATATATATATATATATATATATATATATATATATATATATATATATATATATAGTGCTTCAGTGTATGTTGAAAAGAAATCAACAAAGTGCTCGATCGCAAAAATATGAGAGCTAATATGCAAATTATTTATTTAAAAATTATACGTTACATACTTCAGAGACGTACCATGGTTTCATTGAGATAGTCTAACCTTGTATTGTTTTTAAAACAAGTCGTTAAAGCGCATTCAAATTATTAGCAACTCACGAAATGAAAACAAATCGAAGAATGGAGTTCAAAGATCACCGTAACGTTTTCCGGTGAATTCACTCAAGCGTCCCTTTTGGAGAAAGTACCGAGTTAATACTGGCGAACTGTATGTTTATACGTGTCTTTATCGTAACTAAGTATTATTTAGAATAAATTATTTGTTGATAATGTATGCTGTATGTTTCTCTGCTTCAATGTTGCATTTATATTTAGGGGTGATAGTGTGTGTTGTAGTTTTTTTTGTCGAAATAACAATTTTACAACAAATAACTTTTACTAAACATAAGAGAATTTAATCCTATATCAACCTGCATAGCTTTTCAGTTTCTACACTTTTTTTTAAGTGTTTCTATTTTCAGAATTTGTATCATTTCCTGACTTGCAGAAATAAAGTTCAGAGTGTTTTGAAATAAATAACTTAAAAACAGTTTCAGTAAGTTAAAAATATACAGATCCGTTTAAAAATAATTTTTCGACCGATTGGTGACACTTAGTAGCTTGTTTAATTTTCGAACCTTAAAATCAAGTAAATTACGGTAGCCATATTGAATACTTAGTCATGAAAACCTTCTATGAATCGATACCAAATCTGAAAATAAAAACTTACCGAAAATCTAAAAACTGACAAGCTATGCAGGCAGACAAAAGATTAACTTCTCTTGCGTTTGGTAAAAGTTATTTGTTGTAAAGTTATTTTTTCACCCCATTTTTGCGTTGTTAACTATAATGAACTTTTGTCAAAGTTTCGTTTCACACAAATTCATTAATCATCTCTGAAATTTCAAACCGTATTTTCTAAGTCTTATGTTAATTAATTTGGTCTGCACATCAGTAAATATTATCGTTTTTATTCCATAATATTGGTATACTTCTCTTCGTGTGTGACTTAAATGAGATACTGATATCCTTGTACATAAATAGATATTAAAGCGCTTAAAAAAAGAATGTCAGCTTACCTGTTCTTAACCAACCAGTAATCGTTTCCGTTGTCACTTCCGTAACCAACGGCCAAGACTCCATGATCCAAACTGGTAGGACTGCAACTATCAATTTTGTAAATACCATGTGAATAAAGTTGGAAGGAGTAATCGCTAGCATCAATGCCTACGGAGATGGGACCGACAGTTGCTACAGCTTTCTGGAGTGCCTCTTCACTGCCGGATTTCACGTCAACGTGGCCGGTGACTGTGGCGACAACTTTGGATTTGTGAAAGTGACAGTCGCCATCCTGAATAATAATAATAATAATAATAATAATAATAATAATGATGATAATAATAATAATAACTACTACTACTACTACTACTACTACTACTAATGATAATAATAATAATGATAACGCACAGACAAATAAAATATAAAACTATAGATCCGCATACACGTGCATATATAAAACACAAATATCTATATTAACATCAATGCAAATACACATACATATGTATATATAAATGAATGCACATAAAACACATCCATCCATATATATATATATATATATATATATATATATATATATATATATATATATATATATATATATATATATATATATGATGGACTCTCCGGTCGATTTCGACGTATGAGTGCCCCACCTGGGACTGCCCGCGCGTGAACTTGTAATTGCAAGGGTTGCGCAATCACAAACAACCGCTCTCCTGAGTCGACATTGCTTGATTCTAATGGCAAGTAGTAATACAAGACGACTGGAAACAACGCCGAGATAAGCAGAGAGCACATACAGCACCTGGTATTCCCAAATGGTCACCCATTTAGTACTGGCCAGGCTCGACGCCGCTTAACTTCGGTGATCTAACGGGAACCGGTGTGTCAACGTGATTGTGCCGTATACCATGTGAATAAAGTTGGAAGGAGTAATCTCTCTCTCTCTCTCTCTCTCTCTCTCTCTCTCTCTCTCTCTCTCTCTCTCTCTCTCTCTCTCTCTCTCTCTCTCTCTCTCTCTCTATATATATATATATATATATATATATATATATATATATATATATATATATATATATATATATATATAAATCAACAAAAGTTGTTACAACAAAAGATATAGAAAAAAGAATTCACTGCTGAAATACATTGGCAGCGTATTAGAAAAGAAAAAACAACAACAGTTAAATGTAAAATTTTAAGAAAGGCAAAATGTGTCAATCTTTAAACCCACTATGTATTATGTCTAAATAAAAAAAAAACTAGAGATAATAAGATTTATTGATGGGGGCAATTTTGTGATTTTTTAAAATTTGCAAATCACGCGTATCTGTATTTAAGACCCGTGGTATATGATCAGAGAATCTATCTATATATAAAATAAAGTTGGGTTTTTCCCTTTCAAATCAGTTAGAGTAGGCAAGAAAATTAATGCATCAAACACATCGAAAATCAACACTACCTATGCACCCTTATCTCGGCTGTGTTTCCAGCAACTTACACATACTTTTAACATACAACATTAATCCTTATTATTTATCCCATACGACTAACTCGCCTACCTACATGCTCCAAAGAGAGGGTAGAGCGCTAATTTCTTTTAATGAATTATCAACTCTTACACTCCTCAAACACCGTTTTGCGATTATTTCACGAGGAAAAGCGATTAACCTTTACCGCTTAAGAATTTGTAAAACAGCCAATCAGCGCTCAGCTTACATAGGCATGAGACAGATTTTATCCCGACCGCGTCGTGCATTGCCCGAAGTAATTTACAGACATCTTTTAAAAACTTTCTCCAATAAATAAATTGTTTTAATAATGCCATTCAATACACATATAATGACGCAGTACATATTACGCGCTTTCGAATCAAATCCATCGGCAAAACACAAAATTTCCTTTCACATTTAGGACGCTAAAACCGTACCTAAATGATTTACACCAAAACAATACTTCAATAAACGAACGATTTATTACTAATTCAACAGTAAGTATTTTTTTTCTTTTTAGAACCAAGATCGAGCGTAGCATATCATGAAATATTACTGTTTCAATGTTTTCCTCTGTAATATAACGGTTTTTTTTTTATGAGAAAAGCCCCGTAAAGACTTATTCCTATTTTTCATAATTCTTCGTTAACACTGCGTACGAATGGGGAGGGCAACAAAGTGTAAAAAAACAAATGAGATTTGTGTTGTGCAGCTTTTATTTTACATTTTCTTTTTTTTATTGTCCCTATTTACTTTCTTCCATGCGAGGGAAGAGTTAGACACAAGGTCTGTTACGAATGTGGGGAAAATCAAGCTCAATAAATACGGTCACTGGATTTAGACACAAATGAAAATTGCATCAGTCTAGATGGACAGAATAGATGAAGCGTACAGCACAATAACTTTAAAAGAATTTATTTCAGATTAGGCAGAAATACATTTTCATTTACGTTTTCTTCAAAATAAAGTGGCCCAAAATGTGTGCTTATCGAGAAAAAAAAATACTCAAGAAAAACAGTGCTTCTACATTTTTTGAACCAGAAAAAACACCCAAACAGATCAAAACAACAAGTGCTTCTACAGAATTTGAACCGGTACCGTGAGATAACCAACTTTGGCCGAACTAAACCATAGGTTATGCTTAGTTTACGGTTAGGGTAATACAGAACGTAGAAATTAAAACTTGATCACACAAATATAGTAGACATCTTTAGGAAACTGGGGCAATTTCTATTTTTGTTCTAGATGTGATATATTTGCGTTCTGTCGGCTGTTTAATTAATTCTTTTATATTACTTCCGGGCAGCGCCGGGTAACAGGTCCTGCTAGTGGGCCAAAATAAGGGTCCTATTTTTAAAAATTCATAACTTTTTTATTTATTGATTTAAAAAATTTTTTTTTTTAGAATAAGTAAAGGACCCCTTCCGAAGCAAGCATGAGCCGTATTAGCCCTAAGGAACGTACCCTCATTTAGAAAACATTATTTTTGCTTAAAAAACTCAAAACAGTGTAAAAAACAATACTTTAGTTTTTGTAAGTTTTAAGAAGTGTTTTTCGGCTAAAATTTGTTTTGTTTATTTCAAAAAATCTCGGAAGGGTCAGTCTACACACACATAAAGTTTGGTGAGTTTAACTTTTATTTTGTGGAAGTTATTCAAATTCAAGTTATTCAAATTTAAAGATAGGACCCTTATTTTGGCCTACCCTGTATATATATATATATATATATATATATATATATATATATATATGTAAAGGAGTAAGGCTACCAACATTTGTAGAATGTTTTTTTCAACATTTATTTATTATTTTGTTGTTTTTTTCAACATTTATTTATTATTTTGTTGTTTTACCATTTTATGATTTTTTTTTTTTGTAGAATGTTTTTTTCAACATTTATTTATTATTTTGTTGTTTTTTTCAACATTTATTTATTATTTTGTTGTTTTACCATTTTATGATTTTATATATAACGCGTTTCAAGCGGTGGCCCGCTTTCATCAGATATGAAAATCCATTTGAAGAAATGTCTTTCGATTCGAGCAAATGTTGTTTCATTTGAGGAATTTGTTATTGTTTTTGCGCATGCGTGGGTTTGCGGGTGTGTGGGTATCTTTTATTTTTATTTTTATTTTTTATTTGTCATTTTTCCTGCTTCTCTTGGTCAAGTGCGTGTTACCCATCCATGATCCATCGGTCATCCCAGTCTCCTAGGGTGTGGAGAATTTCTTTTGAAATTTAATACTTTTTATTGCTTTTTGTCGTCTCCAAAAATGAAGTGGTGTCTGCGCGCGTGTGCGTGTCCGCATGCGTGTGGTCTTGAGTCTTGTGAATAGGTGAGCGATACATACACACACACACACATAAATACGCACACACACACACCCATGCGCGCGCACACACAGGCGTGTGGTTATAGTGACAGAGAGGGGGATAAAGGTTGAATTATATACACATACATACATACATACACACACACACATACATATATATATATATATATATATATATATATATATATATATATATATATATATATATATATATACATATATATACATACACACACACACACATACACACATATTTGCAAAAGATAAATTAATGCAAACGGTCCAAATAGATTTGAACTTGGTTTGGCCGATTTCATAGTTCGGTATTTTATGTGCAAATTTAATGTCTATTGTAAATGATTCATTTAACACAAGTTGCTATTTGACTCATAGCTGTGTAGAAGTGCGCAATAAGAAGTTATGTACTAATATTATCTTCCTTGAATAAGAATTTTCCAGTCTATAGATAACTATAAATAGTTATTTATGTTTGTACTTAACTAGAGGTGGATAAAGTGTGATCAAAGTGTGTGTTGTTAGAGTTATGATCTGTTTAATGTTGGATTAAATTTAAGTATGAAGTTTTTTTCTTGTGTTAGTAAGTAAGTGTAGTCTTGGCTTTGGAAAATTGGCATTATTTTGAATTTTCCTCCGCTGCATGAGTGCACATGTTGGGAGACGAATAATTTACGGTTTTCTTTGATTTTAATGTTGCTTTTATGTAAAGATACTCTATTATTAAATGTTTTTGTCGCACCTATATAAGCTTCATTACATGTTGTACATTCTAGCACATAGACAACGTTCTTGGAGGTGCAGTTAAGGTCTTTTTTTATTGTGAATGTTTGTGTTGGGTTTTTGAATGTGTATGAGTTCCCCTCCATTATTATGTCACAGACCCCACATCTTTCCTTGTTGCATTTTGTGACCCCTTGTATTGTGTGTTGGTTGAGTTTAGATGAGGTTAAAATTTGTTTGAGGTTTTTCGGTTGGCGTTTGCTTTTTATTATTTTTGTTGTTTTTAATATGTCGTTTAGTTTGTTGTTATGGTTTAGTAGGGTTAGGTTTCTTGTTATTTCTGTGAATAATTCTGGATTGTTTTTGTTGTGTGTAGAGATGTATGCCAATATTTGTTGTTTGTTTCGTTTTTTGGGGATTCGTAATTGTTCTAATGGAATGTTTTCTGCTAGTTCTATACCTTTATGTATTATTTGTAGCGGGTATCCTCTTCTTTTTAAAGTTTTCCGTAGTTCCTCCAGTCGGACAATCCGGAGGTCTTTGTCACTGACTATAAAACAGATCCTGCGTGCTAGGGAGTAGGGTATAGATTTTAGGCAGCTTTTGGGGTGATGGCTTCTAAAATGGAGATATTGTTGGGTGTCTGTGGGTTTGTGGTAGATGTCTGTGATTATGTGAGTGTTTTTAATTTTAATCAATACATCTAAGAAGGGTAGTTCTGTTTGACTGTGTTCAATGGTGAATTTAATCTTGGGGTGTAGGTTCTGTAGTATGCTGTGTAATTTATTGATGTCCCCCCATGTATATATATATATATATATATATATATATATATATATATATATATATATATATATATATATATATATATATATATGCGTGTGTGTGTTTGTGTGTGTGCATAAAATATATACATGTGGTTTTTCTTACTGAGTTTATGAACCATAGAAAAAAAATACTTACTACACCCTTATAAGGATAATCAGCTTCAGCCATAATTCCACCATGTTTTTTGATACAGTCAAACCCATTATCCATAAGTCCGCCACCGCAACCCTCGTTTCCTGAAGGGGGAGAAAAATTGTAAAATATGTAAATCTTTAACCCTTAGCGATATTAGTCACCGGTATTCCATGTTAGGGGCCGTTTTTTTTTGTTTACATCTTATGATAAGGTTTAGTTGTTGTATGTCCACCTGCAACTAAAACTACGTTATAGCGCCTTCCTATTCCGTCATATTTTTCATTTTGAATGTATTTAACCCTTTTTTCGAGTGGCTCTTTGCCTTGGTAAGCGGTGACCTCGAAAGTAAAAAAAACAAGATATATTAAAAAAAAGATATATTAAAAAAAAAGATATATTAAAAAAAAAAGATATATTAGAAACAAAAAAGATATATTAAAAAAAAAAGATATATTAAAAAAAAAAAGATATATTAAAAAAAAAGAAGATATATTAAAAAAAAAAGATATATTAAAAAAAAAGATATATTAAAAAAAAAAAGATATATTAAAAAAAAGAAGATATATTAAAAAAAAGAAGATATATTAAAAAAAAAAGATATATTAAAAAAGAAGATATATTAAAAAAAAAGAAGATATATTAAAAACAAAAAAGATATATAAAAAACAAGATATATTAAAAAAAAAGATATATTAAAAAAAGAAGATATATTAAAAAAAAAAGATATATTAAAAAAAAAATAAGATATATTAAAAAAAAAAGATATATTAAAAAAAAAGAAGATATATTAAAAAAAAAGATATATTAAAAAAAAAAGATATATTAAAAAAAAAAAAAAAAATTAGGAATGATTGTCTTATATTATTTATATTGTTGATTATGTTACATTCTATCGGTTCGTATTTAAGGCCCGCAATTGCATTTATCTATACAGTTCTCAGATTGAATTGTAGGGGATTACTTGCCCTTTTGTAATAAATAATTACTGGGCCTAATGGATTACTAATTCTTTGGTTTTATTTTAATGAATATAAGATACATTCCAGCTAAGGAATAAGAAAAAGTTAAAATAAAAAGAAATTACTGTCACGCATACAGCACCTCGTATTCCCAAATGGTAACATAGTTTAGTACCGACAGAGTTCAACGTCGCTTAACTTCCGTGATCTAACGGGAACCAGTGTGTCAACGGGAGTATGCCTTATATTATGCAAACAAATAGTCTGTAAGTGATATAGTGTATTCGACACAAAGATAGGACCCTGACAGGCCCTACCACTCCAGGTCAGAGTGGACCTACTGAGAGTAGTGTCAGTTAAAAGGATCACTCTCCACTTCACAAAGATCCCAAATTGGGTCCCGATCACCGGACGCAGGTTCGTGTCATACCCAGAACTGTGCATGATTCAGAAAACGTTTCAAAACTCACCGCAGTCACCGGAACAATCAACCAACTGCTGTTCCGAAAGAGAGATCAGTTTTTTAGTCTTTTTAAAATGTTGTCCTTCCAGCGATCCAGTTGTAGAGAAAGCCCAACAAGATCCACATTGTTCCTTAAAATGAAAATAAATAAAGTTTAAGCAAATGTTACCATGTAAACGTATAATTCTACGTAAAATCTTCGGACACATGGAAACACGGGAGCATTATCAAAGGACGTTGTTTTATAGTTAAAGAAAGAGAACAGAAAAAAAAACCAGGAAAAAGTCGAAATGAAAAAGACTCACAAAGGTATCTGTTGTCAAGTTATTTATAAAAGTTGTATATTTTCTTTATTAATGAAAAATATTTTTGATAAAAGACAGAGGACTGTTTGAAATATTAAAATTTCTTAACGCCCATAATTTTCAGGTTTTCATCTTTCCCGTAAGGTTATATTTCTCTTATGCTTCGAATGTGAAGAAATTCATCTTATTTTAGCAGAGAAACACATTTTTAATTACAGGAATAGCATACGTAGATTATATATATATATATATATATATATATATATAAAAACTAATTACATAGAAATACATCGTATATATATGTATATATATATACATATATATATATATATATATATATATTTATATATATATACGATGTATTTCTATGTAATTAGTTTTATAGGTGATTGCAACATTCGAAAGTCGCCCTCAACGTATAGGACGTATTTTTTACCTTAATATATATAATATTATTTAATACGCACATAAAAGTAATCCATATGATTTATTTATTTCAACTTACCACACACACACACACACATATATATATATATATATATATATATATATATATTGTTTTTAAATTTCCGAAATAGTCTTTCATGGTAAACAACTGATGATCCCTTAAATAATGTTAGAAGCAAACTAATATAATAACTGTAAAAACTAAATTGACTTACATGAGTGATTTTCCACTGAACGACTTGGGACTTAAGGGTTTTTTTAATTTCTTTCTTTCTTTATTTATTTTTTTATTAAAAATTTTTTTTTTTAGTTTTAATGGTTGAGAAAATACCGAGACTATATATATATATATATATATATATATATATATATATATATATATATATATATATATATATATATATATATAGTTGAATATAAGAGACAACTCATGTCTACATATCCTTTGGTAGATCCTTTCAATAGTCCGAATCAGGATTTTAGTTTCGGAGGCTGATGAATTTCCATAGTTTGGATTTGTCTTGCAAGTACTTTCAGATCGATCCGGGTCCATCTTCAGGAGAATGAGGCTAAGCAGGTACAGACCCTGTGTTAGTATTATTCATTCCCGTGAATATGGAATCGGATCGGTCTGAAAGTACTTTGGAGACTAATCCAAACTATGGCAAATTCATCAGCCAATTCCCCTCCGAAACTAAGATCCTGATTCGGACTATTGAAAGGATCTACCAAAGGATATCTAGACATGATTTGTCTCTTATATTCAACAATACTTGGTTGCAAAGGAAGATGCTACCTAGATACACACACACACGCGCGCACACACACACACATATATATATATATTCAAATGTATAGAGATATGTGGGAAAATCGTTAGTTTATTTATTATTTCTTAAAATGAGCATTATTAAGGAGTTAAATTTATTAAAAAATACGATACTAAAATAGTTTATGTTGTCACGACAAATTAGATAATAATCGACACAATAATTGTTTTATAAGAAGTTTCGCGGCATTCATTTGCTACTCGGTCGCGACTGTGGCCTTTTATCTGCCAGGCATAGGTATTCGTCCTGGATAGACCTGAGAGTTCCCCCCTTTCACGCTGTGCCTCCCCTTTTTAGGGTGGAGTAAGTTTATTGCTTACTGCCTGAAGCGCTCCAACCGGAGAATGCCGACGGGGCTGCCCAGGCAATTTTTAAAAGGTCAGAGTGCTCCTTCTTTAGAGACGCTAGCTTGACATCTCCACCTTCTGGCCTTGTGCCACATCTTCCTGCGGTGGGAAGTAAGTAAATACCGCAGTTTAGGTGTATTAATAACGCAATGAAATATAACTTATTGAAGAGCAGTAAGTAGCAGAGTATACGTGCGTTACGCTGCATTGCCGTAATATATTCTTCAAGTTATCAACACGCATTGCATCATCATAAACGTTGTTAGTAATTAAAACTTTATTTACGATTCTCTCCCCTGTCATCTCTCTGTACTTTGGCTTATAAATCGCAACTATCACTTCTCTTTATATATTAACTTGCATTAGCTTCTCAATTAAAACTTTCATCAGATATGTTCAGCACATTCTTACTCTCCGCTTATCAAGTGTGAATAACGAATCCGTAGCAAAAAGGACGAAATATCTGCATTAAGTTGACCCTAAGTACTAGATTTTGAGGGTGTTACTCAAATATTGTGCGTTACTTACTTGGTTTTTAATTTCAGTGACGAAACCTTTTTTCCTCCAATCGACTTCCGTTGGAAGGCCACTGACGTCAGTTTCATCAAAGGTCAATGTTGGTGTGTTCCTTGTCATGTTTCGGGAAATGAACCCATTCATCATTGCAACAAATTCACGACCATGCTAAAAAAATAATAAACATCAAATATAAAGAGAGACTGTCGCCAAATATTTATTTCTTCATAAACCGGCAGTTTTGTTTCGGGTTTCCATTTCGTAATTTATATGAACGGCTTCACAGTTAATACGACTTTGAACTGATTTCCGCCTAAACGGTATAGTTTTCTTTCTTACAATGAAATTAGGGAGGAAAAATGACAAAAAATGATTACGACGACAGTGGACATAACCTGCTTAGAATTTTGTCATAAATGTAAAAAGGGATTTAGTGGTTAAAGTGGGATATACAGTTATTGTATTTAAGATTATAGGCATTTTGTTTAGTTTTCCCTGCATTTCATGTAGAAGCAGGTCTGAAGTCTGTTTTAATAGAGATCCTTTGTAAAATTTCTCGTTTCTCTCAAAACGACTATATATTTTTCCTTTGATGTCATACACTTAATGTATTACTTCAATATGGCAACATTTTAATATTTTCATGGAATTTGTTATCCATTTTTTGCGTAGTAACGAACTCGATTTTAAAATCCGGCGAATTTTCCCAACACAATCATAAAATTCCATTTAAGACAGTTAGTCCAGGCTCCAGAAGAAGGAGGGGCGACCCATACATCTGGAGGGGCAATTTGTTACTCATACCCGAACATGCACACATAAATTAAATTTTAGACAAAAAATGTATGACGTCTCAGAATTACTAATGGTTGTGTATTTTACGAGTAAGAAGATACATGTCCGAAAATCTGCGAAAACGTCCAACTTCAGATCGACCGAACCAAATTGGGAACAGATTATTCTGCACTAAGCCAAAGATCATTTCTTCTGTTCTCTTATGATTAATATTATTTGATGATTTTTCGTTGTGATTTAGCTAATTTAAACTTCCGTTTCGATATTTGAACTTAGATCAGAGAAAGATAATAATTTCAAAACATGTAAGAAACACCTGGCAGAGGTATTTTACTGAAACATAATGTCTATACATATTGGTGACATGGTTAAAATAAACTAAAGATAAATAAAATATAATTTACTCATTTTTGCATGTTTTAGGACACTATGGACCAAATTAAGTTGATGAGATGCAAAGTTAGTAGACAGGTCGCCATGTTGAACGCCATCACTACTTGCAGAATGGAACGAATAGTTTGCGATTCCTAGAAATTTATGATACACCCAAACAGGTTGGCGAATGTTGTGGAAAGGAGCTAATACATTTATGTTATACTAAAGAAAAACAGATACAATAGTTCTAAAATAAATGGTTTCGCTGGATCAATACCGATTTTTAATGATGCACTAGCTTCATTGCTGAATCACCTTTTCATCATACATACTCCAGCATGTACCCACATATTAGATGGTCGAATCACCGCTTTTATAGCATTGTATAACCGATTGTGACATTGCATAAAATAAAGAGTTAACAGATTAAAAAATTCTGAAAATTTAATTTCATAGTTGCCTTCATAATATATATATATATATATATATATATATATATATATATATATATATATATATATATATATATATATGGTTGAACAGGAGTGCCAACTTCTGTTTATTCCTTTTGTGATCCAATCTTTCTATTCGTCGAACAATAGATCTTGTACTATTAACCAAGGAGTGTAGGAAATCTCCATATTTGACGCAAACGTTTTCGACCATCATTGGTCGTCTTCGGGCGGATGATATTTTGCATTGTTCAATCATCCGCCTGAAGACGACCAATGATGGTCGAAAACGTTTACGTCAAATATGGAGATTTCCTACACTCCTTGGTTAATAGTACAAGATCTATTGTTCGACGAATAGAAAGATTGGATCACAAAAGGAATAAACAGAAGTTGGCACTCCTGTTCAACCAGATATGTATAAAAGAAGAATTGTTGCCTAATTATACAATATATATATATATATATATATATATATATATTCATAATATACACAGTAAGGTCTTATTTTCGATGATTTTGTTCCTGCCTTTTTCAGAATCCGCACCCTACGGAAATCTACTGTTCACCAATCTGATCTCTACTCTACATGACTCTTAATATTTTCCATAATCTGTAAAATATTCCAAAACGCCGTTTATATACTATGTAAGGAACTCCCCTGACACGGATCTTGATGGTCTCACAACTTCCTGAATTTCTTTTCAGGTGGACATGCTACAGTAAAATGTGACTACTGTTTTTTTTTTTAGATATCAAACTGTAATTTCTGACTAAATCTAGATATTTTGATGAATCGCTTACGGAATTCTGCAGATAGGTGTTAATTTCTTCTTTTGAAATTCCAGCTGACCACTACTCTTATCCCTTTACAAAGTTATTGTGAAACCAGAAGGGTTGGATAGGAAGCTGGCACGCTTCTTGAATGATATTCAGCGCATCGAAGGAATTTTAGTTTTTCGTTGAGTATCATCCGGAGCTCGTCGAAGGATTGTCAAAATCCTCCAATCTTCGTCTTTGTGTTGTTTCTTAGTGAATCTTAGTTACTTCGTTATTTTTCTAATCTCATTTATCCTACGATTGGTCGTGTCGACTTCTTTGGCTCCTGGGATTCTAAGCAACCAAATATTTGTGACGCAATAGTGGAAATTATGTTCGTTATGAATCTAAACCGTTTGTCTTAGCCTCCTTTAGTGGCCACCGTGAATATCTTACAGACGTCAATGACGAACTTCTGTTATGCATCCTTGTTGTTCGCTATGTCACCTTTTCTTGTTGTTCGCTATGTCACTTTTTCTTGTTGTTCGCTATGTCACTTTTTCTTGTTGTTCGCTATGTCACCTTTTCTTGTTGTTCGCTATGTCACTTTTTCTTGTTGTTCGCTATGTCACCTTTTCTTGTTGTTCGCTATGTCACTTTTTCTTGTTGTTCGCTATGTCACTTTTTCTTGTTGTTCGCTATGTCACTTTTTCTTGTTGTTCGCTATGTCACTTTTTCTTGTTGTTCGCTATGTCACTTTTTCTTGCTGTTCGCTATGTCACTTTTTCTTGTTGTTCGCTATGTCACTTTTTCTTGCTGTACTTCACACCTTGAATTGAGGGAACTGTAGTTTGCAGAGACTGGAGTCTGTAGGTGAAACCTTGTCCCGCATCTCCTCCGTGTTACCACAGCTGATACCTTCACGCTGTTTTATAACTTCTGTTCTAAGACATTTCACCCGGCATTAATTAATCTTTAAGCCTCTCTGATTCCGAAGTTCTTGCTGCGAATGCATCGGTTCGTTGTCGATTGGGCATTTCCGTCCTATTCCAAGATGTCCGCCCTGTTTGTGACTTATCCGCTATCTTTTTTGGAATTCCATATGGTATTAGCGCGTTAGTAAATGCAGTCGATATAATTCGGTTGGGTTTAGACTTGACTTAGCGAATTTATAGTCTGGTATCCATTATAAAACTATAAGCATCTATGATTAACTTGAATAAAAAAAAAGACAGAAATAGCTTATAAATGTATGACTTACCATATCTGCATATTCGTTTATGTCCAACCAAAATGTCTTCAATCCTTTGTCAGCTTCACGATTGTGGTAAATGACATGACGGAAATTTCTCTCCCAGATTACACGTCTACAAAATGGAATATTATTCTGAATACAGAAGGGACATAAAGAAATGTTCAAAGGATTAATGGGAGCATGACTAATCTGATTTATGAAGACAAATTGGAAAATGTGGGTAACAAAAGAACATGGAATATGGGCTGATCTAATGCTTTAAAATGTATAAACAAACATTAAAACTATAGACATTTTTAACAAATATTTCAAAGAGAACAAGCACTTTTATTGCTCACTCCAATCAACATCAAGCTTTATTGAATGAGTGAACAATTCATTAGGCGAATATGTTGCCAGTGAATGCCAGCAATGGAACTAGTTTTTAAAATAACATTGATTTTGTGATTATTGTATAAAGGATGGCGTTGAATGCATAGGCCTTTTCGACTAGTCGATTATTAAGATGTGTTCTTGACTTACCTCTGAACTTCAGTATCAGCCCTGTCGTATCCTTTATTGTATTTAAGTTTGAATCCCTCCCATAGGTCGTCCAACCTGGAATCGGTCATCTGGGACAGAACTGCCGCAGGCAATAAAACTAACAAAGCAATAAAAACCTTCATCCTGAAAGGAAAAAGAAAATAACTTGAAACTACAGAAATAAACGATAGCACTCAAAGAGCGTAAACATCCGTCAAGGCTGAGCTCTACTACTACTACTACTACTACTACTACTACTACTACTACTACTACTACTACTACTACTACTACTATTGGCACTGTGTGATTGACCCAATTGATGCCTTCGCGGCGTATAAAGCCAGCTATGTTGAGTTCAACCCTTTTTTCTCGGATTATATATAAAACATCTATAGAAGCACACGTGGAATAACAAACTAATCTATCTATCTATCTATCTATCTATCTATCTATCTATCTATCTATCTATCTATCTATCTATCTATCTATCTACTCTATTCCGTTCATATCTATCTATCTATCTAGCTAGCTAGCTAGCTAGTTAGGTAGCGAGCTAGCTAGTTAACTAGCTAGCTATGGAGCGTGTGTTAATCAAAAGAGACACAGGTTTCGCCCATTTGGATAGCCGGAATTTTATCAAAACATTTCGATTTGAAATGACCGTGCGAAACTCATCAGCCTTTCATAATCGTTGAATTTGAAAGAATCCTGTATACATTTAATGAACTAAAAAAAAATACATATTCTGCTTTTGTACTTTTTACGATCGAACACTTTCATCGATTGTTTTTCTGCTGATGCAGACAGCCTTTCTATGTGTGCCTCCTTTGCATAAATACAACTTAAATTCTAACGAACCTGCATACGTAAATGCTTTAATAATCTGAGTTTTATTTTGTAAATTCTTCTGATGTTTCGGATATGATTTTCACATTTTCCTTCTGCTGAGTCACATTTATTGAAGATCCGAAATATATAACTGTATTTTGTTTGTCTGAGTGATGATTAAACGGACCGCAAAGAATTGGATCTATTTAAGAAGAATGAATAAAGATGTGGTCACTTGAATATCTTTTTCTATTTTTTATATACACATGATACGGAGTTAAAACTTAAAGTCTGACTACAAATACTTAATTACACACACACACACACACACACACACACACACACACACACACACACACACACACACACATACATACATACATATATATATATATATAT
>OY744537.1:21371725-21421725 GCA_963556195.1 Sepiola atlantica
GTTTATTATCTATGTACATATACGGTTCGTCCTTAAACCGGGACTCATCAGCATAGAGATATAACTATTCACTACCGGACTACAAGTATTTTTCAACTCAAATCCGACGTCTTTAACCGCTCGGCTAATTTTAAATAGCGAATAAACGATGATAATTTTAACACTTTATCGGCGGGCTTAACGTCTAAGCATTCTACTTCTTTTAAGGAAAGGAACGATGCATCATAAAGCAAGTGACGTCATGCTGTGTCAATACTACCATTACAGTGCTCTCTCTCTCTCTCTATATATATATATATAGATATATAAATTTTATAATCATTAAATCACTACACTAATTAATTTGTGTGTCTGTACTATACGAACTTCCTTCAGTGTTGGCTTTAGTTTAGGCTTATTTAATGTTTATAAAGATTTATAAAGCTCTACTCTGTATTGAGCATTTTTGAAAAATATTGTTTTCAGTTCATTCTATCAACATATTTGAATTTGAACACTATTATATATATATATATATATATATATATATATATATATATATATATATATATATATATATATATATATATATATATATTTGTTGTGAAGTTATTCCACAGTAAATAATAAATAAAGGAAGTCAAGTCGAGGGTTGGTTTAACAAGTGTATTAACAAAATAAGAAAGTGACTAGCTCTTGGCTAGACAGTTACAAGACTGGGTATTTATCTACTCCCCACGGAGTAAAATGTGACACAAGGTCGGAAAGTGGGGTTTTGATAAATCAGCACTCCAGAGGGAGAGCACCTATTATCTTTAAAAATTGCCTGGACAGCCCCGTCGGCATTCCCCGGTAGGTGCGCCTCAAACAGTAAGCAATAAACTTACTCCTCCCCAAAGAAGGGAGGCAAAGCCTGGGAGGGTGGACCTAGAACTGCACAGGACCAGTCTTGTGCAGTATCCATCGGAACAGATACTACACTTTGATCTTGGCCAAAAGGCCAAGAAAGCGACTGAACGACAGTTACAAGACTGGATATTTATCTACTCCCCACAGAGTAAAATGTGACACAAGGTCGGAAAGTGGGGTTTTGATAAATCAGCACTCCAGAGGGAGAGCACCTATTATCTTTAAAAATTGCCTGGACAGCCCCGTCGGCATTCCCCGATAGGGGCGCCTCAGACAGTAAGCAATAAACTTACTCCTCCCCAAAGAGGGGAGGCAAAGTCTGGGAGTGTGGACCTCCTAGAACTGCACAGGACCAGTCTCGTGCAGTATTTATTGGAACAGATACTACACTTTGATCTTGGCCAAAAGGCCAAGAAAGCGACTGAACGACAGTTACAAGACTGGATATTTATCTACTCCCCACAGAGTAAAATGTGACACAAGGTCGGAAAGTGGGGTTTTGATAAATCAGCACTCTAGAGGAAGAGCTACTATTTATCTACCTCCCACAAGGTAAAATGTGACACAAGGTCGGAAAGTGGGATTAGATAAGCCAGCGCTCGAGAGGTGAGTAATCTGACCATTTAAAAATTGCCTGGGCAGCCCCGTCGGCATTCCCCGGTAGGGGCGCCTCAGACAGTAAGCAATAAACTTACTCCCCCCCAAAGAGGGGAGGCGAAGCCTGGGAAGGTGGACCTCCTAGAACTGCACAGGACCAGTCTCGTGCAGTATCCATCGGAACAGATACTACACTTTGATCTTGGCCCAAAAGCCAAGAAAGCAACTGAACGACAGTTACAAGACTGCTTTGTCTTCTGGTGTCTCGCACTATTTATAGTGACAACCGGTGTTGTTTCTCCTGTGTAAGAACGGCCGGTGTAACATATATATATATATGGTAAGCGAACGTGGTTATAGTCCCGGTGACCGCAGGTTCGAACCTTGTCATAGTTAGCCACGCTGATGAGCCGCAGTAACGGCGAAACACGTTTCCGTTGATAACTATTTTATCTATAAGTAAATAAATAATGTATATATATATATATATATATATATATATATATATATATATATATATATATATATATATATATATATATATATAGATTTAGATTTTTCACTTATAAAACAGATCATTCAGTGAAGACCGGGGTTGTGCCAATAAAAACAAGCTCGATGATACTCGATTACAGAGTACAGAGCATTTATATGCGATTTTATGAAGGCTTACCAAAGCATTCCTTTCAGGACACCAATGATCACCATTAAAGATTTTTTTCTTACAAATATTATTTATTCAAATTAAATGTTTGTTCCTACACGTGTAACACTACCAAGCAGGTACTTGCTTGGCAGATCACCAGGGAAATTAAATGTCTGGAATAAGGGTTTCAACTACTGACAATACACAATGTGGCGTTGCAATAGTTGAGGTCACTTAAGAAGAGAAGAGGAAAAAATAAAAATAAAAGTTAAAATTAAAAAACAAGAAAGAACAAAGATAAAAATGAAAGGCCTAGAAAATGTCTTAGAAAAGTAGCTTGTGCATTATTTCTGACATTAAGCCGACAAGCAAATAATCGGTCCCAAATGCATAACCCCCCCCCCCCCAAAAAAAAACCCGGAACAATGTGCGATAATATACTTTCACATCGGGCGGCACAATGATGAAAAAATCCCCCCCCCCCAACAAAAAAAAAAACAAAAAACTAAAACATTCAAGACACCGCTCACAAGTTACCATTCCAATCCAATGATAGTATGGGAATTCTACATCTAATTCATCAAAAGGAAAGTCAACATAAATGTTCGTCCGGAATGCCAGCGGTCAGACGAGCCTTATTTCCAGGGCTGAGTTGTTCCTCTTCGAAATAACACACGACGAGTTGAACGAACGTCAATCTCGCAGAATCTCTCCTTTATTTTAAGAAAAAAACTTAATTAGTATCTTAATTAGTAGATAGAAACTATTTATTCAAAATACTGTTTCTAAAAAATTCTATTATTAAAATTATTCTTTTTAGAAATTAATTATCTAGTGTCTGGGACGTCATTTTACATTTTGGGAAAATATCTTTCATTTAATTAACTGCCGATTATTATCGTGTTGTTATTTAACGAAGCGAACAAAAAAAAACTATCCCGCAGAAATTATTTTTAAAAATCATTCATATATCAAAAATTAAATGTTACTATAAAAAAGTTTTCTACAAAAATCTAGTTATTATTTTAAATAATTTAAAATATTTCCTTAACGGCTGTGTCTGTTTACAACTCTCTGGGGAGAATATTATTCTATATTCCATAAATAAATATTACTACGGAATATCGTTATCAGAAATCTATTTTCTATTTTAAAACACATTTTTTAATGGACGGGGTTATTTTTTTTACTACTTTCCGGGAAAATATCACTCTAACTCGTTAAATGACGGGAGACTTTGTTATTACTAATATAAAATCCCTGTACAAAATACTTTTTATAAAAATCCATTGTTTCTATTTTTAGAAATTAAGACCGTGTCGGCATGCATGTTTTTTTAATTATTTTTTTCCTTAATTATTTTTTCCTCCATTCCTGCCACCCATTGTTTTATTTAATTTAATCTAATTAAAAACTAATTTAATTTAATTTAACCTAATTTAATTAAATAGTGATAGCATCCAGGTTGTTATTTCTTATTTTTTACTTATTCCTAGAGTTGATCTGTTCCTTTCTCAGTATACATATGCGTGGGCTAGTGAACCCAGTTCAGCAGAAGAACACCTCGAAAGATTTTATATATCTCATAAATAAAATATATTAATGCCGCTTATTGTTTTTACCCCCCCCCCTGTAGCAACGAACTTTAGCACAGATTCATTTTCCATCTTAAGCTGTGCTCACTCATCTTATCATTTGAAAATCTTAGAAACTATCCACGTACGCCTCAAGAGGCCCTTCCTCTGCAAACAGAAGGAGTGTCTCTTGGGGTTGAGTGTGATTAGTCTCTAAGACACAACCTCCATTCCATATAACATCACGCTTATTTTATTCTAAATTCGAACCATTTGTTTTTCCCCTTCATAACATAACGCTAATTTCATTTTAAATATAAATAGTTTTTTTTTTTAATCCCACGATATCAGTCTTGTAAAGTGTGGGCGAAACTAGTCGACTGGCGAAAATTTTTTTTTCTTTTTTTTTTCTCATCCCCTAAATCCCCTAAATCTTTTAATTATGAAAAATTCAACACGTATTCCCTTCATTATTGCATTAATATATATATATATATATATATATATATATATATATATATATATATATATATATATATATATATATATATATATATATACAAAACTTTTTTACTAGAAAGATAATTACCGGTAATATTTACATTACCGATATTTATCATCTGATAACAAGAATTTATCTTTGAAAATCCCTGGATTAAGGATCATGAGACCCCTCCTTGCTCTTGAACTTCCGATATTTTAATAAATATTGTATTTGTTCAACTTTTATTTCCATCATTCATTTCCTGAATTTATTGCTCTATTCAATATATTGAGCTTTCTATTATCAATATAGAGTATTATTTAGGGATACGTTATTTATCTTTAAATTCTTATTCAACGTTATATATATATATATATATATATATATATATATATATATATATTAGAAATGGCGCTCTTGTTTAGAAAGCATTGTTTATATGGTAATATGAATTATTAAAAATAAGAACGCCATACAATTCATTTTAATCTTATTAACTTTTTTCAATTTTTTTTTTCAATTAAATTTTCGAAGATATACTTCATCATCAGAATTTGAAAAAATAATAATAATAAAAATAAAAATAATATATTAAATACCCTTTTTTTCTTTTTTTTCTCATCGTTTTATTGGTGTGTTTTCAATTCGTCTGTTGTTGAAGTGAATGAAAATTGAAAAAAAAATGAAAAAAGTTAATAAAATTAAAATGCATTGTATCTGTATTTCTCCTCTGATGATAAGATTTCGATCTTTGAAAAGCCTTGGCTTAAGGAAAGAATAATAAACACTGGTTTATTACAGAATACACCTTGCATTGAACAATCGAAATTTGAAATAAATTTGGACATTCGAACATGTTTATCACTCTTATTTCTTCTATCTTTATAATTGTTCTATCTCGTAACCTTTTCACTATAGGTCCTATTTACTAAATTTTTACTTTTGGTTTATATTTGATTATATATATATATATATATATATATATATATATATATATATATATATATATATATATATATATATATATAAAATGTGCCATGTTCTTGAATCAAGAGACCCTCATCACACATTCACTTCAACAACAGACGAATTGAAAACACATCAAAAAAACGATGAGAAAAAAAGAAAAAACAGGGCATTTAATATATCTTTTTTTTATTATTATTTTTTAAATCCTGATGATGAAGTATATCTTCGAAAATTTAATTGAAAAAAAAATTGAAAAAAGTTAATAAAATTAAAATGCATTGTATGGCGTTCTTATTTTTAATAATTCATATATATATATATATATATATATATATATATATATATATATATATATATATATATATATATATATAATTTAGGCCCAGGAACAAAACATCTTTAATAAAAAGTAGACATAAGTGAACCTCCGTTTGTTTACACCCCCTACAAAATACTTTAAATCTGTAAAAATATCAATTCTACTAATTATAACTATTGTATTAATTTTTTAAATTCTAATTATAACTATTATATTCATTTTTTAAATTCTAATTATAACTATTATATTAATTATTTTACTACTAATTATAACTATTATATTAATTTTTTAATTCTAATTATAACTATTATATTAATTTTTCAAATTCTAATTATAACTATTATATTAATATTTGTAATTCTAATTATAACTATTATATTATTTTAAAAAATTCTAATTATAACTATTATATTAATTTGTTTTATTCTAATTATAACTATTATATTAATTTTTAAAATTCTAATTATAAGTATTATATTATTTTTTAAAATTCTAATTATAACTATTATATTAATTTTTTTACTACTAATTATAACTATTATATTAATTTTTTAAATTCTAATTATAACTATTATATTAATTTTTTAAATTCTAATTATAACTATTATATTAATTTTTTACTACTAATAAGGCAACACTTATCAAGGCTAAAAGCCACTTGAAAATAATGGTTAAAGTAGCTGATTACTGCATCGTGATGAATCTTCAGCAATGGTGCCTGCATTAGACCTCTTCAAAATTGACCTTTTTCTTCAAACATATGGAAACTGCTATTATTCCCATTCTCCAAGGTCTAAATTAGCTAAATATACCAGTTATTGTGATCTTGGACCTTGGCTATGCCTGCCTCAAGAGCCATGTAATTTTATTGTTGACGTTTTTCAAAAACGCTGCAAAATTTGGGATATTATGTCCTTATTTTCATTGTAGCTTTTCAGAGGTTGATGCTATAGCATTGAAAGTGGTACCAAATGAAAGCTAACAATTTTGAAGAGGTCTATGCCTGCATGCATGTTGGAAACGAAAGACTTTTGGTGAGAAAATATGACTAAGGATTTAACCACCTATAAAATTGATTGCCATTTTGAAATAAATTGCCTCTTAAAAGCAAAGATACATGTTGTAAAAGCAAACCATTTTAGATTCCACAGTGTTTATGAGCTCTCTAGATAATAGCCCCACGATCAGTAAATTTTTATATCCAGTGATTAACAGCCGATAAATCTCAAGTGAACCTAGTGGATTGTTCAACAAGATTGGCAGTTGATGTCTATATATATATATATATATATATATATATATATATATATATATATATATATATATATATATATATATATTCGGAGAAAACAGAAAGGAGAGAGATTTAATTCTGTCGGTTTCAAAACAGACAGAGGAGAGATTTGATTATGTATGAGTGGAGTTAGGATTTGGTCTGGGAGAAAGTTGTTTTGTGGAAAGGGATTCTGTTGTTCTGATAGAACATTCATTCACTATTTTGGTTTGACAGTATTTAATTTTTAGTGAGCGTGGAGTAATTAAATATATAGATATGCATTTTGTTAGTTGTTTAAAATGTTTTTAATTTCAATTTTAAACAGATAACAAAATAAATATCTTTAATTTTGGTTGAAAATTAAGCAAAAGCAAAGTTACGGAATAATTTCAAAAGTTTGGCATTTTCTCCAATTAACTAAAGGAAAACAAAAACAAAATAAAATGTCAAAATATAAAAAAAGATTTTCTCAACAAATCAATAGTAAATTATTGTTTTGAACAAAGAATAAAGATTTCAATAGTGAAATCAAATTGAATTTATTGACAATCAAAATTGTTAAAAGTTTAAGTTATCAAAATCGGTTAATATTAAAGTTATCAAAATCGGTTAAAGTTAAAGTTATCAAAATCGGTTAATATTAAAGTTATCAAAATCGGTTAAAGTTTAAGTTATCAAAATCGGTTAATATTAAAGTTATCAAAATCGGTTAAAGTAATAAAAATCAGTTAAAGTAATCAAAATCGGTTTTAGTAAACTAAATCGGTTACAGTAATCAAAATCAGTTATAGTTATCAAAATCGGTTATAGTAATCAAAATCAGTTATAGTTATCAAAATCGGTTATAGTAATCAAAATCAGTTATAGTTATCAAAATCGGTTATAGTAATCAAAATCAGTTATAGTTTTAAAAAATCGGTAATAGTATTCAAAATCGGTTAAAGTTATCAACATCGGTTAACGTTATCAAAATCGGTTATTGTAATCAAAATCGGTTATAGTTATCAAAATCGGTTAAAGTTATCAAAATCGGTTATACTTATAAACATCGGTTAAAGTTATCAAAATCTGTCATAGTAATTAAAATCGGTTAAAGTTATTAAAATCTGTTAAAGTTTTCAAAATCGGTTATAGTTATCAAAGTCGGTTATAGTTATCAAAATCGGTTAAAGTTATTAAAATTGAATTTTATTAATAATCAAATGATAGAGTTTAAAAAACAAAATGTACTGTTTTTTTTTCTTTTGTTTTCGTTTAAAACAATTTTGAATACATTTTCTGTTTATTTAAACATTGTAATTAGTTTAAATTTTAAAAATTTCTTTTAAACTCGAACAATAATTTAATACTGGTTGCATTTTATAACTCAATTGTTGAGAACAAAATTTTTCTTGTAAAGTCAGCAATTTTATTAAATATTAAAAATAAGTTTTTTTTTTGTTAAAACATACAGAAATGTAATTTTGTCTTGTATTTAGCATCAAACACAATCGGATTGCATGAGAATTCCCATCTTTAAGGCTAACTTTTAAGAATCCTTTTTTCTTGAATTCACAATTGATCCATTACAATAATTATTTGTTTTTTACCACTAGCTTATGTGTGTTTAGGCGAACCAAGTTTGAATACATGTTCCCTGCCTAGACATGGTGCACGCCAACCTGAGGTCTTATCAGACCACATCCCAGTTAGCAAAGTTTCTTAACTAGTGGTACAAATGAGTTCTGCCCCCCCCTCACTTAGAAACTGTCTTGCTTGTTTTCGGCTCTTGAAACCACCAGAACACAATAAGCAGCTCATACCCAGATATATTTGGAAGAGCCCTACTAACCACCACACTTAGCATTTTATTTTGCAGCGATCGTTGTGGTTTTTTAGAATGTCCGCCTCCTAATGATGAATTTGTACATATATTTTATCAATAAAAAACGTCAAACCATTAGGGAAAATGTTAAGTTTTACCCATAGAGTGAATGTGGTATTTTGGTGACTGAAACTAGTTTAAAAAATAGACCAAGAGGACGAAAGCTGACCACCATCCAACCCAACTCAATGTCGGCCTTGTACAAAAATTTGCTGTACTGTGAAATATTTTATAAATTTTAAAAGATAAATACCTTTTTTTTGTTTGTTTCTTTTTACAGTAGTAAATGATGAATTAAAAATTAAAATCGTACAGGGTAAGCCAATTATTTTATCATTTTAATTTTTAACTTAGTTCACCCTAAACAAGGCAAGTTGCCACTGTAGACGTTAAGGGGTTACTGAGAATTAGGGTGAAAGTTTAGGGGGTCATCCTAAACTGGGAGCTGTACAGCGAAATGCTTGTCCATATTAGTTTTAAATTTCTGCATGTCGGTACAGTCGGGTAAACAGAGAGAATTGAGGGAGTTACAAAGGCCGGCAGCTCGAGGAAATAAGCTATTGGAGTAGAAAGCTATACGGCATTTGGGGACCTCCAGAGTGAGTGGATGGGATTTAGCTGAGTGTCGGGTTGGTTGAGTGTATTTACGCCGAGGGGACACCAGAGCAGCAAGTTCATCGGAGCACATTCTATTGAAGTACTTGTAAAACAAGTACAAAGATACAACATTGCGGCGATGGAACAGGGGGTCTAGAGCTGGAGCTTGATGAATAGTGAGGGACCTATTAGATTAGATACTCTTTTTTAGACCTTGTCTAAGAGGGAGAGACTAGTGGATGGTGCACCAGCCAAGATGTGACAACAATACTCCATGCATGGGCGGATGGTACCTTTGTAGAGATAGTATCTTGCTTTAAAGAGAAACCAAATATTATTTTATCGTATAAATCATCTACTTCATTATTGAATTACTCTCGTATTTATTCTGGATTCGTTTAGTTTGTCTCTTTTACAGCAGGATTTAATGTTGTTTTTGTTGTTGAGTTTTACGGCATGTCAACAATTGTTGGGCCATTTCAGACCGCAATCGAACTTTTTTTCTATACGATTAGTATTACACCGGCCGTTCTTACGCAGGAGAAACAACACCGGTTGTCACTATAAATAGTGCGAGTCACCAGAGACACAGAGAAGACAAAACACAGTCTTGTAACTGTCTAGCCAAGTGCTAGTCACTTTCTTACTTTGTTAATACACTTGTTAAACCAATCCTCGACTTGACTTCCTTTATTTATTATTTACTGTTGGACAACTTCACAACAATTAGTTTGCGAATAAATTTAATTTGAAGAGATTTTTGGGGTATATGTTACGAGACTCAGCAGAGGCGCGAACGGGGTCCAAAAAAAGAACGAGAAAAGGTTTAAAAACATAAATTTGCAACAAGTGAAGTTGACCTACGACGAGAATAGATATTTTTCTACTTACCTATGTAATTTGTTTTTATTTTTACGTATTATAAATGGGTTTTCATTAGATGTAAAAAAAAAAAAGGTCTTGTTTTTTTTTTCAACGTTTTCACAAAAATCATTATGGCCGCTCCAGGTGCATTTTTTAGTAATCCCCCCCAAATCGACCATGTTTTTTTTCGAAATTACGGTGTCAAAACTATTGATTTCTAATAAATAGCACTTCAAACGGGTTTAAAATACAAACAAATATCACATGCAAGTTTGAAACTAACTTTTACAGCTTACAGTTACTTTTATTTGTTGTAATTTGTTTTTTTTGCGTTTTTACTCTGCTGAGTCTCGTAAAAGATTCCCGATTTTTGTTTAGTAAAAGACCTGGTTTTCCCAAATGGTTTCCCATTCAGTATTGGCCATGCTCAACGTTGTTTAACTTTGGTGATTTGACGGGAACCGGTGTGTCAACGTGACTATAGACGTATGTAATGAGATTGACAGATAAAAAGATAAGCCATTACGCAACCCTAACGATAACAGCTAAATGGTGATTTCGGCGAGGAGTAGGTTAACAGTTTAGAAACGAGGTCATACAAATGTATGCATGTTAACATGTAGAATGTAACATCCCATACATCCCCCCACCACCACCAACAACAACTTGAGTGCGCTTAAGAAAATTTGAGTTCTGATAAGGTCACCATAAGGCAAAGAAAATTGCGATGCAATGCATTTCATAGGTTGATGCGATAAGCAATCGGCGTGGGAGGAAAAACAGATGAATGAGAGACAAAAAAAAACTTGCGTCCAACATATGTGCTTGTAATGGGTTTATCATTGTGACTATAAAACACCGAAATGCGGAAATGATAAGATTTTAGAAACTAATGAAAATTGTGATTTTTGGATGGATTCACCATGGTAGAGTGAAATGCAAAATTACCATATATATGCTCTGAATCTTGTAATATAACTTCATTGAGTATATCATTGGAAACAATTAAGATACTGGTGATACCAGATCAGGCTGCCCTGTGGCTCCCTGAGACGAAATTCACCTACATTGACGTTTTTTTTTTTTTTTTTTTTTTTGTAAAACTTAATTATGTTCTACAAAACCAAAAACAAAAACAACAGCCCCTCTCCCTTTCTCCCTCCCCTTTTTTATTTTATTTTTAGAACTTGAAGCATAAATCTTTTACTATAATGACCAGATTCGGCATTAAATAACCCAAAAAGGGTTGATATGCCGTAAAACAAAACTACCAAACCAAAAACGATGATTAAACATTTGAAGATATAAAGAACTTGAAGCATAAAAACTTTTACTATAATGACCAGATTCGGCATTAAATAACCCAAAAAGGGTTGATATGCCGTAAAACAAAACTACCAAACTACCAAACAATTAAGATATTATAAGGACTATGCGTTAAAAAAATTTTTTAAACACACACACACACACATATATATATATATATATATATATATATATATATATATATATATATATATATATATATGTGTGTGTGTGTGTGTGTGTGTGTGTGTGTATCGAGGCATCATTTTTTCCTTAAGACACGTATTATTAAAAATAACCGACAACTCTTGTCTGGATATTTTTGTATTGATCCCTTCAATTTTCCGGATTAAAGTCTTAATCTTGGATAAGAATTGGCTGATGAAACTGCCGTAATTCACATTTTAGTCCAGAGTACTTTCTGACCCATCTGGGTCCATCTTCAGTGGAATAATGTCAATCAGGTAAAGACCTGGAGTGATATATATATATATATATATATATATATATATATATATATATATATATATATATATATATATATATATATATATATATTTGGGGAGGACTTGAATGCCTACTAGACACCACCCTCGGGTGTCTACGGTCTCTCTGTACAATGGTTTGTCAGAGACTCTGACATGAGGATACTTTTTACTTGAAGTAAACCCTGACTAAATATTTTAAAAAAATGGTGTGCTGTCTCCTCAAGCCACCCAGCACGCTTCCCGAATTGCGGACGGGGGCACCCCCTCTACTCATAGAGGGCAGCTTCGAATAAGCAATTAGAAGCCGTTGACAATGAGGAAATGAATAATAAAAAATATGAATAAAAACAAAAATAAATACTGGCAGGCCGGCACCCAGGATAAAAAGGGCCCATCACCCCGTTCATACACCAGGCGGGAAGATGTAAGCAATGATGTAAACCTTCCTGCCTCTGGAAATGGTGCTCCAGCCAATACAGAGGCCAACCAGGGTCAGCCATCAGGCCTTGAGAGAAAATGTCCTGGCCCCCTATCTCCATCAAATGCAGCAACAACAAAAAGAAACATAAGAGGCTTAAAAGCCCAACCATGGACTGTTGCACAAAAGAAGGTGCTATTGTTTTGCTACCACTACTCAAAGTTTGAAAAGTGGAGCAAAACATCCAATGAGATTCTAGCTGATAAGATCCAAGAATCTACCCCCCCCCCCCCGAAAAAAAAAATATAATATATATATATAATGTGTGTGTATTGTTACGACCTAACTGCGGGATGATCGGTACGGATTAGCAATAAGATCGTTACACATAGATTTATTTTATTTAATGTCCGTTGACACGTTAATCATCTTTGGTCAATCGTCAAATGTCGGATTAACTGGTGAAATTCGTCTTAGGGGAATTAGCGTAACCAAAGCAATAAATGACGAACACAGACACGAGTGAAATTAAAAGTCAATAAAGATTTTTATAAACAAATAGAAGAAGATGACACCACGAGAAAGGGTGAGGGAGACAGACGTGTATTTTGGAGATTGTGTGCAGATGTATGCAACATGAAAGTTCAGTCAAAATATATATATATATATATATATTTGTATAAGAAAGATACTGGCAAGAGATAGGCCAATACTTAGCTGTTTGTTCCGAAGTATAATACGGATCAAAAGTCCACGCACATACAATATAAATGATGACACGAAAATCAATAATCTCCTTGAATAGTAATCCTTGGGAATAAGAATAAGATGGATTCAATCCCCGATAAGATTGCCCTTTAAGTTCCTGGAATCGTAATCCTTGAAATAAGAATGTTCTAGGTACAACCGGCGATACGACTGTCCTTTAAGTTCCTGGAATCGTAATCCTTGGGAGTAATAATGTTCTGGATTCAACCGGCGATACGATTGTCCTTTTCTCTGTTTTATTTACACTAGCGTTCCGTCTGCCGTTTTCGCCCTCTCTAACGTATTCTTAAATTCACCTCGTGTGTTTTGTTTTTCGCGCCCTTGCGATATTCGCTGTCTGTTCCTTTTCCGGTCGCCCACGTCGTCTGTTCTTCCCAACCTTGCATCCCTCTTCCCTCCAATCAGGCGGCTGCTTGAATCGCACGACAAAATCGGTTTGGAGGATGATAGAGGAGGCGAACATTACATTTGATATTTCCCCACAACTAGCAATTCATAAAACCCCAACTTTAAGAGAATTACGACAATCATGTCATGGGAGGGTGCCTATTCTTTTACACCCATCCCTGTACAGAGCTGTAAAATTAATCTTCCCCTTTGATGTCGGCGGTGTGTCCCAGGATGGCCTCATAAATACTGCGATGGGCACTTATTCCATGGGAAAAACCACCGGTATCTTGACCCCATCAATGTTCATTGGAGAAACTTAACCCTAAGACACTACGATGCCACTCTTTCTAACAAGCGTAAATGTCCGAGGTTTGAGGGCCGATTCTCGGAAATTACGATTATGCCTGGACCTTCAAAGTCTTGGAGTGGATGTATGTTGTGTTCAGGAAACTCACTTAATTCAAGGTGATTATTTAAGTGCGCTGTCTAGGAATGTTGATGTCTATTCAGTATACTTCAATTCTAACTCGAGGGGGAGGGGTTCCTGGCTAGTGAAGCTAATTATAGATGCGACGTGTGACCCTTGTTTCATGGATTCGGAAGGAAGGCGTTGCGTTCTTGATGTTGCCATAAAAGATAAAGTGTTTCGATTGATTGGGGTTTATGCGCGTAACCTCCAGGCTGAGCGTGTTCCCTTTTTTCGGCGAATCGAGCAGTTCATGAACACATCTCGTTCAGTTATCTTAGCGGGAGACTAGAACGCAGTCCTGGATCCCGATTTAGATCGTGCAGGGAAATCTTCTAGGGGTACTAAGAGAGATTGCGATGCAAAAACATTTCGGGACTTTGTCGATAAGTTTGATCTTATTGATAAATTCCGAAATGAAAAGCCTCGTGATATAGTATGGACTTGGACAGCTAGACGCGGCTCCGGTATAGTACAGCTTTCGAGTTATATTGACCGGTTCATAATTAGAAGAGTCGACGTAGAATTATTAGAATGTCCAAGTTTTTATAATATAGTTTACTCGGATCATAGACTTGTTCGTGTCCGTGTAAACTTAGATAGCCGTAAACCTAGATTAGCTAGGTACTGGAAACTCAACACTTCGTTTTTCGATGTGAAGAGTTTCCGGGAACAGCTACTACTAACATATCAGCGGGTAATGACGGGGCCTATAATTGGGAATAAGTTGTGAAATTTAAGAAAACCATTAGGTCCTTTTCTGCTGACTTTAGCCAACGACTCAACCTAGAATCTAAAGCAGCAAAAGCGACACTAGAATCTGGATTAGTTCGGGCGGTGGTGGCGGGGGATAGTACTAATGTTACTATAATTAAGGCGAAGCTCGCCTCCTTGACTAGCAAGGAACACGAAGCTTCTTTAATTAGGGCTAGGTTAAAGAGAATGCCTCATGAGGTAGCAAACATGGCCGCTGAATTGCGTGCAGAGGAGCGTCGATGCGCTACCGATCGATATATCGCACGTGTAACATTGCCAGACGGACGTACCGTGACCACAAACGACGGTATTTTGGAGCCGTTTCGTAATCAATTTAAGGATCTTTTGACCAGGGAGCCCATTTTGTCTTTAGCGCCTTTCGACCCCTATTTAGCTGACTTTTCTCGCCTCGGGGCGATCGAAGCGGCTAGGTGCGAAGGTTGCATAACGAACGATGAAGTCATGGAAGCCCTAAAGGAAGTCGGCCTGAATAGATCTCCTGGGATCGATGGTTTGTCTTACGAACTGTATTTGAGGTTGTCGCACATTTTTGTACCCTTGCTGACAGTTTTATTTAACGCTTGGTTTAGGAACGGGTCAATACCCGAGTACTTTACCAAGGGGATTGTGAAATTGTTACGCAAGAGCAAAGATGGTGGGGATGGGATAAATAATTTTCGGCCCTTAACTATGCTAAACACAGCGTTAAAGATTTTGGCCAAGATTTTAGCAAATCGCCTGCAGGCTGTTTTGGCTGGTCTGATTAGCCCCGAACAGACTTGTTCTGGGAAGGGAAGGACCATTCAGGAATATTTGCACGCGATATGCTTAATCACTGAGAAAGTCGACACAGAATCCGCGCTGATCAATTTAGATCAGTCCAAATCATTCGATAGGTTGGACCATCGCTACTTGGAGGCTGTTTTGTCATCGGCCGGTTTTGGCCCGCAGTTTCCCTCCTGGATTCGCTTCCTTTATGCAAACCCCGGGGTGCTGGTGGAAGTGAATGGTTTGAGGTCAAAGCCCTTCAGATTATCCAGATCTCTTCGTAAGGGTTGTCGGCTTTCACCGATGCTCTATGCGATTGTGTTTGGAACCCTTCCTTCACAGGCTCAGAGTGAACCCGGTCCTACGCGGGGTTACTTTGCCAGGTGCTTGCACCACACTGAAGTACTCGGCCTGTGCCGACGACGTAACAGTGCTTGTAACGAGCAGTGCCGAGATAAGTGTCGTCGACAGAGAAATCAGAATTATGAAACGGTAACAGGGGCCAGAATTAACTGCGACAAGTCTGTTGGCTTGCGCATCGGTGCCTGGAAGGGTGTATCTATACAGGGACCCTTCAGCTGGACTGACGGGCCTTGCAAGCTACTCGGCGTCTGGTTCGGTCCTGATCTCCAGCTGGAAGCAAATTTGGTCGGAAGTATTGAAAGCGATTCGGGCCGCAGCTGGTCTGTGAACCCGTAGAAATCTTTCATTAAAGGGGAGAGCGGAGGTGTGTTAATCACACATTTATCCGATCATCCTATATCGTCTATCAGTACTTCCACTCCCGTCGGATACAATGCTTGAAATGCAGCGGGCTCTTTTCAGGTTTTTATGGCTTGGTAAAGCCCCTATGGTCCGTCGCGAGATCTGTTATCTACATCCTTCTGAGGGCGGTCTGGGTATGCCAAGTGTTGAGATTCGTCAACATACGCTTCAGCTTTATTATCTGGATCGAATGTGTACACCAGTTGAGGGAAACGGTGGCTTCTGGAAGGAAGACATCAAGAAAGCCTTTCCGACTTTGAAAAGTGTGGACTTGGATGAGGGGGAGGCACACAGGTTGCCCCGAGGCGAGTGCTCCTTTTATCGCGAGTGTCGACGGGCCTTGAAGTTCCTCTTACGGGTGAAGGAAAGTCTCTCTGACACCCAGCTGTTGTCTCGTAAGGCATTGTATCGGGTTTTAGTGAGGGGATCTGTTCGAGATGAGGAGATTGAGAGGCTCGGTTTGTCGAGGGGGTGCCTGGGCTAAAGGTCTTCGATAATGACGAGGCATTTCTGGCCTGGCTGATTATTAGAAATGCTATCTGGGTCGGCAAAAAGCTTCATGCAGCTGGCATTAGGGCTTCGCCTATTTGTTGCCGTTGCGGTGACGAAGACGAGACTGTTAGTCACGCCTTTATTTATTGCCGTATTGTCGTGCAGCGCATTAAGTTAGTTGCAGGCCTCATGGTTCGCATACTGAATGTAACGTCTTTCGACCTGGAACCGATTAATATATGTAGCAATTGGGCTCCGACAAATGATAGAAAAAAACGTTTTGTACACTATTGCTTACTAGCATTGTTGAGAAGTGTGATATCGCAGACACGTATGAAAGTTGTCTACGACGGTGAGACCTTCGCTGCTCTCGACCTTATTCGAATTTTCAAGTGTCGTCTGAAGATCCGCATTAAGGCCGAGAAGGCGAAACTCCCTTCGGCAGATTTTGGTGAAAAATGGGTGACAGTTGCACGATTGTGTCGAGTGAGAGGGGCTAGACTAGAGTGGTATCTGGACGTGCCCTAGGCAAAGGATTTTGGGTTTCTCCAACGAACGTTGATCTTGTCCCGTCTTATCCCGTTTAAGTCTAGATAAGTTCACCCGTTTTTTACTATTATTTTTGTTCATAACTTAGCTAGTGCATGAATGATTTCATTAGGGTCCCGTTTTGTTTTCATCCTAGCCCCCCCCCGTTTTTTCCCCAATTTAAGTTTTTTAATTCCCCAACCACTTTCCCGATTAGGTGACAGATAGCCTGATTTGTCAGAAATGCAGATCACCTTTCGAGATTTTCGAAAGAGGTGATAAAAATAAAGCGTTCGGGCCTGCATCGCGTTTCGACTGGCAAATCCGCATATCTGCTACAACTTAGAAATAGGGGATCCTTATACTAACAATGAGACTTTTTTCATTGTGCATAAATTAATTTTCTTTTATATATAAAATTTTATTACCCAAATCCCCATCTCATATTATGTAATTATGGGTTTTAAGTAGGATAGTCATGGTATAAATTCTTTTGGTGTATGGTGCATGATTGTAGTGTGAATGTGGTATTTTGGTGAATGATGGTCACGAATGAAACTAGCCAAGTTAGACAAGTCAGAATAAGTTAGTGAAGACCTATCTTTTCCCACCCCCTTTTTGGCCTTGTGCCACATTTCTGTATTTTTTGTGCAGAATAAATATTGAATCCAGTAAGATAACCTAATTCTCGGATTGCTTTTTTTGCCTTATCCTCTTCCAAAGATCATCTGTTAAGTATATTGTTGTTTTGTTACCATTTGTCACTATTGTTGAATTCCTTGTTATCGCTGCCTTTATTGTTATTGTTGTTGTTGTCATTGAACTGACTTTTTCGTGGTTAACCTTCTTTTTTTCTTTTTTTTACCACTGTTGTATTTTTTTGCTACTTATTTTTTTTAGTTAAGTTTAATAACCATAATGGCGACGGCTACTTGTAGCCCGAAGCCGGCAGACGTTATGGAAATTACCGAAAAGCAAAAGGGGCCGGCCGAGGCTACTCCTGGATTTTCAGAATGGAGTAAGCCTCCTAAAGTTGTAATAAATGTCAGTGAATTTATTCAGAAGGCAAAACAGTGCTTGCACCTAGTTACTGATACAGGTTTACTTGTTGACATTCCCAAACTGGAGGAAATTAAAAAAAAAGTATTATCATGTTTGTCGTTGACAAAAAGACGAAAAAAATCATCAGATCGTCTGCAGATCTTATTGCGAAATTGCTGGCAACAGCAGGATATAGACCACTAGGAATCATAAGATGTAAAGGTTACAATACTTGGAACACTTTATTTACAAATGAAGAAACTTGTGTAAAACTATCCCAAACGGAGATAATAACAAAAGACTATATTCTTCGAATGGAATATATGGGCAAACGGCGAACAGCTGTGTCAATCTTCAACTTCCGTTCAATGTAGACGGGGAACATTCAGGGGCTTTTTTTTCCTGAAATATGGAGATATCACGTCTGTAATCTGGGATGAGCATCCAGGGATATGGACATTCGAAGTGCTACTTGACAAGAAAGATTTTGGAGTATCCCATATTATATGGTAGTAGGCGAAGAAAAACTACCGGTAATTGTGGCTGGACGAAGGCCTTTTTGTTGGGCGTGTGAGGAAGTCGGCCACCTCACCGTTGAATGCCCTCAAAGAAAGCCCACGACAATTAAGACACGAGTGGGTCAACATTTAGGGGTTCCAATGACGACAAGAATGGGGATGCCCATTAATTCACCCCCTTCAAAATCTACTGACAACGATGACTACCCAGTGCTCCCTGATCTAAGTAAACTGGATGACAGGGAGCAAAACGAATGGATTATTGTACCTGGGGGAAAAACACCTGGTCATCTATCACTGGACGAAATGCGGGAGCAGGAAATGCTTTCTAAAGATACTGGCAAGGACAAATATATAGAGGTGCGAGAGTTGAAAAATAAGCTTGACAAGAAAAAAGTACCGGAAAGCCCTAAATCCCCCCAAAATATAAGTTCACAGTCTTCTGAAGGCGGTCTAGGTCTGCCAAACGTCGAGATTCGACGTCATACACTTCAGCTTTTTATCTAGATCGAATGAGTTCACAATCTGAGGGAAACGGTGTCTTCTGGAATGAAGACACTAAGAAAGCCTTTCCGGCTTTTAAAAGTGTGCACTTGGATGAGGGGAAGGCACACATGTTGCCCCGAGGCGAGTGCTCCTCTTTTCGCGAATGTAGACACGCTTTGAAATTCTTTTTAAGGGTGAAAGTAAGCCCTTCTGACACCCTGCTGTTGTCCCGAAAGGCATTATATCGGGTTATGGTGAGGAGGACTTTTCGAGATGACAGGATTGAGGGGCTCGCTTTGGCGATGAGGGGGGGGGGGGAACGCTCAATATGGCCTTGGGCGCCTGGGTTACGGTGCTTTGATAATGACGAGGCAACATTAACCTGGCTGATGATAAGAAATGTTCTGCGTATCTGCCACAGTTTAGTAATGGGAGGTCTTTTTACTAACATCAACATTTTTTCATTGTAAATATTCATATATATATTTTGCACATAATTTTTTATTACCATACCTCCCGTTGCATATTTTACATATATGGGTTTTAAGTAGGATTTTCATGGAGCAAATTCTTTTGGTGATCGGAGAAGGATGTATAGTATAAATGCGGTATTTTGGTGATTCATGGTCCCGAATGAAGCTAGCTAAATTAGATTAGTTTAATTTGTTAGTGAAAACCTAACCTTTCCCATCCCCCTTTTTGGCCTTGTGCCACATTTTATACGTTTTAGCTATAAATAAATACTAATCTAGTAAGATAGTCGAACTTTACTTACCATGCGCATATTTCTTCCCTCTGTACTCTATTTTCTTAATACACTTGTTTCTACTTTATACCGTGTTCGTGTCTTCCTTTCGGTCCCTTTAACAGGGCCACTACAACTTGGCGACGAAAGATTCGAAGATCTACTCTCTCTCTATTTTCTAACCACCAGACAACAACTGGCAATCTGGAATTACGTCAATTTTTTCTTACGTACTCATCTTTGAATAAACGAAAAGTTTTTCGAATGAAAAAAAAAGCCAGCGTAAGACAAACACTGGCAAATGCACGAGGAAATTAAAGACGAACGTGGAGAAAGCTACACAAGCACCACAGTTTTAATCCAAGCTTATCCGGCGAACAAAGAAAAAGAAATCTCGAAGATCGGATTTTTTAGGCAAGTAAATTCACGTGATTTTTTTTTTGTTCTTCGTCTCTTACGAAAAAATATCAACTAAGTTATTTTTTCTAGAAGGACACTCGTGAGTCATTATTTTATTCCGGTACTGATTTAAAGAATATAATAAAATTCTTTTTTCTCTCCAAAGAGAAAAAAAGAAAAATACTACCGCCGAAATTAAAGACCTTATTTTTTTTTGTTGTCAAGCAAAAAAAAAAAAAAAAAAAGGGTTGACTTTTATTTTTTTTTCTGGTTGAAGAACTAATTACGTTAGCAGCGTAATTTAAAAGAAAAGAAAAAAAGAGCTGTATTGTATAAAGACACAACAGTAAACATGGAAGATTTCAAAGCTATGATGTTAGAACTCGTAAAATTCCAACCGAACAACAGGCTCAAATGGAAGCTAGGTTAAAAAAAAACTGCTTGTCCAACAATAAAAAAGCCGACGAACAACGACGCATATTTCTTCCCTCTGTACACTATTTTCTTAATACACTTGTTTCTACTTTATACCGTGTTCGTGTCTTCCTTTCGGTCCCTTTAACAGGGCCACAACACTTACTTAGCGAAAAGAATTTGGGACGTTGAAAGCGTCTTACTTAGCAAAGAGAATTTGATACGCTGTAACCGTATAGAAATTCTATACTAGAATGTTTTTGTTTATTAATAACACAAATATTTGCGTGCGTGTACGGTACCCCAAAATATTGTCCCAGTTCAGACGGATTTCTTTTTTACTTTAATGTTTACGCTTATTTACAAAACATAAGATTCGCCTCATTTAAAACATTGGATTCATTAAACTTACCTAGAACTATCTCTATATATGGAGTCGCTTATTATGTAAACACGCTGCACTCAGCCAGTTAGTAGAAGTGGTAATAATATTGATGCAGACGGATTTCTTCTTTACTTTAATGTTTACACTTATTTACAAAACATAAGTTGCTGAAATTATTTTGCATTATCAATGTATTTAGTGATTTAAAAAGTGTTTATATTTTTTACATAACACGTAATACTAAATTGATTTTACGCAAGCTTTTACAGAATTTGAACCGAATCTAAATGCACTTACTTCGCAAACAAAATAATCATCGCAAACTACATAAACAATAGATGGCATTTTTCCTGCTAAATCAAATCTAACTACATTTCAAGGATGTTGTCGAAATAGGTAGAACTTTCATAGAGATGACGTTCTCCTAACCATGAGATCTACTAATAGGGTATATGAAAAAAACTGTAAAGAGGCTCCGTGTTCTCTTAAGAAATTTTGGATTAAAAATCTACTAGTCTCTCCCTCCTTGACAAGGTCCAAAAAAGAGTCGTCAACCTAATAGGTCCCTCACTGTCAACCAAGCTCCAGCCCCTGTCCCATCGCCGCAATGTAGCATCCTTGTGCTTGTTTTACAAATACTCCAATGGATTGTGCTCCGATGAATTGGCTGCTCTGGTGCCCCCTCGTCGTAAGTTCACTAGACCAACTCGACAATCGACTAAATCCCATCCATTCAATGTGGAGGTCCCCAGATGCCGGAGAGCTTTCTACTCAAATAACTTCTTTCCTAGTGCTGCTGGCCTCTGGAACTCCCTCCCTGCCCCCTGTTTCCCCGCCGGTACTGACATGCAGAAATTTAAAATTAATGTAAACAGACATCTCGCTGCGCTGATCCCAATTTAGGTCGACATCCCTCAACCTTCTCTCTTTTCTTTCTTCTCAGTAGCCCCTTACGTCTACAGTGGCGGCCTGCCTTGTCTGAGGTGAACTATGCGCATTTCTCAATTTACATAATTAATTGTTTTTAAACTTCTAATAAATTAGTATACGCAAATATACACCCATGATTGTTTTCTTCAGATTTCTACATGTATGTACGCTATTTTGCTCGCTAATAATCATACTTATAAATTATAATTATTACTTTTATTATTAATATATATACATACATGAAATGAGTTACGTAGTTAATATATCTATGACGAAACTGATTGAACAGCCAGCATTAATCCATTGAATTGGTTACCTCCCTCCGATTATTTAGTATGGACGCAAGACGGGCGCGTTATTTAAAATGTAAACAAAACTCTGGCATTTACCGTGCTACTTTTACTCTGATTTTTTTTATTAAAACGTTCTGAGTTTGTTTATTTTCTTAATCTTATTAGCCATTATGTTTTAAAACACACATTCACTAAATCAAATTGTTTGATTAAATAATAATTGATTTAAAAATTACTATTTAAAAACACGCGCACACACACACATTATAATGAATTTAGTTCAGGTAAACTTTTTCTTCTCGAGAATTAAAAGACTATTTGTGTTTACTGTATTTGATTTTTTAATACTTTCATTATAGGTAACCTTTTCTTCCGATTTAAAAAACTTCCAATATTATCATTTTTTCACGACCTTAACTGTTTTTATGATTTCGATTTAACCTTATACGCTGTAAAGCTTTTATTTACAAACTGTTTTTATTATTCCATGTTTTATTTATTAAAATAAAAGATATGATTTTTTGTCTTTTCTGTCAACAAAAAAACTAACACATTGAACTGGAAAACTATACAACTGATTTTAGAATCAAATTGTTTAATTAAAAAAGGTCATTAAACAAACAAACAAACAAACAAACACACAAACAAAAACACACACACATTAATGAATTTAATTTAGGTAAACTTTCTTTCCGAGAACATTTACATAACTAATGGTGTTCATTGTATTTGATTTTTTGGTGCTTTTTCACTTTAGGACCTGCGCTAACTTTGATCCCGTCGTTAGGATTAGGGTCAGGGTCAAAGTGGGGGTTAGAATTAGAGTTTAGAGTTAAGGTTAGGTTTTTCTTTTTTTTTCTTTTTAATTAAAAATATTTATATGAGGGAGGATAAAAAAAATTGGGGGGGTCGGTGAAAATTTTTTTTTCTTTTTCTTTTCTTAACTAAAAATATTTCTATGTATGGGGGAGGGTAAAATTTAAAATAATGAGGGGGGGGTCCAAAATTTTTTTTCCTTTTTTTTAAAACTAAAAATATTTCTATTTATGGGGGAGGGTAAAACAAAAAATGGGGGTAGGGTCGATTTTTTTTCTTTATTTTCAACTAAATATATTCTTGGTCATAGACAAAGAAAATCAATGTCTAACCGCCCAAGAAATATGACTGGGGCTCCATCGGTTTACGCGTGAGCGTTCATTTCTGACGCTGCAGCCTAGCAAAAATATGCGACCGGAGGGAGCATATATTTGCTAGTACATTTAATAAGAGTCAGCTTTCTAAATACATTTATCTAGCTACTCATATATGGGATCTGAAAAATAAAGATATTGGCTTCAAACTCACATGACAGTTAATTTAAAAACTAAATCCTATAAACCCTTAGACAGATACAGTTCTTTATGTAGACATGACGCACTCAAAATAATTAAATATAGGGGTAATCTATTAAATAAAACAGATGAAATGTTACCTAATTGCTACATAAAAATTTCGAGAGAGAGATAGAGAGAGAGAGAAAGAGAAAGAGAGAGGGAGAGTTAAAGAAATTTATACACATTTCGGCTTTTCATGATTATTTAAATCTTTTAATACCTTCCATAATTCTTTTCTTCCCAGGTTAAACCTGAACATAACTAAATTTAGCCTCATATGGACAATATTGTGTCAAACTTACATTTATTCACTACTGGTGTATATTATCCATATTTATTTGCTGGTCTCTGTTTGTTTTAATAAGTAATATTTATACTCAACTATAGCTTATGGACCTTCTTTGGGCATGCTGGAGTGTCTTACCTGGTGGTTTTCTGGACTTAGCTTATTCTTTAATAAACTATTGTATGAAATTCTATGAATTTTCAAATCATTAAATAAATAACCTCATCCTAGTCAAATCTAGATTAACTCCTTGATCATAGCTATCTTCTATTAACTTAACTGAGACTTATAATTAAAATCCTTCTGACTTCTTAACAATCACATATTTGCTGTGTCTAAGGTGTCTTTACTGCCATTGCCCGTACGGAGCTGACTGTTAGGTATTATGATTTGACCTTGTGTCTCCGATATTGTCTGAAGATACGTTTCTATCGGATAATATACTACGGAAATCAATTGTTTTCTTGAATGACTTCTCTATGATGTTGTGGAGGGAGGTGAAGAAGAGACAGTTTAGAGTCTTATAAATTATACTGTAAAATAAAATAAAATATTTCCAAATTCACTTGGAAGACAAAACAATTATCCTACAATAAGTTGGAATTGAATGTGTGGTTGAAATTTAAGATGTGGGAGAAAAGGAAATTTTGATAATCGTTTAGTTTAATGACTCTTGTACTCGTATATTTTCGTATTTAAGTTTGTGTGGGTTTTACTTTTTGTCGCATTCTTTGTATGTTATTGAATAAATTCTAGCATTATTTATAGGTGCGGTGTTTCTGTATTTTGAGTTGTTTTTTGATATTTTTTTATGGTATGTGATTTAGTTTGTATGATTGAGATTCCTAGTATGACTATTTATCGCAGAGAATTTTGCAATTTATGTCTGTAAGTAAGGTAAGTGGTCTGTGAGTATCAGAAATCGTGACTGTGTTTTCCTTCTCTTTAATAGTTATGTGCATATTGAAGGCTTTTCTTTTAATCATTTAATATAAAATATTTCGGGTATTTGAGGTGTTGGAGATAATTTTGTATACTTTCAGAGAACGTAGATAGAAACACATTACGAGGGCTGTTTTAATTTTGTTATTGTGCGTGGGAAACTGTATGTAATCGTTTTTAGTTAATTGGTTTGCGGTAGATCTGGAAAGTTAAAATTTATGTTACTTTTTAGAATGTCTAGTTTATATAGTGTGATTGGATTCTTTTTATTGTAGGGAATTCATGGAATGTTAAGCAGTGACTATCTTCGGCAATGTCTTCTATTTTTATGTTTTGAAAGAGGAAAACATGTACATCGAAGTTTTGGGGAAATGTATATTAAAAAAGGCCAGATTCTAAAGATTGTAAGAATAAACAAGCTAAAATCTTGCCGGATTGGTTACCCATTGAGAGACCAAATCTTAGTTTCTAGATGCTATTGTTAAATTTAATTGATATTGATGATGGTGTATTTGAATATTTCAAAAAAAATGTGTTTACCCAAAACAAGGTACAACGCCACTGAGACGTAAGGGGGCTACTGTGAATTAAGGGCATCCTAAGTGGAGAGCTGTGCAGCGAGATTCTTGTTCACATTACATTTAAACTTCTGCATGTTGGTTGGTACAACCAGGAAAACAGGAAGCAGGAATGGAATTCCAAAGGCTAGCCGTCTGAGGAAAGAAGCTATTTGAGTAGAAACCCAATCTGTATCTGGGGATCTCTATGGTGAAAGGGTGGGATTTTACTGACTGATGAATTTGATCAGAGGTATTTACGCAAAGGGGGTACCAGTGCAGCATACTAGTCGGAGCACATTCCATTAAAGTACTTGCAAACAAGCACAGGGATGCAACATTGTGGCGATGGGACATACTGGAGCTTATTAGATAGTGTGGTACCTATTAGATTAGACTCTTTTCGGACCCTGTCCAAAGAGAAAGAGAGAGGGGTTAGTGGTTGGTGCACTAGCCCACATGTGACAACAATAGTCCATACATAGGCGAATGGTTGCTTTGTAGAGATATAGGATACTGACAGGTGCGAGAAGTTTTGTAGCTCATTAGAGAAAGCACACCTTCGTTGCAGCATCCTTGACAATGTCTTCTATATATATATATATATATATATATATATATATATATATATATATATATATATATATATATATATATATATATATATATAAGTGATTGTTGGAAGAGATTAGTTAAATTTTAATGGAAAGATTCAAGGTATGGTTTAAATAAATGTTTAGGAACCGCCTTCTTAGTTAATATAACATACTGAAAGACAAAATAAACATGCAACAATTAGTGTAGCTGAGAATTGAATGTGTGGTTGAAATCTAAGATGTGATAGAAAAGGGTATTTTTGTGATCGTTTATTTTTATGACTATTTTCTTATTTAAGTTTCACTGTGTTTAACTGTTTATGTCGCATTACTTGCATATTATTGAATAAATTCCAGCATTAATTGTGGTTGTGGTGTTTGTTTATTTTGAGTTGTTTAGTGATGTTTTGGGCGTTTTGTATAATTCAGACAGCAGAGGGATTTGCTGTTCATGTTTGTAAGTAACGTTATGGTCTATAAGTGTGAGAAGGAATGGTTGCGTTTTTCTTCTGTTTGATAGTTGTGTGTATATTAGAGGCTTTCATTTTAGCTTTTAATTTAAAATATTTCGTTTTTTTCAGGTTTCTTTTATATTTCATCTTAAGATATTGGTGACTGTATACTCTGAGGGAGGACGTAGATAGAAATCAATTATGAGGTATGTTTGAATTTTGTTGTTGTGTGAGTAAATTTGTATATAGTCGTCTTTGTTCGTTTGTTTGCGGTAGACCTGGCAATTTAAAATGTCTGTTATTTATTAGAATGTCCAGTAAAGATATAATGTTATTGGATTCTTTTTCATATGAGAAATTTAGGGAATGTTCAGCAGCGAGTATTTTGTGTGTGAAAACAAGTATCTCGAATTCTTTACGTAATCTATATTCAAAGTAGCAAATCATAACGATTCTAAGAATAAACAAGTTAAATGTCGCCAGGCTGGTTACCCATCCAAAGACCACGTCTTTGTTTATAGTGACTATTGTTGAATTTAAAGTAGATGATGTTGATCATATAATATATACTTAAAGACAAAGAAATTATGCAACAATTAATGTAGCTGAGAATTGAATGTGTGGTTGAAATCTAAGATGTGATAGAAATGGGCCTTTTTGTGATCAATGATACATAATATATTGAGCATATGTCAAAGATTGCCGGAAGAGAGGGGTGAAAATAGTTTTTTTCATGTTTCGCAAAGTGGTTGAAGCATTTTAATACGTATATTGACTTATGAGGAATGCTTTCTAGGCTCTTCGTGAGTTTGTTATTCAAACTTTTATTTCAAATATTATTGAGAATGTCGCCTAGATTTCTTATAAGGAACATACAGTTTTTTGACTTATTGTGCTACTATATATCGGTAACTATAATAAAGACACTGTTCGTACGGGGGTATTTTGTAAGTTGGTTTTAGAGAGCAGTATAATGTTGAATGGTAGGGTGGTATTCAACGTGGTATAGTCATGTTTGTTTTTTTGTTCTTGACTAGATTTTAAAAGTTATGGTTATTTTATTGATTGTGTTAAGTTGGTTATTCCGTATTGTGCTTTTTATCAATGTATGTTGTTCATGTCTGATTATCAAACCGCGGCTAATATAATAATATCTGCACCGTGGGAAAAATGAATGCGTGCCAACATGTGTCCTTTATGTAGAATCATGTCATTGGGTAACGAATGCGATGATAACTACTAAGATGAAACCTTTGGTAAAATACATAAAATTATTTGTGTAGAATATTTCTGGTGGATGATAATGAAAGATTTGAATTCGAAACAGCGAGAAAAGAAATGTATGTTGAGTTTGGAATTATTTCAGTGTTATATACACCCGTTCCGATAGGTGTATGAAGTCCTTTAAGCATGTGCGTTGATTGCCTCGTCGCTGTCGCCGCTATCATATCATAGTTGTGAGCCCAGGTTGCTTTTTCGTCTGTCGTCGCCGCTGTCGCCGCCATCATAGCTGTGAACCCCAATTGCTTTATCGTTTGTTGTCGCCGCTATCATAGCTGTGAGCTCCGGTTACTTTTTTCATTCGTTGATGCAAACCACACCGTTAGTTTATAAAAAGGTTTATTCAAATGACAGAACAGAAACATCGCTCTGTGTATGTCAGAGAGAGAGAGAGAGAGAGAGAGAGAGAGAGAGAGAGAGAGAGAGAGAGAGAGAGAGAGAGAGACAGACAGACAGGCAGACATACAGACAGAGATTTCACTACATCAGTTGCGGAAACTTATCAAAGCAGAGGGCTTCCTCTAGGAAGCAGCCATTTACTTCAATCGGGGCAAAGCGAGTATCAGAGCGTTGGTGGTGAAAGGAGAGAAGTTTCTGTTTTAGACGCATTAAAAGCAACCAGCCACATTTTCCCCATTGCACTACGTGCTCTAGGTCGGAAGATAGAGAATCAGAAAAATCTGGATCATTAATGCTCTTGGTTGTGTTGCCATAGTTGATGGTGTCGTCTGTATAAATGTCGACGAATGATCTTAGAATGTGTTTAGGGAGATCATTGATGAATATCAGAAAGACCGTTGGGCCTAGAATGGATCCTCGATCCACTGATACTATGTGTCCATCATCGACGTCTTTTATAAACCTATCAGAGAGAAAGAATTTGATGGTTGCTAGGACATTTCTAGATAGTCCATAGATAGCAAGCGTGTGAAGTTGACATTTATGCAAAACTCTATCAAAGGCCTTTGATATGTCAAGATCTATTGTTCTAGAAGCGAATCCCCCGTCTATAGATTAACTAATCCGGTGTGATATTACAGTCAGAACATCAGCTGTTAATTCTGTCAGGACGAAATCTATATTGCTTGTCACTGAGTATTCACAGGAGGTTAGGCACAAGGCCAGTTTTATCTTACTCCCACAAGTAAGATGTGACCCAAGGTCGGGTCAGGAAAGTGGGATTTGAAAAGCCAGCGCCCGACAAAGTGAGCACTCTGGCCATTAAAAACTGCCTAGGCAGCCCCGTCGGCATTCCCCGGTAGGGGCGCCTCAGGCAGTAAGCAATAAACTTACTCCTCCCCAAAGAGGGGAGGCGAAGCCTGGGAAGGTGGACCTCCTAGGACTGCACAGGACAGACCCATAGACCGGCGTAAATCAAGCCGCGAAGGGCAAGACGATACTAGTTTATGGGGTGTAGTATCCATCGGAACAGATACTACACTTTGATCTTAGCCAAAAGGCCAATTGCTGCAAGCAACTTTTTTTTTTATTTACTCCTCTCCAGGAGTTAGGCACAAGGCCAGGTTCATCTTACTCCCACAACGTAAGATGTGACCCAAGCTCGGGTCGGGAAAGTGCGACTTGAAAAGCCAGCGCCCGAGAAGGTGAGCACTCTGGCCATTAAAAATTGCCTGGGCAGCCCCGTCGGAATTCCCCGGTAGGGGCGCCTCAGGCAGTAAGCAATAAACTTACTCCTCCCCAAAGAGGGGAGGCAAAGCCTGGGAGGGTTAACCTCCTAGAACTGCACAGGACAGTACCTCAGACCGGCGGAATCAAGGCCCGAAGGCCAATACAACACCGGTCTACAGAGTGAGCATCCATCGGAACAGATACTACACTTTGATCTTAGCCAAAATCCCAATTGCTGCAAGCAACTTATCAGTTGCAACGATAGTAAATCTAACATCAGCTGTCAATAACAGACTGTTAACAATTCTTGAAAAGGAAGGAACATCAATGCAGTAAATGATGCAACACTTTCTATTACACTTCTGTTAATTTGACTTCATGTGTTTTGTTCAATCTCAATTTTATCATATTCTTATAGTATAACCCTATGAATTTTGTTATTTATATTCTTTTTATAATTATATATTCTTACAAAACCAATAAATAAGTAAAATTTATTGGACAAAATCTGTACTTGCCAATAAAATATTGACACTAAAATTTGTTTATTTTATAACATTTTTCAAATTACTGCAATTTCATGTAAGTTAAACGTCTTATACAGAACAGATAAAGACAGTAATATAACAATTAAATAGATTTCATTTCAAAATACTTGCTGTTTTAAGATTTAAATATTATCTCTAGACGCACTTTATATATATTGTATTTATTTTGAAAAGGTTGAGATTTCATGTTCGATCCGAATGAACGGTTCAGTCTGAAATCTAATTATATAGAATTATAAATATATATATATATCAGATGTTATATATATATATATATATATATATATATATATATATATATATATATATATATAATATCCATAGCGCTTTCAAATAATCTCTAGACAACAAAAAATGCAATAATTACAAAAGTGTATTAAATTTTCTCCCTCTCTCTCTCTCTCTCTCTCTCTCTCTCTCTCTCTCTCTATATATATATATATATATATATATATATATATATATATATATATATATATATATATATATATATCGAATGCTGATTTGAAAAATAAAATAATAACAATTAATATCATTGAGTTATAAACGATTTATTTTCTTGGATGAAACATAGCGTACATTTGTTTTATACCAAAGGATAGCTGGCCTGTGTGGCAATGCCGCACATGTTTTTGTAGTTCCTTGCCATCTTGATGTAGCCGTTCATTCCCCATTGTTTGCCCCAGCTGAAATGAGAAACACAAAAACAAAGCCATTATATACACTTGCAAAAATTAAAAAAAACAACATTATTTGTATTATCTGATATATGCGTCTTCCAGCTGCAACTATTGTATGCAGCAATGCGAAGAGAAACAGAAAAGAAATAGTTGAATGAGTGAAAAGTAATAGGAGTGGATAGTGGATAATAGCGTTTCTATGAATGTAAGGATTTGCAAACGTATGTAGAATTTGTAAATGAAGAACTTGAGGTTTATCTAATATCTAAAGATATATTTGTCGGCCATGATATTTTAGCTGTGTCCGGTGATGTTTGAAAGAACCGGGTCTTTGGTCGATGTGTTTTTTAATTGGGACGAAATATCGAAATGAAATCAGCATTATTATGTGTTAATTTTTGTTGTGCTATATAGATTTTCTTTGCTTATTAGCCTTTTCCTGTTTATACCAATATATATATATATATATATATATATATATATATATATATATATATATATATATATATATATATATATATATATATATATATATATATATATATCAGACATTCTGTTAATCAATGAAACGGGCGGGTGGAAAAAAAAGAAAATTGCTAAAATTTTCCTTAAGGCCTTAATGTCTGACCCTCTAAGAGGAAACGTCAGAATGATAAATCAAAAACTAAGAAAATCGAATGAGATATGAGGGGAAAATTGTTATAGTTGGAGAAAACGATTGAGAGAAGAAAAAAACCCGTAAATCTCTCAACGTTATGGTGGGTTTGTTCATTAAAGATATCCAACTGATGCTTCAAAATCGTTGCCTCGGAGGCTTGTGAAAACGAAATGACCAACCACGAAAGGTCGAAATCTTCGATAGAGTGCAGACTGTTTTGAAATAAATAACTTAAAAACAGTTTCAGTAAGTTAAAAATATACAGATCCGTTTAAAAATAATTTTTCGACCGAGTGGTGACACTTAGTAGCTTGTTTAATTATCGATTTTTCAGTTGTGAAACATACGAAATCGAACCTTTAAATCAAGTAAATTACGGTAGCCATATTGAATCCCTAGTCATGAAAACCTTCTATGAATCGATACCAAATCTGAAAATAAAAACTTACAGAAAATCTAAAAACTGACAAGCTATGCAGGCAGACAAAAGATTAACTTCTCTTGCGTTTGGTAAAAGTTATTTGTTGTAAAGTTATTTTTTCACCCCATTTTTGCGTTGTTAACTATAATGAACTTTTGTCAAAGTTTCGTTTCACACAAATTCATTAATCATCTCTGAAATTTCAAACAGTATTTTCTAAGTCTTATGTTAATTAATTTGGTCGGCACATCAGTAAATATTATCGTTTTTATTCCATAATATTGGTATACTTCTCTTCGTATGTGACTTAAATGAGATACTGATATCCTTGTACATAAATCGATATTAAAGCGCTTTAAAAAAGAATGTCAGCTTACCTGTTCTTAACCAACCAGTAATCGTTTCCGTTGTCACTTCCGTAACCAACGGCCAAGACTCCATGATCCAAACTGGTAGGACTGCAACTATCAATTTTGTAAATACCATGTGAATAAAGTTGGAAGGAGTAATCGCTAGCATCAATGGCTACGGAGATGGGACCGACAGTTGCTACAGCTTTCTGGAGTGCCTTTTCACTGCCGGATTTCACGTCAACGTGGCCGGTGACTGTGGCGACAACTTTGGATTTGTGAAAGTGACAGTCGCCATCCTGAATAATAATAATAATAATAATAATAATAATAATAAAAATAATAAAAATAATAATAATAATAATAATAACTACTACTACTACTACTACTACTACTACTACTAATGATAATAATAATAATGATAAAGCACAGACAAATAAAATATAAAACTATAGATCCGCATACACGTGCATATATAAAACACAAATATCTATATTTACATCAATGCAAATACACACACATATGTATATATAAATTAATGCACAAAAAACACATCCATATATATATATATATATGATATGATATGATATGATATGATGGACTCTCCCGTCGATTTCGACGTATGAGTGCGCCACCTGGGGCTGCCCGCGCGTGAATTTGTAATTGCAAATTGCGCAATCCCCAACAACCGCTCTCCTGAGTCGACATTGCTTGATTCCAATGGCAAGTAGTAATACAAGACGACTGGAAACAATGCCGAGATAAGCAGAGAGCACATACAGCACCTGGTATTCCCAAATGGTCACCCATTTAGTACTGGCCAGGCTCGACGCCGCTTAACTTCGGTGATCTAACGGGAACCAGTGTGTCAACGTGATTGTGCCGTATACCATGTGAATAAAGTTGGAAGGAGTAATCTCTCTCTCTCTCTCTCTCTCTCTCTCTCTCTATATATATATATATATATATATATATATATATATATATATATATAAATCAACAAAAGTTGTTACAACAAAAGATATAAAAAAAGAATTCACTGCTGAAATACATTGGCAGCGTATTAGAAAAGAAAAAACAACAACAGTTAAATGTAAAATTTTAAGAAAGGAAAAATGTGTCAATCTTTAAACCCACTATGTATTATGTCTAAATAAAAAAAACTAGAGATAATAAGATTTAGTGATGGAGGCAATTTTGTGATTTTTTAAAATTTGCAAATAACGCGTATCTGTATTTAAGACCCGTGGTATATGATCAGAGAATCTATCTATATATAAAATAAAGTTGGGTATTTCCCTTTCAAATCAGTTAGAGTAGGCAAGAAAATTACTGCATCAAACACATCGAAAATCAACACTACCTATGCACCCTTATCTCGGCTGTGTTTCCAGCAACTTACACATACTTTTAAAATACAACATTAATCCCTATTATTTATCCCATACGACTAACTCGCCTACCTACATGCTGCAAAGAGAGGGTAGAGCACTAATTTCTTTTAATGAATTATCAACTCTTACACTCCTCAAACACCGTTTTGCGATTATTTCACGAGGAAAAGCGATTAACCTTTACCGCTTAAGAATTTGTAAAACAGCCAATCAGCGCTCGGCTTACATAGGCATGAGACACATTTTATCCCGACCGCGTCGTGCATTGCCCGAAGTAATTTACAGACATCTTTTAAAAACTTTCTCCAATAAATAAATTGTTTTAATAATGCCATTCAATACACATATAATGACGCAGTACATATTACGCGCTTTCGAATCAAATCCATCGCCAAAACACACAATTTCCTTTCACATTTAGGACGCTAAAACCGTACCTAAATGATTTACACCAAAACAATACTTCGATAAACTCAATAAATTCAACAGTAAGTTTTTTTTTAGTTTTAGAACCAAGATCGAGCGTAGCATATCATGAAATATTACTGTTTCAATGTTTTCCCTGTAATATAACGTTTTTTTATGAGAAAAGCCCCGTAAAGACTTATTCCTATTTTTCATAATTCTTCGTTAACACTGCGTACGAATGGGGAGGGCAACAAAGTGTAAAAAAACAAATGAGATTTGTGTTGTGCAGCTTTTATTTTACATTTTCTTTTTTTATTGTATGGCGGGTGCTCCTCGGCGCTCCACAGTCCTTCCAGACCGGGAACACCCTCCTTGGCCAGTGATCGTCAGTAGCGGCTGCAAAAAGAAAGATGGCTCGAATCTCCTCTAATCGGGATGTTTGCCCCGCTGGTCCGCTGTGGAATCAATGTTACGCAGACAGACAAACAGACAACAGAATAACTCAACAAACGGCTAGGTCTTTTCATAACAATAATTATTTAACAAAAATGAACGGTGGGTTTTTAACTTTAACCCAAAGTCTATTTTTCGCCAATGGCTTCTTTACTAACTATTTCCGTCTTCCTTCTCTCTGTGTGCGTGTGTGAATCTCTACGATTTCCCAGTGTTAAACAGCTGGACTTAATCTATGTCTGGAGAACCGTGTGTGTGTGAAACTCCCTTTTCAAAGCCTTAATTAAGTTGTGACTTGTCTACTGAACGGTGTGTGTGGACTCTTACGACTGTTGGTATTAATTGAGACGTTAATCTCTGGTGGAAAACGATGGTGGGGGAATGCTATGGGCCGCGCCACGCCAATCGAGAGCGATTGTTCGCGCAACGCCTCTCCCGGCCGGCTCGTGTCCCCGCTCTCGAGAACGCGTCCGTGCCGAACGAAATCTTGGATCTAACTCTTTTGATCGCCTTTTCGCCTCAAAATCACAAAGACGAAAAGCGTATAACTCATGCTCTCTCTCTCTCTCTCTCTCTCTTCTCGTCGTGTGGTACGCGCGATGCTGACTTACTCTCTTTCTTTCCCCCATCCCTTCTTCTGTGTCCTTCCTCCTCTCCCGGAGTGGGGTGGTACGCTTCTCAACGGACAATTTGGAATTTATCTCTTAGTCTTTATCTCCCTAGAGACCAATTATTCCCTCTCCCTCTGTCCTCCAAGTGTTGACACCTCTGATAAGATTTTGCCAAAACTTTTGGCAGCGTGTGCTCAATGTATCCCATTGTTGTGGCCCTAATTGCCAATGACACCCTAAGAGCCAATCTCAGACTTCCCGGCGCCCCCAGCGATCGGGGCCCGGACGGTCGAAAATATGTACTAGTTCCCAGATCTCCACTTGTTTCTACGTGGGGCCTGATCTCCTCGATGCATTCCAGTGCACCCTGGGGTGCAGACTCCGTCGCTGAAACCACTGTTTCACATCCGTCCACCCTTATTTCGTGTCACTTGGTTGCAATTGACATCTCCCAGACCGTCACCTTTCTCTACGTGGGGCTGATCTCTCTGATGCATATTGGTGCGCCATAAAGGGGGCAGATACGTCGGATGAAATCACTGTTTCACATCCGTCCACCCTTATTTCGTGTCACTTGGTTGCAATTGACATCTCCCAGACCGTTACCTTTCCCCACACACAGAGAGAACAACGGGTAATACAATCAAAACAATAATAATCAAAAATTAAAAAAACTGTAGCTAAAAAATGGAACAAAAGTTTTCTTTTTCTGTTCTGTTTTCTTTTTCTCTTTCCAGTCTATTAAAACATCAGGACTACGTATGTATGTGTGTATGTGCATATGCATTTTGTTGTTTCTGTGTTGGGAGGTGGGTGGGTGACAAAATGAATTATTATGCATGCAATTAAAAGTTTGTTAATACAGATTGGAGCTCGCAACGCTCCTTACAAATTACGTCACCATCACCTTCTCTTCGGAATCGATCTCTACTTCTTCACTGGTCATCCACCTGGATTTCCGACAGGGCAGGGATTCCTGCTCCCGCTCGCGATCTGGGTGAAGTGTGCTCAAGGGTAACCCTCCCTCGCTCATGCGCTCGGCCGTCGGTGTGCTCGCGCCGTCCAATTTCTCCCTATGTCTTTCTCGCGCCCTTTGTCTTTTCTGCAAAAGCTAACCTTATTATTTATGTGCACAATTCTCACTAACATCGACCAAGCCCTATCGTGCCCGTGTCTAGTTCTACCTTTTAACGTGAATTTTCCCTTCCTGACGGGGTTGATCGAACCCTCCAATCTTCTTAAAGCTAATAGCTTGTTACCTTCTGGTTATGCAACGCATTTTAACACATTATAATACTTTCATAACTGTTCGATGGGGTCGACCGGTAATCTCAAACGATTTGGTAATTCGGCCTTAATCTGCCGAGATGATCATATTCGGCGACAAGTGTCCTAGCGATTGCACATCCAACTGTGCACCTGTGCACTCACTCGTCAGTATCAACAACTGAAATTCTCTTGGTACGGACCTGTCTGGTTCGCATACCGTCACTATCATTGCGTCGGCCACCTCGGCCAGATTCTCTTCCGTTCCCTTCTCTGGGAAAACAATTCTCTCAGACTAACACCTTCTTGGCTCACTTCGGCCCGGTGACATTCGATATCGATGCGCCTTCCCTGGCTGCATGCGATAGTAACCCTTTTGGTTCTTCCCTATAACTTCCAATTTCTTCATGATCATTCTCTCATCGCTTCCCGACACTGTCCCTAATTACTCATCGAGTGCCTCTCCCCGCAACGGGGGGCCACTGATTTCTTCTGCTTCGTCTGTATCAACACTATCTATCTTAGATAGGATCTCATATCCTTCTCTTCGCTTATCATTACTTCTGTGCCCTTTCGTAAGGCGCACCACAATCTGTCATATTCACGGTGGTTCGAACATCTGTCGATTACTTCCACTTTCTTTTGCTTTTACAACTCACTATATATCTGCCTGGTCGTTCGGCAACAGCCCATCCAGCTGCAGGTATATTACTACTTGTGATCGATCATTTGGATCTAACCACGACGACCCTCCATCGGTCCCAGTTATGCATCTCTTTCTATCCTTATATGTCCGTTTTATCTCGGGGGGGGGGGGGGGCATCCAAGACAACCGTCCGCGCCACAACCACCAGCACCGCACACGCATGGGGGCCCTCCCTGCGCGCGGTGGAGCCAACAAACGCGACACGCACAGCCTCGGTCTCTCCCCCAGGTCCCTGACTATCTTTGGCTTGGCTTTCCTACTATTCTGTGGTGGGGCGTTCTGCTCCCCTCTACCGTAACTTCATAGGTAATTCCTCTACCTTTTTGGCTAACCGATTTTCTCTCAGTCTCTTCTGGAGCTGGGTAGGGGGTATTTTGCCGCTCTCCTCCCACTCGCTGGACTCGTCAACCGACCTAGCAGTCGCGTTTAATTCGATCTCTCTCTACGGGGGGGTTCATTGCTTCTTGCGGTTTCTCATAAACCGGCGAACAAAACCCAAGCCCGTCTTCTTCCCATTCTACCGTAACTTCATAGGTAATTCCTCTACCTTTTTGGCTAACCGATTTTCTCTCAGTCTCTTCTGGAGCTGGGTAGGGGGGTATTTTGCCGCTCTCCTCCCACTCGCTGGACTCGTCAACCGACCTAGCAGTCGCGTTTAATTCGATCTCTCTCTACGGGGGGGTTCATTGCTTCTTGCGGTTTCTCATAAACCGGTGAACAAAACCCAAGCCCGTCTTCTTCCCATTCTACCGTAACTTCATAGGTAATTCCTCTACCTTTTTGGCTAACCGATTTTCTCTCAGTCTCTTCTGGAGCTGGGTGGGGGGGGGTATTTTGCCGCTCTCCTCCCACTCGCTGGACTCGTCAACCGACCTAGCAGTCGCGTTTAATTCGATCTCTCTCTACGGGGGGGGGGTTCATTGCTTCTTGCGGTTTCTTATAAACCGGCGAACAAAACCCAAGCCCGTCTTCTTTCCATTTAAATTCGCTATCTTTCACTAAACTTATCATTCTGGGGGCCACCCTACTTTTTATACTCTGTGGGGTGGCCTCTGGGCGCTTCCCTGGTTCTTTACCCTAGCGTCAGGTGGCACACTAAGGTTCGGAATCCTAATTCCTCACCTCCGATCTATGCTGCTGTGCACCACCGACTCTCATGTCTGAACCGACCACACCTAGTACAGTTCGGTCTAACCGAGCCGCGTGGGCGCCCATAATTTGTGGGACACTCCGCTGCTCTATGCCCCTCGCCCCTGCAGGTCCAGCGGACTGATACCTGCCTGGCCGGTGCGGGCCTATCGTACTCGTTTTGAAGGTCCCATGCCTTCCTTCTAGGATCGGAGTCTGCCTCCCAATCCTCTCCGCCCCCTCTCTCCATTCGGGGCCCCGGACTCGCCCTGCCCCCACCGTTTTCCTTCTCCCAGGCCTTTCCTCGCCATTGCTTAACCTTAGCCGGGTCAACTCGCGTACGGCCTCAATCGCGGTTCGCTCGCTGGCGTATTGCCTCACTAGCTGCTCGCGGAGCTCCGTCCAAGTGATCCCCGGGTTCTCTATATACCTCCCCTCAATGAATCTCGACACTGGGCCCCTCGCTCCCTCTAGAGCGAGCAGCACCATCTCTAAATCTTCTAGTCCATAAATCACCCTCTTCTTCTGAATTACTGCTAACCACTCCATTGAATCGACGGGATCCCCTTTGTGTGTGTGGGGGGGGGGTATTCGTATCCCTCCTATCGGCCTTTCTATCTTTCTAGTCTCTTCTCTCCCCATACCTGTTACACTATCTACCAGGTCTTCCTCCGAACCCATTCCCTTTGCGTTCCAGCTTACCACCCCAACAACAGAACTACCCAAACCGCGTGCAAAGCCTGGACAACAATCGATACACCGACAAAACCGAGCAAGCGAACAAGAGAAATCAACGAGTCACTTACCCCTCTCCTCTGCTGCCCTTGTGGTCTTCCGCTTCTGGGCTGGTTGTTTATTATCTTTCGAGTTCGTCCGGGCCTTCTAATCAATTGACTAAAAGTTCGCGATCCCAGACCGATCTCAAAGTCTAAAAAAACGTTTTTTCTTTCAGTCTATCTCTTTTTCTATCTTTCTCTCTTTTTTTTCAACCACGGGTGTACATGCCCGTTAGACTGTTTCTCTCTTTTCTTTTCCTTTTTTCTATTCTCTTTTTCAAACACGGGTGTACCTGCCCGTTAAACTGTTTCTCTCTTTTCTTTTCCTTTTTTCTATTCTCTTTTTCAAACACGGGTGTATCTGCCCGTTAAACTGTTTCTCTCTCCTTTCTTTTACTTTTTCTATTCTCTTTTTCAACCACGGGCGTACATGCCCGCCAAACTGTTTCTCTCTTTTCTTTTCCTATTCTCTTTTTCTATCTTTTTTTTTTCAAACACGCGTGTCGATGTCCGTCAAACTGTTTCTCTCTTTTCTTTTCCTTCCTCCTTTTCTATTCTCCTTTTCAACCATGGGCGTACATGCCCGCCAGACTGTTTATCTCTTTTCTTTTCCTATTCTCTTTTTCAAACACGGGTGTACATGCCCGCCAAACTTTAAAGTATTCTCTGTCGGTAAAAAAAATCGTTTGTTGTGCCACGGGTTTGCCTGCTGTCTGTCTATTTTTTTTTTTCAAAGTGTTCTGCCGGCAAAAAAAAATCGTTTGTTGTGCCCGTGGGTTTTTTAACATTTGTCTGTCTATTTTTTTTTTCAAAGTGTTCTGCCGGCAAAAAAAAATCGTTTGTTGTGCCCGTGGGTTTTTTAAAAATTTGTCTGTCTATTTTTTTTTCCAAAGTGTTTTGCCGGTAAAAAAAATTGTTTTTTTTTTTGTGGCCGTGGGTTTGCTCTGTTCTTTTTTCCCCGAGGTTACCAGGCACTCCTCACAGTACCATGATCCTGGTCACGGCACCATTATGGCGGGTGCTCCTCGGCGCTCCACAGTCCTTCCAGACCGGGAACACCCTCCTTGGCCAGTGATCGTCAGTAGCGGCTGCAAAAAGAAAGATGGCTCGAATCTCCTCTAATCGGGATGTTTGCCCCGCTGGTCCGCTGTGGAATCAATGTTACGCAGACAGACAAACAGACAACAGAATAACTCAACAAACGGCTAGGTCTTTTCATAACAATAATTATTTAACAAAAATGAACGGTGGGTTTTTAACTTTAACCCAAAGTCTATTTTTCGCCAATGGCTTCTTTACTAACTATTTCCGTCTTCCTTCTCTCTGTGTGCGTGTGTGAATCTCTACGATTTCCCAGTGTTAAACAGCTGGACTTAATCTATGTCTGGAGAACCGTGTGTGTGTGAAACTCCCTTTTCAAAGCCTTAATTAAGTTGTGACTTGTCTACTGAACGGTGTGTGTGGACTCTTACGACTGTTGGTATTAATTGAGACGTTAATCTCTGGTGGAAAACGATGGTGGGGGAATGCTATGGGCCGCGCCACGCCAATCGAGAGCGATTGTTCGCGCAACGCCTCTCCCGGCCGGCTCGTGTCCCCGCTCTCGAGAACGCGTCCGTGCCGAACGAAATCTTGGATCTAACTCTTTTGATCGCCTTTTCGCCTCAAAATCACAAAGACGAAAAGCGTATAACTCATGCTCTCTCTCTCTCTCTCTCTCTCTCTCTCTTCTCGTCGTGTGGTACGCGCGATGCTGACTTACTCTCTTTCTTTCCCCCATCCCTTCTTCTGTGTCCTTCCTCCTCTCCCGGAGTGGGGTGGTACGCTTCTCAACGGACAATTTGGAATTTATCTCTTAGTCTTTATCTCCCTAGAGACCAATTATTCCCTCTCCCTCTGTCCTCCAAGTGTTGACACCTCTGATAAGATTTTGCCAAAACTTTTGGCAGCGTGTGCTCAATGTATCCCATTGTTGTGGCCCTAATTGCCAATGACACCCTAAGAGCCAATCTCAGACTTCCCGGCGCCCCCAGCGATCGGGGCCCGGACGGTCGAAAATATGTACTAGTTCCCAGATCTCCACTTGTTTCTACGTGGGGCCTGATCTCCCCGATGCAATCCAGTGCACCCTGGGGTGCAGACTCCGTCGCTGAAACCACTGTTTCACATCGTCCCTATTTACTTTCTTACGAGGGAAGAGTTAGACACAAGGTCTGTTACGAATGTGGGGAAAATCAAGCTCAATAAATACGGTCACTGGATTTAGACACAAATGAAAATTGCATCAGTCTAGATGGACAGAATAGATGAAGCGTACAGCACAATAACTTTAAAAGAATTTATTTCAGATTAGGCAGAAATACATTTTCATTTACGTTTTCTTCAAAATAAAGTGGCCCAAAATGTGTGCTTATCGAGAAAAAAATACTCAAGAAAAACAGTGCTTCTACATTTTTTGAACCAGAAAAAAACCCAAACAGATCAAAACAACAAGTGCTTCTACACAATTTGAACCGGCACCGTGAGATAACCGACTTTGGCCAACTAAACCATAGGTTATGCTTAGTTTACGGTTAGGGTAATACAGAACGTAGAAATTAAAACTTGATCACACAAATATAGTAGACATCTTTAGGAAACTGGGTAATTTCTATTTTTGTTCTAGATGTGATATATTTGCGTTCTGTCGGCTGTTTAATTAATTCTTTTATATTACTTCCGGGCAGCGCCGGGTAACAGGTCCTGCTAGTTATATATATATATATATATATATATATATATATATATATATATATATATATATATATATATATATATATATGCGTGTGTGTTTGTGTGTGTGCATAAAATATATACATGTGGTTTTTCTTACTGAGTTTATGAACCATAGAAAAAAAAAAATACTTACTACACCCTTATAAGGATAATCAGCTTCAGCCATAATTCCACCCTGTTTTTTGATACAGTCAAACGCATTATCCATAAGTCCGCCATCGCAACCCTCGTTTCCTGAAGGGGGAGAAAAATTGTAAAATATGTAAATCTTTAACCCTTAGCGATATTAGTCACCGGTATTCCATGTTAGGGGCCGTTTTTTTTTTGTTTACATCTTATGATAAGGTTTAGTTGTTGTATGTCCACCTGCAACTAAAACTACGTTATAGCGCCTTCCTATTCCGTCATATTTTTCATTTTGAATGTATTTAACCCTTTTTTCGAGTGGCTCTTTGCCTTGGTAAGCGGTGACCTCGAAAGTAAAAAAAAACAAGATATATTAAAAAAAAGATATATTAAAAAAAAGATATATTAAAAAAAAAAGATATATTAAAAAAAAAGATATATTAGAAACAAAAAAGATATATTAAAAAAAAAGATATATTAAAAAAAAGATATATAAAAAAAAGATATATTAAAAAAAAGATATATTAAAAAAAAGAAGATATATAAAAAAAAGATATATTAAAAAAAGATATATTAAAAAAAAGATATATTAAAAAAAAAAGATATATTAAAAAAAAGATATATTAAAAAAAAAAGATATATTAAAAAAAAAGATATATTAGAAACAAAAAAGATATATTAAAAAAAAAGATATATTAAAAAAAAAAAGATATATTAAAAAAAAAGATATATTAAAAAAAAAGATATATAAAAAAAAAGATATATTAAAAAAAAAAGATATATTAGAAAAAAAAAGATATATAAAAAAAAGATATATAAAAAAAAAAGATATATTAAAAAAAAAAGATATATTAAAAAAAAAGAAGATATATAAAAAAAAAGATATATTAAAAAAAAAGATATATTAAAAAAAAAAAAAAATTAGGAATGATTGTCTTATATTATTTATGTTGTTGATTATGTTACATTCTATCGGTTCGTATTTAAGGCCCGCAATTGCATTTATCTATACAGTTCTCAGATTGAATTGTGGAGATTACTTGCCCTTTTTAATAAATAATTACTGGGCCTAATGGATTACTAATTCTTTGGTTTTATTTTAATGAATATAAGACACATTCCAGCTAAGGAATAAGAAAAAGTTAAAATAAAAAGAAATCACTGTAATATTATTAAAAAAACAACAACAAAAAAACAACACTATACTCTTCTATTAAACTAACACTAATCCTAAGTTCGAGACGGCAATACAAAAAAAAAAAATCTAACATATACTTGTTCTGAATAAAAAAAATGTTTTTTTTTTAGTTGAAACACAATATGCGCGCAGTGGGGGGGGGGTGTAAAAAATAAAACGGTTTTAGTGATGAAGATGTAATTTCAAGCGTGACAGTAATATATTATTCATGATATAAATGCATGTTTTGTATATTAATGTTTTATAGATTAATTTGTTTTCGGGCGTATCAGGCCTCCGCCCAATCTCGAGAGACAATGGATACCCCCTGTAACGGTGTCACCGCCAGGAGTCTATTTTAAAACAAGGGTTGTGCAATAACTAACCACAACTTTCTTCATTGCTTGGGTCTAGTGGCATGAAGAAGTACAGGAATGCCGGGATAAGCAGAGAGCCGTCACGCATACAGCACCTCGTATTCCCAAATGGTAATATAGTTTAGTACCGACCAAGTGCAACATCGCTTAACTTCCGTGATTTAACTGAAACCAGTGGGTCAACGGGATTATGCCTTATATTATGCAAACAAATAGCCTGTAAGTGATATAGTGTATTCGACACAAAGATAGGACCCTGACAGGCCCTACCACTCCAGGTCAGAGTGGACCTACTGAGAGTAGTGTCAGTTAAAAGGATCACTCTCCACTTCACAAAGATCCCAAATTGGGTCCCGATCACCGGACGCGGGTTCGTGTCATACCCAGAACTGTGCATGATTCAGAAAACGTTTCAAAACTCACCGCAGACACCGGAACAATCAACCAACTGCTGTTCCGAAAGAGAGATCAGTTTTTTAGTCTTTTTAAAATGTTGTCCTTCCAGCGATCCAGTTGTAGAGAAAGCCCAACAAGATCCACATTGTTCCTTAAAATGAAAATAAATAAAGTTTAAGCAAATGTTACCATTTAAACGTATAATTCTACGTAAAATCTTCAAACACATGGAAACACGGGAGCATTATTAAAGGACGTTGTTTTATAGTTAAAGAAAGAGAACAGAAAAAAAAAACAGGAAAAAGTCGAAATGAAAAAGACTCACAAAGGTATCTGTTGTCAAGTTATTTATAAAAGTTGTATATTTTCTTTATTAATGAAAAATATTTTTGATAAAAGACAGAGGACTGTTTGAAATATTAAAATTTCTTAACGCCCATAATTTTCAGGCTTTCATTTTTCCCGTAAGGTTATATTTCTCTTATGCTTCGAATGTGAAGAAATTCATCTTATTTTAGCAGAGAAACACATTTTTAATTACAGGAATAGCATACGTAGATAATATATATATATATATATATATATATATATATATATATATATATATATATATATATATATATATATATATATATATATATATATATATATATATATATATATATATATATATACGATGTATTTCTATGTAATTAGTTTTATAGGTGATTGCAGCGTTCGAAAGTCGCCCTCAACGTATAGGACGTATTTTCTTTACGCTAATATATATAATATTATTTAATACGCACATAAAAGTAATCCATATGATTTATTTATTTCAACTTACCACACACACACACACACACACACACACACACACACATATATATATATATATATATATATATATATATATATATATATATATATATATATATATTGTTTTTAAATTCCCGAAACAGTTTTTCATGGTAAACAACTGATGATCCCTTAAATAATGTTAGAAGCAAACTAATATAATAACTGTAAAAACTGAATTGACTTACATGAGTGATTTTCCACTGAACGACTTGGGACTTAAGGGTTTTTTTAATTTCTTTCTTTCTTTTTTTTTTTTTTTTTTTTTTTAGTTTTAATGGTTGAGAAACTTCCGAGACTATATATATATATATATATATATATATATATATATATATATATATATATATATATATATATATATATATATATAATATTGAATATAAGAGACAACTCATGTCTACATATCCTTTGGTAGATCCTTTCAATAGTCCGTCAGGATTTTAGTTTCGGAGGGGAATTGGCTGATGAATTTCCATAGTTTGGATTTTTCTTGCAAGTACTTTCAGATCGATCCGGGTCCATCTTCAGGAGAATGAGGCTACAGACCCTGTGTTAGTATTATTCATTCCCGTGAATATGGAATCGGATCGGTCTGAAAGTACTTTGGCGACTAATCCAAACTATGGCAAATTCATCAGCCAATTCCCCTCAGAAACTAAGATCCTGATTCGGACTATTGAAAGGATCTACCAAAGGATATCTAGACATGATTTGTCTCTTATATTCAACAATACTTGGTTGCAAAGGAAGATGCTACCTAGATACACACACACACGCGCGCACACACACACACATATATATATATATTCAAATGTATAGAGATATGTGGGAAAATCGTTAGTTTATTTATTATTTCTTAAAATGAGCATTATTAAGGAGTTAAATTTATTAAAAAATACGATACTAAAATAGTTTATGTTGTCACGACAAATTAGATAATAATCGACATAATAATTGTTTTATAAGAAGTTTCGCGGCATTCATTTGCTACTCGGTCGCGACTGTGGCCTTTTATCTGCCAGGCATAGGTATTCGTCCTGGATAGACCTGAGAGTTCCCCCCTTTCACGCTGTGCCTCCCCTTTTTAGGGTGGAGTAAGTTTATTGCTTACTGCCTGAAGCGCTCCAACCGGAGAATGCCGACGGGGCTGCCCAGGCAATTTTTAAAAGGTCAGAGTGCTCCTTCTTTAGAGACGCTAGCTTGACATCTCCACCTTCTGGCCTTGTGCCACATCTTCCTGCGGTGGGAAGTAAGTAAATACCGCAGTTTAGGTGTATTAATAACGCAATGAAATATAACTTATTGAAGAACAGTAAGTAGCAGAGTATACGTGCGTTACGCTGCATTGCCGTAATATATTCTTCAAGTTATCAACACGCATTGCATCATCATAAACGTTGTTAGTAATTAAAACTTTATTTACGATTCTCTCCCCTGTCATCTCTCTGTACTTTGGCTTATAAATCGCAACTATCACTTCTCTTTATATATTAACTTGCATTAGCTTCTCAATTAAAACTTTCATCAGATATGTTCAGCACATTCTTATTCTCCGCTGGTTGTCAGGTGTGAATAACGAATCCGTGGAAAAAAGGACGAAATATCTGCATTAAGTTGACCCTAAGTACTAGATTTTGAGGGTGTTACTCAAATATTGTGCGTTACTTACTTGGTTTTTAATTTCAGTGACGAAACCTTTTTTCCTCCAATCGACTTCCGTTGGAAGGCCACTGACGTCAGTCTCCTCAAAGGTCAATGTTGGTGTGTTCCTTGTCCTGTTTCGGGAAATAAACCCATTCATCATTGCAACAAATTCACGACCATGCTAAAAAAATAATAAACATCAAATATAAAGAGAGACTGTCGCCAAATATTTATTTCTTCATAAACCGGCAGTTTTGTTTCGGGTTTCCATTTCGTAATTTATATGAACGGCTTCACAGTTAATACGACTTTGAACTGATTTCCGCCTAAACTGTATAGTTTTCTTTCTTACAATGAAATTAGGGAGGAAAAATGACAAAAAAATGATTACGACGACAGTGGACATAACCGGCTTAGAATTTTGTCATAAATGTAAAAAGGGATTTAGTGGTTAAAGTGGGATATACAGTTATTGTATTTAAGATTATAAGCATTTTGTTTAGTTTTCCCTGCATTTCATGTAGAAGCAGGTCTGAAGTCTGTTTTAATAGAGATCCTTTGTAAAATTTCTCGTTTCTCTCAAAACGACTATATATTTTTCCTTTGATGTCATACACTTAATTTATTACTTCACTATGGCAACAATTTAATATTTTCATGGAATTTGTTATCCATTTATTGCGTAGTAACGAACTCGATTTTAAAATCCGGCGAATTTTCCCAACACAATCATAAAATTCCATTTAAGACAGTTAGTCCAGGCTCCAGAAGAAGGAGGGCGACCCATACATCTGGAGAGGGCAATTTGTTACTCATATCCGAACATGCACACATAAATTAAATTTTAGACAAAAAATGTATGACGTCTCAGAATTACTAATGGTTGTGTATTTTACGAGTAAGAAGATACATGTCCGAAAATCTGCGAAAACGTCCAACTTAAGATCGACCGAACCAAACTGGGAACAGATTATTCTGCACTGAGCCATGATTAATATTATTTGATGATTTTTCGTTGTGATTTAGCTAATTTAAACTTCCGTTTTGATATTTGAACTTAGATCAGAGAAAGATAATAATTTCAAAACATGTAAGAAACACCTGGCAGAGGTATTTTACTGAAACATAATGTCTATACATATTGGTGACATGGTTAAAATAAACTAAAGATAAATAAAAATATAATTTACTCATTTTTGCATGTTTTAGGACACTATAGACCAAATTAAGTTGATGAGATGCAAAGTTAGTAGACAGGTCGCCATGTTGAATGCCATCACTACTTGCAGAATGGAACGAATAGTTTGCGATTCCTAGAAATTTATGATACACCCAAACAGGTTGGCGAATGTTGTGGAAAGGAGCTAATACATTTATGTTATACTAAAGAAAAACAGATACAATAGTTCTAAAATAAATGGTTTCGCTGGATCAATACCGATTTTTAATGATGCACTAGCTTCATTGCTGAATCACCTTTTCATCATACATACTCCAGCATGTACCCACATATTAGATGGTCGAATCACCGCTTTTATAGCATTGTATAACCGATTGTGACATTGCATAAAATAAAGAGTTAACAGATTAAAAAATTCTGAAAATTTAATTTCATAGTTGCCTTCATAATATATATATATATATATATATATATATATATATATATATATATATATATATATATATATATATATGGTTGAACAGGAGTGCCAACTTCTGTTTATTCCTTTTGTGATCCAATCTTTCTATTCGTCGAACAATAGATCTTGTACTATTAACCAAGGAGTGTAGGAAATCTCCATATTTGACGCAAACGTTTTCGACCATCATTGGTCGTCTTCGGGCGGATGATATTTTGCATTGTTCAATCATCCGCCTGAAGACGACCAATGATGGTCGAAAACGTTTACGTCAAATATGGAGATTTCCTACACTCCTTGGTTAATAGTACAAGATCTATTGTTCGACGAATATATATATTTTCCTCTCTTTACATTCTATAAATACATATTCTTTTTTCACACTAACACGCCTGAAGATGATTTGAGGATATCAAATCGAAAGTACTCGCAAAGAAGATGGAACAACAAAACTACGGAAACTTCATACACCAGTTTGATCGAGGTACGAAGTTGACCATTCGGAAGATGGAAAAAATTTAAAAAAAGATCACAAAGCAGAAACACTCCGTGCTATTCAACAACGTTTGCCTAAATGAAAACTTGCTGCCTAAATACACACACAATATATATATATATATATATATATATATATATATATATATATATTCATAATATATACAATAAGGTCTTATTTTCGATGATTTTGTTCCTGCCTTTTTCAGAATCCGCACCCTACGGAAATCTACTGTTCACCAATCTGATCTCTACTCTACATGACTCTTAATATTTTCCATAATCTGTAAAATATTCCTAAACGCTGTTTATATACTATGTAAGGAACTCCCCTGACACGGATCTTGATGGTCTCACAACTTCCTGAATTTCTTTTCAGGTGGACATGCTACAGTAAAATGTGACTACTGTTTTTCTTTTTAGATATCAAACTGTAATTTCTGACTAAATCTAGATATTTTGATGAATCGCTTACGGAATTCTGCAGATAGGTGTTAATTTCTTCTTTAGAAATTCCAGCTGACCACTACTCTTATCTCTTTACAAAGTTATTGTGAAACCAGAAGGGTTGGATAGGAAGCTGGCACGCTTCTTGAATGATATTCAGCGCATCGAAGGAATTTTAGTTTTTCGTTGAGTATCATCCGGAGCTCTTCGAAGGATTGTCAAAATCCTCCAATCTTCGTCTTTGTGTTGTTTCTTAGTGAATCTTAGTTACTTCGTTATTTTTCTAATCTTATTTATCCTACGATTGGTCGTGTCGACTTCTTTGGCTTCTGGGATTCTAAGCAACCAAATATTTGTGACGCAATAGTGGAAATTATGTTCGTTATGAATCTTAACCGTTTGTTTGAGCCCCCTTTAGTGGCCACCGTGAATATCTTACAGACGTCAATGACGAACTTCTGTTATGCATCCTTGTTGTTCGCTATGTCACTTTTTTTTGCTGTACTCCACACCTTCAATTGAGGGAACTGTAGTTTGCAGAGACTGGAGTCTGTAGGTGAAACCTTGTCCCGTATCTCCTCCGTGTTACCAGAGCTGATACCTTCACGCTGTTTTATAACTTCTGTTCTAAGACATTTCACCCGGCATTAATTAATCTTTAAGCCTCTCTGATTCCGAAGTTCTTGCTGCGAATGCATCGGTTCGTTGTCGATTGGGCATTTCCGTCCTATTCCAAGATGTCCGCCCTGTTTGTGACTTATCCGCTATCTTTTTTGGAATTCCATATGGTATTAGCGCGTTAGTAAATGCAGTCGATATAATTCGGTTGGGTTTAGACTTGACTTCGCAAATTTATAGTCTAGTATCCATTATAAAACTATAAGCATCTATGATTAACTTGAATAATAAAAAAGACAGAAATAGCTTATAAATGTATGACTTACCATATCTGCATATTCGTTTATGTCCAACCAAAATGTCTTCAATCCTTTGTCAGCTTCACGATTGTGGTAAATGACATGACGGAAATTTCTCTCCCAGATTACACGTCTACAAAATGGAATATTATTCTGAATACAGAAGGGACATAAAGAAATGTTCAAAGGATTAATGAGAGCGTGGCTAATCTGATTTA
>OY744537.1:21429225-21544225 GCA_963556195.1 Sepiola atlantica
GTTGAGAAATCGGCGCAAACTCGAACGTTTTTTTTATTTTTTATTTTTTTTACATGACCTTTAGGACTCTGTTTTACTTAAAACTCTTTTTTTTCCGAAACAGTTCTGTTCTATTTCAAATATTTTTCGAACTGCAAAGGGTACATGTCTTTTTGGTTTAAAGTAGGTGTGCCATTATTTTTTTAAATTACAACGATGTTTTTACATTTGAGCACATCTTTAACCCCCCCCCCATAAATAATGTCTAGAATAATTGATTTCATTTCCCCTTTAAATATTTCTGTACAATTCGAAGCTGCCTTTATATTCTTACAAAACGAATTTATTGTCAGATTCCATAAATCAAATGATTATCCAACCCGTTCCGAATAGATTTCGAGATCGATCTATGCCGAATGTTTTCAGTTTAATTTTATTGCACATAACTGATACACTAGCATAGCATTCACCTAAAAAAGATACTTTTTACCGGTTATTCCAGGAAGATTTTGTGAGGGAGTGATTAGCATTGGTTTGGCTATTTTTATTTACATTAATTTATGTATAATACCCAAGTCAGATTTGTGTCGAATTAAAAATTAATATACGTGTCTTCTATTTGCGCATCAGCGAATTTTTCAGCGAATTTTTTTTTTTTAAATCACAGTCCTGGTGATACCAGATCAGGCTGCCCTGTGGCTCCCTGAGACGAAATTCACCTACATTGACGTTTTTTTTTTTTTTTTTTTTTTTTTTTGTTTGTAAAACTTAATTATGTTCTACAAAACCAAAAACAAAAACAACAGCCCCTCTCCCTTTCTCCCTCCCCTTTTTTATTTTTATTTTTCCTACCCTACTCCCGGTCCTGGATATGACCTTAAACTACATCCGATGGTGAGATCCGGCTTACGGACTTTGGGGAATGTGGAGCCTCCTCTTAATTACCATTGCTCCCAGGTCCACCCTGACCCGGAGTGGTAGTACCTGTTAGGGTCCCAACTATGGGTTAAATAGAAACAGATATTAAAAGGGGGAAGAAACAAAAAAGAGAAGAAAACAAGACCAGATTCGGCATTAAATAACCCAAAAAGGGTTGATATGCCGTAAAACAAAACTACCAAACCAAACTACCAAATCACAGTCAATGTATTTCAGCTTTTGGAGAGTTAACTGTATTCTTGAATTTCGATTTCGTTTTCTTTGTTCTTTTCTACAACTATAGAACTTATGCCCTTTACAAAATGTAGACTCCTAATTTTTAAATGAATACATTTTATATAAATGTATTTCACCGCATCCATAGCAAGGATTCATTTTGCAGAAAAAAACTCTTTTTATCTAGTTTCTCTTTTACTACTGAGTGTATGTGTGAAATATCTCTTTTCTCAAGTTTTGCAGTGTCATGGCGTACATTCATTGACATTATTTAGCGATATTTTGTAATGTCAACTTCGCATCTTGTTACAGTCTTGATATTAGACGTGATCCTGTTTCAGTGCTTCTCAGAGACATTTAAATTTGTACAATTATGAGACATTTGAACATATCTGGAGTAAGTTCGCTGAGTTTGAATATTTCACTTGCCTTATTCACTACGCTTGAAAATATACTATGATATTCTGTATTCTTTTTAGTTAGATTAAATATATATTCGTTCATTGATGTTTTTTGTTTTTTAATTATTTATTTCAACTTTTGATCATTAAAATCAAAATCAGAAATATATATATATATATATGCGTTTTTATATTTAAAATGTTCATTTTATATTTAAAATGTAAATTTTAAAATATAAAGCAATTGTAATAGCTCAATAGTGTGAGGCTAGGGCTATGGTATATAATATTTTTTATTTAATTGAAACCACGCCAAATGTTAGAAATAAAAGAGTCACACCATTTCACAAACCACATGTTTTTATTTCCAGCATACAATTGTTTTGGCTTACTACCAATATAATTATCTTATTTTGTTCCTGGGGGTGGGTATCTTTAGTGCTCGTATACAAACATAGAAAAAAAAGTTCAGGCAAGGAAAACCGGGATTACAGTCCATACTCATATTTTTTTATACTAATGGAGCTGTTAATTCCTAAAGGTCCAAGTCGCAGCATCCAAACGCCATGTGCGTTTAGCAATTAGTTTTTTTTAAATCGTTGTATAGTACAAAACAAATTGATTAGTGTACATTAATTTAATGTTATATATATATATATATATATATATATATATATATATATATATATATATATATAATAAATATTTGTTATTGTTTATTATCTATGTACATATACGTGTCGTCCTTAAACCGGGACTCATCAGCATAGAGATATAACTATTCACTACCGGACTACAAGTATTTTTCAACTCAAATCTGACGTCTTTAACCGCTCGGCCAATTTTAAACAGCGAATAAACGATGATAATTTTAACACTTTATCGGCGGCTTAACGTCTAAGCATTCTACTTCTTTTAAGGGAAGGAACGATGCATCATAAAGCAAGTGACGTCATGCTGTGTCAATACTACCATTACAGTGCTCTCTCTCTCTCTCTATATATATATATATATATAAATTTTATAATCATTAAATCACTACACTAATTAATTTGTGTTTCTGTACTATACGAACTTCCTTCAGTGTTGGCTTTAGTTTAGGCTTATTTAATGTTTATAAAGATTTATAAAGCTCTACTCTGTATTGAGCATTTTTGAAAAATATTGTTTTCAGTTCATTCTATCAACATATTTGAATTTGAACACTATTAATATATATATATATATATATATATATATATATATATATATATATTTGTTGTGAAGTTATTCCACAGTAAATAATAAATAAAGGAAGTCAAGTCGAGGGTTGGTTTAACAAGTGTATTAACAAAGTAAGAAAGTGACTAGCTCTTGGCTAGACAGTTACAAGACTGGGTATTTATCTACTCCCCACAGAGTAAAATGTGACACAAGGTCGGAAAGTGGGGTTTTGATAAATCAGCACTCTAGAGGGAGAGCACCTATTACCTTTAAAAATTGCCTGGCCAGCCCCGTCGGCATTCCCCGGTAGGGGCGCCTCAGACAGTAAGCAATAAACTTACTCCTCCCCAAAGAGGGGAGGCAAAGCCTGGGAGTGTGGACCTCCTAGAACTGCACAGGACCAGTCTCGTGCAGTATCCATCGGAACAGATACTACACTTTGATCTTGGCCAAAAGGCCAAGAAAGCGACTGAACGACAGTTACAAGACTGCTTTGTCTTCTGGTGTCTCGCACTATTTATAGTGACAACCGGTGTTGTTTCTCCTGTGTAAGAACGGCCGGTGTAACACCCCCCTTTGAGAATATCCCCTCTGGGGATTAATAACGTTCTTTTTTACTTCAGCTTCAGCTTGATGGCTGCTATCACCATATCCTCCAATGGTTCTGTCTGCTTAGGTATCAACCTTGATAACCCGTCTGCATGACCAAATTTCTTAGATGGTACATACTCCATTTGAAAATTGTAATTAAGAAGAATGGTACCCCATCTTTGGAGTCTATTCGCAGTGTGTTGTGGTAGTCCCCTTTTCGATCCGAAAATCGTTAATAAGGGTTTGTGGTCTGTTTCTAACAGAAATTGTCTACCGTGCAGGAAACGATGAAATTTCTTTACCGCGAATATAATGCTTAAAGCCTCTTTCTCAATTTGAGAGTAGTTTTTCTCGGCTGGTAGAAGTGTTCGGGATGCATGGGCTATGGGTTTTAATTTTCCATCATCCATTTTGTGCAATATGCATGTTCCTATACCATAGTTGCTGGCATCGCTTGCAACTACAATATCGCGCTTGGGATTATAATGTGCCAGAAACAAGTCAGACGTTAAGATATCTTTAATTTTCTGAAACGCTTCTTCGCACTCTTGCGTCCAGACCCATTTTTGATCCTTCTTTAACAGTTCATTTAAGGGTGATCTTAGTTTATGCATGTTTGGTACGAACACATTGTAGTAATTCGCCAACCCTAAAAAACTTTGTAGAGACGCAATATTTTCTGGAGCAGGCATGTTCCGTATCGCCATTGCCCTATCTGGGTCTGGCCTTCTTCCTTGCTCATCGATGATTTGTCCTAAGTATTTTATTTTTCCCATGAAAAAAGTACATTTCTCATCTTTGATTTTAAACCCATAATCCTGGATTTTTTTGAATACTTGGTTTACATGAGTCTTGTGTTGTTCTTTGCTAACGCTGTTTATTAACACATCGTCCAGGTACTCTACTGCGAAATCCATTCCATTTAACATCATGTCCATAATTTGTTGAAAAATCGCAGGGGCGACCTTTACTCCAAAAGGAAGTCGGTTAAATTTGTATAATCCCTTATGGGTATTGATACATAGCAGTTTTGAACACTCTTCATCGACAGGGATTTGAAGATAAGCGTCGCTGAGGTCGATTTTAGAAAAATATTTTCCTCGACTCAGTTTCGCAAATATTTCTTCAGGGCTTGGAAGAGGGTAATGGTGATCTTTTAATGCCTTGTTCAAGCCTGTGGAAAAGTCGGCACAAACCCGAATCTCCTTGTTCTTTTTCTTAACAAACTGTAGGTGAAGTCCACTCACTGTGATCAATTTTTGAAATGACACCCATGTTCTCGAGTCTTTCTAATTCACCGTCTATTTGCTCTATAGCGGCGTATGGAACATTTCTTTTCTTTCTGAACACAGGTAGTTCATTTGTTTTAACTTCAAACTTTGCTACCGCTTTTGTACACCTTTCAAGACCGCCTGAAAATACATCTGGAAAATTTTCTTTTAATTCCCTCTTGAGTTTTTCTGCCTCCACATTCGAATCCTCAACCTTTTGGCAAAAGGAGCTTAAAGGCAGATCCTATAGGCTAAACTTTTCAATCAGATCAGTTCCAAAAAGGTTATTCGTTTTTCGCATAACAAAAATTTTGGCTTTTACGGTCTTATTCTGGAAAGAAATATTCGTCAATAATTCCCCTTCGAAGGTTATTTTTTCACCACTGACGCTTCTCGCCGTTTTTTGTGATTTGATCATAGTGGGTCTCCCAAGCTTCTTCCATGTCTGTACATTAATGATGGAAATGTCAGACCCACTATCAAGCTGTAGTCTTACTTTTTTTTTAAAGCATTTTGACCTGTACATATTTCCGGATATTTTGTTCTTCAGGTTCAATTTTTGTCAGTTTAATGGCTGTCTTTCTACCACATTTTTTTTTACAACGTGATGCCTTATGTCCTTTCTGGTGGCAGTTGTCACATTGTTTGAATATGTAGGGACACTCATTGTACCAATGGTTATCTCCACACCTCCAACACGGTCCAGGTGGATCTTTTCCATGTTTTTTTTCTCTGGTTATTCATTGAAGTAAATTTTTTCTTCTGATGGATTTATTCAATTTGCGACAACGTCCTGTTATATAGCAAAGTGCTTAATATAATTAGTTTGCTAAACTAATACACAAATAAATATATTATTCCTTAAAAAAAAATTCAATCCCAGTTCTTTTGTTTGAAAAATAAAACTAAGAAAATTTTTTTTTTTTAAATTATATATGTGTACGTAGTTTTACAAAACCATGTCCGTCGCTATAAGCCTAATAAGACTAGTTTTATGGGAAATCTTTTTAACCCCTTTTCATTTTGCAAAAATGCGACTTGCTTATTTAACAGTTCTTTGTTAGAAGCACAAATGACTTACGCGAATATATTTTTTTTTACTGTCCGTCTTTTGCTCTCGACAATTCTGTGGTAGACCGTTTTAATGAATAGTCAATCCGGATTTTGCTAAAATATCAGATGTTGTCCTAATAATGACGACAAACTTACACAATATCTGTAATAGTTGACGCGGATAACATTTATCTTAACGAGTCAGTGAAACTTGAAGAGAAAAATAAAGGTATCAGTGTATTCAATTATTTTAATAATTGAAAATGTCTTACGCGTTTTTTAGTTTTCGATTTTTGGTAGCAAGTTTTGAATTTGTGTTTTTTTTTTCGGTTAACTACTCAGTAGTTAATTTGCTGTTAATACTTGCGAATCCAAATATCTGACTAAGATAGGTTTTTTTCCGTGAAGATCTTGCGAATCACTTTGGGTAATTTTTTTTTGCAGTGAACTCGTTTCGATTCCTCGTCGCCAATCTGTTGTGAAGTTGTTCCACAGTAAATAATAAATAAAGGAAGTCAAGGGTTGGTTTAACAAGTGTATTAACAAAGTAAGAAAGTGACTAGCTCTTGGCTAGACAGTTACAAGACTGCTTTGTCTTCTGGTGTCTCGCACTATTTATAGTGACAACCGGTGTTGTTTTTCCTGTGTAAGAACGGCCGGTGTAACATATATATATATGGTAAGCGAACGTGGTTATAGTCCCGGTGACCGCAGGTTCGAACCTTGTCATAGTTAGCCACGCTGATGAGCCGCAGTAACGGCGAAACACGTTTCCGTTGATAACTATTTTATCTATAAGTAAATAAATAATGTATATATATATATATATATATATATATATATATATATATATATATATATATATATATATTAGATTTTTCACTTATAAAACAACAGATCATTCAGTGAAGACCGGGGTTGTGCCAATAAAAACAAGCTCGATGATACTCGATTACAGAGTACAGAGCATTTATATGCGATCTTATGAAGGCTTACCAAAGCATTCCTTTCAGGACACCAATGATCACCATTAAAGATTTTTTTCTTACAAATATTATTTATTCAAATTAAATGTTTGTTCCTACACGTGTTTCACTACCAAGCAGGTACTTGCTTGGCAGATCACCAGGGAAATTAAATGTTTGGAATAAGGGTTTCAACTACTGACAATACACAATGTGGCGTTGCAATAGTTGAGGTCACTTAAGAAGAGAAGAGGAAAAAATAAAAATAAAAGTTAAAATTAAAAAACAAGAAAGAACAAAGATAAAAATGAAAGGCCTAGAAAATGTCTTAGAAAAGTAGCTCGTGCATTATTTCTGACACCAAGCCGACAAGCAAATAATCGGTCCCAAATGCATAAAAAAAACCCCAAAAAACGGAACAATGTGCGATAATATACTTTCACGTCGGGCGGCACAATGATGAAAAAATTCCCCCCCCAACAAAAAAACAAAAAAAACTAAAACATTCAAGACACCGCTCACAAGTTAACATTCCAATCCAATGATAGTATGGGAATTCTACATCTAATTCATCATAAGGAAAGTAAACATAAATGTTCGTCCGGAATGCCAGCGGTCAGACGAGCCTTATTTCCAGGGCTGAGTTGTTTCCCTTCGAAATAATCACACGACGAGTTGAACGAACGTCAATCTCGCAGAATCTCTCTTTTATTTTAAGAAAAAAATCTTAATTAGTATCTTAATTAGTAGATAGAAACTATTTATTCAAAATACTGTTTCTAAAAAATTCTATTATTAAAATTATTCATTTTAGAAATTAATTATCTAGTGTCTGGGACGTCATTTTACATTTTGGGAAAATATCTTTCATTTAATTAACTGCCGATTATTATCGTGTTGTTATTTAACGAAGTGAACAAAAAAACCTATCCCGCAGAAATTATTTTTAAAAATCATTCATATATCAAAAATAAAATGTTACTATAAAAAAGTTTTCTACAAAAATCTAGTTATTATTTAAAATATTTCCTTAACGGCTGTGTCTGTTTACAACTCTCTGGGGAGAATATTATTCTATATTCCATAAATAAATATTACTACGGAATATCGTTATCAGAAATCTATTTTCTATTTTAAAACACATTTTTTAATGGACGGGGTTATTTTTTTTACCACTTTCCAGGAAAATATCACTCTAACTCGTTAAATGACGGGAGACTTTGTTATTACTAATATAAAATCCCTGTACAAAATACTTTTTATAAAAATCCATTGTTTCTATTTTTAGAAATTAAGACCGTTCGGCATGAATGTTTTTTAATAATTTTTTTCCATAATTATTTTTTCCTCCATTCCTGCCACCCATTGTTTTATTTAATTTAATCTAATTAAAAACTAATTTAATTTAATTTAACCTAATTTAATTAAATAGTGATAGAATCCAGGTTGTTATTTCTTATTTTTCACTTATTCCTAGAGTTGATCTGTTCCTTTCTCGGTATACATATGCGTGGGCTAGTGAACCCAGTTCAGCAGAAGAACACCTCGAAAGATTTTATATATCTCATAAATAAAATATATTAATGCCGCTTATTGTTTTTACCCCCCCCCTCTGTAGCAACGAACTTTAGCACATTCATTTTCCATCTTAAGCTGTGCTCACTCATCTTATCATTTGAAAATCTTGGAAACTATCCACGTACGCCTCTGCAAACAGAAGAAGTGTCTCTTGGGGTTGAGTGTGATTAGTGTCTAAGACACAACCTCCATTCCATATAACATCACGCTTATTTTATTCTAAATTCGAACTTTTTGTTTTTCCCCCTTCATAACATAACGCTAATTTCATTTTAAATATAAATAGTTTTTTTTTAAATCCCACGATATCAGTCTTGTAAAGTGTGGGCGAAACTAGTCGACTGGCAAAATTTTTTTTTTCTTTTTTTTTTCTCATCCCCTAAATCTTTTAATTATGAAAAATTCAACACATATTCCTTCATTATTGCATTAATATATATATATATATATATATATATATATATATATATATATATATATATATATATATATATATACAAAACTTTTTTACTAGAAAGATAATTACCGGTAATATTTACATTACCGATATTTATCATCTGATAAAAAGAATTTATCTTTGAAAATCTCTGGATTAAGGATCATGAGACCCCTCCTTGCTCTTGAACTTCTGATATTTTAATAAATATTGTATTTGTTCAACTTTTATTTCCATCATTCATTTCATGAATTTATTGCTCTATTCAATATATTGAGCTTTCTATTATCAATATAGAGTATTATTTAGGGATACGTTATTTATCTTTAAATTCTTATTCAACGTTATATATATATATATATATATATATATATATATATATATATATATATATATATATATATATATATATATTTATATATATATATATATATTAGAAATGGCGCTCTTGTTTAGAAAGCATTGTTTATATGGTAATATGAATTATTAAAAATAAGAACGCCATACAGGTCATTTTAATTTTATTAACTTTTTTGAATTTTTTTTTTCAATTAAATTTTTGAAGATATACAGGGTGGGCCAAAATAAGGGTCCTATCTTTAAATTTGAATAACTTGAATTTGAATAACTTCCACAAAATAAAAGTTAAACTCACCAAACTTTATGTGTGTGTAGACTGACCCTTCCGAGATTTTTTGAAATAAACAAAACAAATTTTAGCCGAAAAACACTTCTTAAAACTTACAAAAACTAAAGTATTGTTTTTTACACTGTTTTGAGTTTTTTAAGCAAAAATAATGTTTTCTAAATGAGGGTACGTTCCTTAGGGCTAATACGGCTCATGCTTGCTTCGGAAGGGGTCCTTTACTTATTCTAAAAAAAAAAAAAAAATCAATAAATAAAAAAGTTATGAATTTTTAAAAATAGGACCCTTATTTTTGGCCACCCTATACTTCATCATCAGAATTTTAAAAATAATAATAATAAAAAAGATATATTAAATACCCTTTTTTTTCTTTTTTTTCTCATCGTTTTTTGGTGTGTTTTCAATTCGTCTGTTGTTGAAGTGAATGAAAATTGAAAAAAAATGAAAAAAGTTAATAAAATTAAAATGCATTGTATCTGTATTTCTCCTCTGATGATAAGATTTCGATCTTTGAAAATCCTTGGCTTAAGGAAAGAATAATAAACACTGGTTTATTACAGAATACACCTTGCATTGAACAATCAAAATTTGAAATAAATTTGGACATTCCAACATGTTTATTACTCTTATTTCTTCTATCTTTATAATTGCTCTATCTCGTATATTGAGCTTAACCTTTTCACTATAGGTCCTATTTACTAAAAGTTTACTTTTGGTTTATATTTGATTATATTTGATTATATATATATATATATATATATATATATATATATATATATATATATATGATGTGCCATGTTCTTGAATCAAGAGACCCTCATCCCACATTCGCTTCAACAACAGACGAATTGAAAATACACAAAAAAAACGATGAGAAAAAAAGAGAAAAAAGGGTATTTAATATATCTGTTTTATTATTTTTTAAATTCTGATGATGAAGTATATCTTCGAAAATTTAATTGAAAAAAAAAATTGAAAAAGTTAATAAAATTAAAATGCATTGTATGGCGTTCTTATTTTTAATAATTCATATATATATATATATATATATATATATATATATATATATATATAATTTAGGCCCAGGAACAAAACATCTTTAATAAAAAGTAGACATAAGTGAACCTCCGTTTGTTTACACCCCCTACAAAATACTTTAAATCTGTAAAAATATCAATTCCCCTGATAGGATTTATGACAGACATAAACTGAGACACAAAAAAGAAAATAATTGCAATTCTAATTATAACTATTATTTTAATGTTTTACTACTGATAAGGCAACACTTATCAAGGCTAAACGCCACTTGAAAATAATGGTTAAAGTGGCTGATTTCTGCATCGTGATGAATCTTCAGCAATGGTGCCTGCATGCATGTTGGAAACGAAAGACTTTTGGTGAGAAAATATGACTAAGGATTTAACCACCTATAAAATTGGTTGCCATTTTGAAATAAAGGAATTGCCTCTTAAAAGCAAAGATACATGTTGTAAAATCAAACCATTTTAGATTCCACAGTGTTTATGAGCACTCTAGATAATAGCTCCACGATCAGTAAATTTTTATATCCAGTGATTAACAGCCGATAAATCTCAATTGAACCTAGCGGATTGTTCAACAAGATTGGCAGTTGATGTCTATATATATATTCGGAGAAAACAGAAAGGAGAGAGATTTAATTCTGTCGGTTTCAAAACAGACAGAGGAGAGATTTGATTATGTCTGAGTGGAGTTAGCATTTGGTCTGGGAGAAAGTTGTTTTGTGGAAAGGGGTTCTGTTGTTCTGATAGAACATTCATTCACTATTTTGGTTTGACAGTATTTAATTTTTAGTGAGCGTGGAGTAATTAAATATATAGATATGCATTTTGTTAGTTGTTTAAAATGTTTTTTATTTCAATTTTAAACAGATAACAAAATAAATATCTATGGACATAAAAAAATGCGGAACTTTAATTTTGGTTGAAAATTAAACAAAAACAAAGTTACGGAATAATTTCAAAAGTTTGGCATTTTCTCCCATTAAAAAATTGTCAAAATAAAAAAAAAAGATTTTCTCAACAAATCAATAGTAAATTATTGTTTTGAACAAAGAATAAAGATTTCAATAGAGAAAATCAAATTGAATTTATTGACAATCAAAATTGTTAAAAGTTTAAGTTATCAAAATCGGTTAATATTAAAGTTATCAAAATCGGTTAAAGTTAAAGTTACTAAAATCGGTTAAAGTAATCAAAATCGGTTAAAGTAATCAAAATCGGTTTTAGTAATCTAAATCGGTTATAGTAATCAAAATCAGTTATAGTTATCAAAATCGGTTATAGTAATCAAAATCAGTTATAGTTATCAAAATCGGTTATAGTTTAAAAAAATCGGTAATAGTATTCAAAATCGGTTAAAGTTATCAACATCGGTTATAGTAATTAAAATCGGTTATAGTAATTAAAATCGATTAAAGTTATCAAAGTGCGTTAAAGTTGTCAAATTCGGTTATAGTTGTCAAAATCGGTTATAGTTATAAAAATCGGTTATAGTAATCAAAATCGGTTATAGTTATAAAAATCGGTTATATTAATCAAAATCGGTTATAGCTATCAAAATCGGTTTAAGTTATCAAAATCGGTTATACTTATCAAAATCGGTTTAAGTTATCAAAATCGGTTATACTTATCAAAATCGGTTATACTTATCAAAATCAGTTATAGTTATCAAAATCGGTTATAGTAATTAAACTCGGTTATAGTAATCAAAATAGGTTTTAGTTATCAAAATCGGTTAAAGTTATCAAAATCGGTTATACTTATAAACATCGGTTAAAGTTATCAAAATCTGTCATAGTAGTTAAAATCGGTTAAAGTTATTAAAATCTGTTAAAGTTTTCAAAATCGGTTATAGTTATCAAAATCGGTTATAGTTATCAAAATCGGTTAAAGTTATCAAAATCGGTTATAGTAATTAAAATCGGTTAAAGTTATTAAAATCGGTTATACTTATAAACATCGGTTAAAGTTATCAAAATCGGTTATAGTAATTAAAATCGGTTAAAGTTATTAAAATCTGTTAAAGTTTTCAAAATCGGTTATAGTAATTAAACTCGGTTATAGTAATCAAAATAGGTTTTAGTTATCAAAATCGGTTATAGTTATCAAAATCGGTTATAGTTATCAAAATCGGTTAAAGTTATCAAAATCGGTTATACTTATTAACATCGGTTAAAGTTATTAAAATCTGTCATAGTAATTAAAATCGGTTAAAGTTATTAAAATCTGTTAAAGTTTTCAAAATCGGTTAAAGTTATCAAAATCGGTTATAGTTATCAAAATCGGTTAAAGTTATCAAAATCTGTTAAAGTTTTCAAAATCGGTTATAGTTATCAAAATCGGTTATAGTTATCAAAATCGGTTAAAGTTATCAAAATCGGTTATACTTATACACATCGGTTAAAGTTATCAAAATCGGTTATAGTAATTAAAATCGGTTAAAGTTATTAAAATCTGTTAAAGTTTTCAAAATCGGTTATAGTTATCAAAATCGGTTATAGTTATCAAAATTGGTTAAAGTTATCAAAATTTAATTTTATTAATAATCAAATGATAGAGTTTAAAAAACAAAATGTACTGTTTTTTTTTCTTTTGTTTTCGTTTAAAACAATTTTGAATACATTTTCTGTTTATTTAAACATTGTAATTAGTTTAAATTTTTAAAATTTCTTTTAAACTCGAACAATAATTTAATACTGGTTGCATTTTATAACTCAATTATTAAGAACAAAATTTTTCTTGTAAAGTCAGCAATTTTATTAAATATTAAAAATATGTTTTTTTTTTGTTAAAACATACAGAAATGCATCAAACACAATCGGATTGCATGAGAATTCCCATCTTTAAGGCTAACTTTTAAGAATCCTTTTTTCTTGAATTCACAATTGATACATTACAATAATTATTTGTTTTTTATCACTAGCTTATGTGTGTTTAGGCGAACCAAGTTTGAATACATGTTCCCTGCCTAGACATGGTGCACGCCAACCTGAGGTCTTATCAGACCACATCCCAGTTAGCAAAGTTTCTTAACTAGTGGTACAAATGAGTTCTGCCCCCCCCCCCCCCCCCACCTCACTTAGAAACTGTCTTGCTTGTTTTCGGCTCTTGAAACCACCCAGAACACAATAAGCAGTTCATACCCAGATATATTTGGAAGGGTCTTGAAACAACCCGGAAAACAGTTAGCAGCTTACACCTACATAGATTTGGGAAGGGTCCTACTAACCACCACACTTAGCATTTTATTTTGCAGCGATCGTTGTGGTTTTTTAGAATGTCCGCCTCCTAATGATGAATTTGTACATATATTTTATCAATGAAAAACGTCAAACCATTAGGGAAAATGTTAAGTTTTACCCATAGAGTGAATGTGGTATTTTGGTGACTGAAACTAGTTTAAAAAATAGACCAAGAGGACGAAAGCTGACCACCATCTAACCCAACCCAATGTCGGCCTTGTACAAAAATTTGCTGTACTGTGAAATATTTTATAAATTTTAAAAGATAAATACCTTTTTTTTGTTTGTTTCTTTTTACAGTATTAAATGATGAATTAAAAATTAAAATCGTACAGGGTAAGCCAATTATTTTATCATTTTAATTTTTAACTTAGTTCACCCTAAACAAGGCAAGTTGCCACTGTAGACGTTAAGGGGTTACTGAGAATTAGGGTGAAAGTTTAGGGGGTCATCCTAAACTGGGAGCTGTACAGCGAAATGCTTGTCCATATTAGTTTTAAATTTCTGCATGTCGGTACAGTCGGGTAAACAGAGAGCATGGAGGGAGTTACAAAGGCCGGCACCTCGAGGAAATAAGCTATTGGAGTAGAAAGCTATACGGCATTTGGGGACCTCCAGAGTGAGTGGATGGGATTTAGCTGAGTGTCGGGTTGGTTGAGTGTATTTACGCCGAGGGGACACCAGAGCAGCAAGTTCATCGGAGCACATTCAATCGAAGTACTTGTAAAACAAGCACAAAGATACAACATTGCGGCGATGGAACAGGGGGGCTAGAGCTGGAGCTTGATGAATAGTGAGGGACCTATTAGATTAGATACTCTTTTTTGGACCTTGTCTAAGAGGGAGAGACTAGTGGATGGTGCACCAGCCAAGATGTGACAATACTCCATGCATGGGCGGATGGTGGCTTTGTAGAGATAGTATCTTGCTTTAAAGAGAAACCAAATATTATTTTATCGTATAAATCATCTACTTCATTATTGAATTACTCTCGTATTTATTCTGGATTCGTTTAGTTTGTCTCTTTTACAGCAGGATTTAATGTTGTTTTTGTTGTTGAGTTTTACGGCATGTCAACAATTGTTGGGCCATTTCAGACCGCAATCGAACTTTTTTTCTATACGATTAGTGTTACACCGGCCGTTCTTACACAGGAGAAACAACACCGGTTGTCACTATAAATAGTGCGAGTCACCAGAGACACAGAGAAGACAAAGCACAGTCTTGTAACTGTCTAGCCAAGTGCTAGTCACTTTCTGACTTTGTTAATACACTTGTTAAACCAACCCTCGACTTGACTTCCTTTATTTATTATTTACTGTTGGACAACTTCACAACAATTAGTTTGCGAATAAATTTAATTTGAAGAGATTTTTGTTTAGTAAAAGACCTGGTCTTCCCAAATGGTTTCCCATTTAGTATTGGCCATGCTCAACTTTGTTTAACTTTGGTGATTTAACGGGAACCGGTGTGTCAACGTGACTATAGAAGTATGTAATGAGATTGACAGATTTTAGAAACTAATGAAAATTGTGAATTTTGGATGGATTCACCATGGTAGAGTGAAATGCAAAATTACCATATATATGCTCTGAATCTTGTAATATAACTTCATTGAGTATATCATTGGAAACAATTAAGATATTATAAGGACTATACGTTAAAAAATTTTTTTAAACACACACACACACACACACACACACATATATATATATATATATATATATATATATATATATATATATATATGTGTGTGTGTGTGTGTGTGTGTGTATCGAGGCATCATTTTTTCCTTAAGACACGTATTATTAAAAATAACCGACAACTCTTGTCTGGATATTTTTGTATTGATCCCTTCAATTTTCCGGATTAAAGTCTTAATCTCGGATGAGAATTGGCTGATGAAACTGCCGTAATTTACATTTTAGTCCAGAGTATATTCTGACCCATCTGGGTCCATCTTCAGTGGAATAATGTCAATCAGGTAAAGACATGGAGTGATATATATATATATATATATATATATATATATATATATATATATATATATATATATATATATATATATATATATATATATTTGGGGAGGACTTAAATGCCTACTGGAGAGGACTTGAATGCCTACTAGACACCACCCTCGGGTGTCTTCGGTCTCTCTGTACAGGGGTTTGTCAGAGACTCTGACATGAGGATACTTTTTACTTGAAGTAAACCCTGACCAAATATTCAAAACAAATGGTGTGCTGTCTCAAGCTATCCAGCACGCTTCCCGAATTTCGGACGGGGGCACCCCCTCTACTCATAGAGGGCAGCTTCGAATAAACAATTAGAAGCCGTTGACAATGAGGAAATGAATAATAAAAAATATAGATAAAAACAAAAATAAATACTGGCAGGCCGGCACCCAGGATAAAAAGGGCCCATCAACCCGTTCATACACCAGGCGGGAAGATGTAAGCAATGGTGTAAACCTTCCTGCCTCTGGAAATGGTGCTCCAGCCAATACAGAGGCCAACCAGGGTCAGCCATCAGGCCTTGAGACAAAATGTCCTGGCCCCCTATCTCCATCAAATGCAGCAACAACAAAAAGAAACATAAGAGGCTACCACTACTCAAAGTTTGAAAAGTGGAGCAAAACATCCAATGAGATTCTAGCTGATAAGATCCAAGAATCTACCCCCCCCCCCGAAAAAAAAATATAATATATATAATGTGTGTGTATTGTTACGACCTAACTGCGGGATGATCGGTACGGATTAGCAATAAGATCGTTACACATTGATTTATTTTATTTAATGTCCGTTGACACGTTAATCATCTTTGGTCAATCGTCAAATGTCGGATTAACCGGTGAAATTCGTCTTAGGGGAATTAGCGTAACCAAAGCAATAAATGACGAACACAGACACGAGTGAAATTAAAAGTCAATAAAGATTGTTATAAACAAATAGAAGATGACACCACGAGAAAGGGTGAGGGAGACAGACGTGTATTTTGGAGATTGTGTGCAGATGTATGCAACATGAAAGTTCAGTCAAAATATATATATATATATATATATTTGTATATGAAAGATACTGGCAAGAGATAGGCCAATACTTAGCTGTTTGTTCCGAAGTATAATACGGATCAAAAGTCCACGCACATACAATATAAATGATGACACGAAAATCAATAATCTCATTGAATAGTAATCCTTGGGAATAAGAATAAGATGGATTCAATCCCCGATAAGATTGCCCTTGAAGTTCCTGGAATCGTAATCCTTGGGAATAAGAATGTTCTAGGTACAACCGGCGTATCGCCGGTTGTACCTAGAACATTCTTAAAGGACAGTCGTATCGACTGTCCTTTAAGTTCCTGGAATCGTAATCCTTGGGAGTAATAATGTTCTGGATTCAACCGGCGATACGATTGTCCTTTTCTCTGTTTTATTTACACTAGCGTTCCGTCTGCCGTTTTCGCCCTCTCTGACGTATTCTTAAATTCACCTCGTGTGTTTTGTTTTTCGCGCCCTTGCGATATTCGCTGTCTGTTCCTTTTCCGGTCGCCCACGTCGTCTGTTCTTCCCAACCTTGCCTCCCTCTTCCCTCCAATCAGGCGGCTGCTTGAATCGCACGACAAAATCGGTTTGGAGGATGATAGAGGAGGCGAACATTACATTTGATATTTCCCCACAACTAGCAATTCATAAAACCCCAACTTTAAGAGAATTACGACAATCATGTCATGGGAGGGTGCCTATTCTTTTACACCCATCCCTGTACAGAGCTGTAAAATTAATCTTCCCCTTTGATGTCGGCGGTGTGTCCCAGGATGGCCTCATAAATACTGCGATGGGCACTTATTCCATGGGAAAAACCACCGGTATCTTGACCCCATCAATGTTCATTGGAGAAACTCAACCCTAAGACACTACGATGCCACTCTTTCTAGCAAGCGTAAATGTCCGAGGTTTGAGGGCCGATTCTTGGAAATTACGATTATGCCTGGACCTTCAAAGCCTTGGAGTGGATGTATGTTGTGTTCAGGAAACTCACTTAATTCAAGGTGATTATTTAAGTGCGCTGTCTAGGAATGTTGATGTCTATTCAGTATACTTCAATTCTAACTCGAGGGGGAGGGGTTCCTGGCTAGTGAAGCGAACTATAGATGCGACGTGTGACCCTTGTTTCATGGATTCGGAAGGAAGGCTTTGCGTTCTTGATGTTACCATAAAAGATAAAGCGTTTCGATTGATTGGGGTTTATGCGCGTAACCTCCAGGCTGAGCGTGTTCCCTTTTTTCGGCGAATCGAGCAGTTCATGAACACACCTCGTTCAGTTATCTTAGCGGGAGACTAGAACGCAGTCCTGGATCCCGATTTAGATCGTGCAGGGAAATCTTCTAGGGGTACTAAGAGAGATTGCGATGCAAAAACATTTCGGGACTTTGTCGATAAGTTTGATCTTATTGATAAATTCCGAAATGAAAAGCCTCGTGATATAGTATGGACTTGGACAGCTAGACGCGGCTCCGGTATAGTACAGCTTTCGAGTTATATTGACCGGTTCATAATTAGAAGAGTCGACGTAGAATTATTAGAATGTCCAAGTTTTTATAATATAGTTTACTCGGATCATAGACTTGTTCGTGTCCGTGTAAACTTAGATAGCCGTAAACCTAGATTAGCTGGGTACTGGAAACTCAACACTTCGTTTTTCGATGTGAAGAGTTTCCGGGAACAGCTACTACTAACATATCAGCGGGTAATGACGGGGCCTATAATTGGGAATAAGTTGTGGGTGAAATTTAAGAAAACCATTAGGTCCTTTTCTGCTGACTTTAGCCAACGACTCAACCTAGAATCTAAAGCAGCAAAAGCGACACTAGAATCTGGATTAGTTCGGGCGGTGGTGGCGGGGGATAGTACTAATGTTACTATAATTAAGGCGAAGCTCGCCTCCTTGACTAGCAAGGAACACGAAGCTTCTTTAATTAGGGTTAGGTTAATGAGAATGCCTCATGAGGTAGCAAACATGGCCGCTGAATTGCGTGCAGAGGAGCGTCGATGCGCTACCGATCGATATATCGCACGTGTCACATTGCCGGACGGACGTACCGTGACCACAAACGATGGTATTTTGGAGTCGTTTCGTAATCACTTTCAGGATCTTTTGACCAGGGAGCCCATTTTGTCTTTAGCGTATTTCGACCCCTATTTAGCTGACTTTTCTCGCCTCGGGGCGACCGAAGCGGCTAGGTGCGAAGGTTGCATAACGGACGATGAAGTCATGGAAGCCCTAAAGGAAGTCGGCCTGAATAGATCTCCTGGGATCGATGGTTTGTCTTACGAACTGTATTTGAGGTTGTCGCACATTTTTGTACCCTTGCTGACAGTTTTATTTAACGCTTGGTTTAGGAACGGGTCAATACCTGAGTACTTTACCAAGGGGATTGTGAAATTGTTACGCAAAGAGCAAAGATGGTGGGGATGGGATAAATAATTTTCGGCCCTTAACTATGCTAAACACAGAGTTAAAGATTTTGGCCAAGATTTTAGCAAATCGCCTGCAGGCTGTTTTGGCTGGTCTGATTATCCCCGAACAGACTTGTTCTGGGAAGGGAAGGACCATTCAGGAATATTTGCACGCGATATACTTAATCACTGAGAAAGTCGACACAGAATTCGCGCTGATCAATTTAGATCAGTCCAAAGCATTCGATAGGTTGGACTATCGCTACTTGGAGGCTGTTTTGTCATCGGCCGGTTTTGGCTCGCAGTTTCCCTCCTGGATTCGCTTCCTTTATGCAAACCCCCGGGGTGCTGGTGGAAGTGAATGGTTTGAGGTCAAAGCCCTTCAGATTATCCAGATCTCTTCGTAAGGGTTGTCCGCTTTCACCGATGCTCTATGCGATTGTGTTTGGAACCCTTCCTTCACAGGCTCAGGGTGAACCCGGTCCTACGCGGGGTTACTTTGCCAGGTGCTTGCACCACACTGAAGTACTCGGCCTGTGCCGACGACGTAACAGTGCTTGTAACGAGCAGTGCCGAGATAAGTGTCGTCGACAGAGAAATCAGAATTATGAAACGGTAACAGGGGCCAGAATTAACTGCGACAAGTCTGTTGGTGTGCGCATCGGTGGCTGGAAGGGTGTATCTATACAGGGACCCTTCAGCTGGACTTACGGGCCTTGCAAGCTACTTGACGTCTGGTTCGGTCCTGATCTCCAGCTGGAAGAAAATTTGGTCGGAAGTATTGAAAGCGATTCGGGCCGCAGCTGGTCTGTGGACCCGTAGAAATCTTTCATTAAAGGGGAGAGCGGAGGTGTGTTAATCACACATTTATCCGATCATCCTATATCGTCTATCAGTACTTCCACTCCCGTCGGATACAATGCTTGAAATGCAACGGGCTCTTTTCAGTTTTTTATGGCTTGGTAAAGCCCCTATGGTCCGTCGCGAGATCTGTTATCTACATCCTTCTGAGGGCGGTCTGGGTATGCCAAGTATTGAGATTCGTCAACATACGCTTCGGCTTTATTATCTGGATCGAATGTGTACACCAGTTGAGGGAAACGGTGGCTTCTGGAAGGAAGACATCAAGAAAGCCTTTCCGACTTTGAAAAGTGTGCACTTGGATGAGGGGGAGGCACACAGGTTGCCCCGAGGCGAGTGCTCCTTTTTTCGCGAATGTAGACACGCTTTGAAATTCTTCTTAAGGGTGAAAGAAAGCCTTTCTGACACCCTGCTGTTGTCCCGAAAGGCATTATATCGGGTTATGGTGAGGGGGACTGTTCGACATGACAGGATTGAGGGGCTCGCTTTGGCGAGGGAGGAGCTACGCTCAATCTGGCCTTGAGCGCCTGGGTTACGGTGCTTTGATAATGACGAGGCAACGCTAACCTGGCTGATGATAAGAAATGCTCTCTGGGTCGGTAAGAAGCTTCATTCAGCTGGCTTGGTGAGTTCACCGACTTGTGTTAGATGCGACGATGAAGACAAGACCGTGAGTCACGCCTTCTTTTTTTGCCGCATCGTTGTGCCGCTGATTAGGCTTGTTACAGGTCTCATGGTTCGCATACTTAACGTATCGTCTTTTGACCTGGAACCTAGCAATGTATGTAGCAACTGTGTTCCAACAACAGATAGGCTGAAACGTTTTCTGTTCTTAAGCATACTAGCCGTTATGAGAGACGCGATATGGAAAACTGAGACCTTCACTTCTCTCGACCTTATTACGATTTTCAAATATTACATGAAAGCTCGCATTAGGGCCGAGAGGGTGAGACTCTCTCCGGCAGATTTTGGTGAAAGGTGGGTGAAAGGTGCGCGACTGTGTAGAGTGACTGGAGCTAGATTAGAGTGGTATTTAGACGTGCCTTAGGTATAGGATATTGGGTTACAAAAACGAAGTTCGATTATGACCAAGTTATAAGTTAGTTTAAAGACCTGTTTCTGTTAATTTAAGTTCATAATTTAGCTATTTATTGTGTGAATGAGTTTATTATGGCCCCTTTTTATTTTCGTCCTTTTCCCTTCCCTAATTATTATTTTTTTATTGCCCCATTTAGTTCGTAACTCTCCATCCCATCACCACCTAGGTGACAGAGCGCTTGATTTGCCAGGATGCAGGTCACCCTTCGATATTTTCGAAGGTGGTGTTGTTGAATAAAGCGTTGGGGCCTACATCAACCTCTCGTTTTCGATTTCGACCGGAAAATCTGCGTATCTGCCACAGTTTAGTAATGGGAGGTCTTTTTACTAACTTCAAAATTTTTTCATTGTAAATATTCATATATATCTTTTGCACATAATTTTTTATTACCATACCTCTCGTTGCATATTTTACATATATGGGTTTTAAGTAGGATTTTCATGGAGCAAATTCGTTTGGTGATCGGAGAAGGATGTATAGTATAAATGCGGTATTTTGGTGATTCATGGTCCCGAATGAAGCTAGCTAAATTAGATTAGTTTAATTTGCTAGTGAAAACCTAACCTTTCCCATCCCCCTTTTCGGCCTTGTGCCACATTTTATACGTTTTAGGTATAAATAAATACTAATCTAGTAAGATAGTCGAACTCTACTTACCAGGCGCTTATTTCTTCACTCTGTACTCTATTTTCTTAATACACTTGTTTCTACTTTATACCGTGTTCGTGTCTTCCTTTCGGTTCCTTTAACAGGGTCACTACAACTTGGCGACGAAGGATTCGAAGATTTACTCTCTCTCCATTTTCTAACCACCAGACAACAACTGACAATCTGGAATTACGTCAAATTTTTCTTACGTACTCATCTTTGAATAAACGAAAAGTTTTTCGAATGAAAAAAAAAACCCAGCATAAGACAAACACTGGCAAATGCACGAGGAAATTAAAGACGAACGTGGAGAAAGCTACACAAGCACCAAAGTTTTAAAACAAGCTTATCCGGCGGACAAAGAAAAAGAAATATCGAAAATCGGATTTTTTAGGCAAGTAAATTCACGTGATTTTTTTTTGTTCTTCGTCTCTTACGAAAAAATATCAACTAAGTTATTTTTTCTAGAAGGACACTCGTGAGTCATTATTTTATTCCGGTACTGAGTTAAGATTTTTAACAAAGGAATATAATAAAATTCTTTTTTCTCTCCAAAGAGAAAAAAAGAAAAATACTACCGCCGAAATTAAAAACCTTATTTTTTTGTTGTCAAGCAAAAAAAAAAAAAAAAAAGGTTGACTTTTATTTTTTTTTTCTGGTTGAAGAACTAATTACGTTAGCAGCGTAATATAAAAGAAAAGAAAAAAAGAGCTGTATTGTATAAAGACACAACAGTAAACATGGAAGATTTCAAAGCTATGATGTTAGAACTCGTAAAATTCCAACCGAACAACAGGCTCAAATGGAAGCTAGGTTTAAAAAAAACTGCTTGTCCAACAATAAAAAAGCCGACGAACAACGACGCATATTTCTTCCCTCTGTACACTATTTTCTTAATACACTTGTTTCTACTTTATACCGTGTTCGTGTCTTCCTTTCGGTCCCTTTAACAGGGCCACAACACTTACTTAGCGAAAAGAATTTGGGACGTTGAAAGCGTCTTACTTAGCAAAGTGAATTTGATACGCTGAAACCGTATAGAATGTGTTTGTTTATTAATAACACACATATTTGCGTGCGTGTACGGTACCCCAAAATATTGTCTCAGTCCAGACGGATTTCTTCTTTACTTTAATGTTTACGCTTATTTACAAAACATAAGATTCGCCTCATTTAAAACATTGGATTCATTAAACTTACCTAGAACTATCTCTATATATGGAGTCGCTTATTATGTAAACACGCTGCACTCAGCCAGTTAATAGAAGTGGTAATAATATTGATACAGACGGATTTCTTGTTTACTTTAATGTTTACACTTATTGACAAAACATAAGTTTTGTCTCCTTCAACAAGATTGGATTCGTTAAAATTGCATAGAAAACAAAATAAAAACACTTGCTGAAATTCTTTTGCATTATCAATGTATTTAGTGATTTAAAAAGTACTGAATTCTTTTGTTTGCGACTGTCTTTAGTCATTTAAAAAGTGTTTATATTTTTTACATAACACGTAATACTAAATTGATTTTACGCAAGCTTTTACAGAATTTGAACCGAATCTAAATGCACTTACTTCGCAAACAAAATAATCATCGCAAACTACATAAACAATAGATGGCATTTTTCCTGCTAAATCAAATCTAACTACATTTCAAGGATGTTGTCGAAATAGGTAGAACTTTCATAGAGATGATGTTCTCCTAACCATAAGATCTACTAATAGGGTATATGAAAAAAACTGTAAAGAGGCTCCGTGTTCTCTTAAGAAACTTTGGATCAAAAATCTACTAGTCTCTCCCTCCTTGACAAGGTCCAAAAAAGAGTCTCCAACCTAATAGGTCCCTCACTGTCAACCAAGCTCCAGCCCCTGTCCCATCGCCGCAATGTAGCATCCTTGTGCTTGTTTTACAAATACTTCAATGGATTGTGCTCCGATGAATTGGCTGCTCTGGTGCCCCCTCGTCGTAAGTTCACTAGACCCACTCGACAATCGACTAAATCCCATCCATTCAATGTGGAGGTCCCCAGATGCCGGAGAGCTTTCTACTCAAATAACTTCTTTCCTAGTGCTGCTGGCCTCTGGAACTCCCTCCCTGCCCCCTGTTTCCCCGACGGTACTGACATGCAGAAATTTAAAACTAATGTAAACAGACATTTCGCTGCGCAGATCCCAATTTAGGTTGACACCCCTCAACCTTCTCCCTTTTCTTTCTTCTCAGTAGCTCCTTACGTCTACAGTGGCGGCCTGCCTTGTCTTGGGTAAACTATGCGCATTTCTCAATTTACATAATTAATTGCTTTTAAACTTCTAATAAATCAGTATTCGCAAATATACACTCATGATTGTTTTCTTCAGATTTCCACATGTATTTACGCTATTTTGCTCGCTAATAATCTTAATTATATTTCTTTTATTATTTATATATATACATACATGAAATGAGTTACGTAGTTAATATATCTGTGACGAAACTGATTGAACAGTCAGTATTAATCCATTGAAATTTTTTTTCCTTTTTCTTTTCTTAACTAAAAATATTTCTATGTATGGGGAGGGTAAAATAAAAAAATTGAGGGGGGGGGGTCCAACATATTTTTTTTCCTTTTTTGTTAAACTAAAAATATTTCTATTTATGGGGGAGGGTAAAACAAAAATCGGGGTAGGGTCGAATTTTCTTTTCTTTATTTTCAACTAAAAATATTCTTGGTCATAAACAAAGAAAATCAATGTCTAACCACCCAAGAAATATGACTGGGGCTCCATCGGTTTACGCGTGAGCGTTCATTTCTGACGCGGCAGCCTTGCAAAAATATGCGATCGGAGGGAGCATATATTTGCTAGTACATTTAATAAAAGTCAGCTTTCTAAATACATTTATCTAGCTATTAATATATGGGATCTGAAAAATAAAGATATTGGCTTCAAACTCACATGACAGTTAATTTAAAAACTAAATCCTATAAACCCTTAGACAGATACAGTTCTTTATGTAGACATGACGCACTCAAAATCATTAAATATAGGGGTAATCTATTAAATAAAACAGATGAGATATTACCTAATTGCTACATAAAAATTGGTACAAGCAAAACAATTTTAAAGTCCCTTAATTATTCTATGATCTCTCTCTCTCTCTCTCTCTCTCTCTCTCTCTCTCTCTATATATATATATATATATATATATATATATATATATATATATATCGAGAGAGAGAGATATATATATATATATATATATATATATAAGAGAGAGAGTGAGCGAGAGAGAACGAGCGAGAGAGAGAGAGAGATAGAGAGAGAGGGAGAGAGAGAGAAAGATAGAGAGAGGGAGAGATAAAGAAATTTATACACATTTCGGCTTTTCTCTCCATGATTATTTAAATCTTTTTATACCTTCCATAATTCTTTTCTTCCCAGGTTAAACCTGAACATAACTAAATTTAGCCTCATATGGATAATATTGTGTCCATCTTACATTTATTCACTACTGGTGTATATTATCCATATTTATTTGCTGGTCTCTGCTTGTTTTAATAAGTAATATTTAACTCAACTATAGCTTATGGACCTTCTTTGGACATGCTGGAGTGTCTTACCTGGTGGTTTTCTGGACCTAGCTTATTTTTTTAATAAACTATTGTATGAAATTCTATGAATCTTCAAATCATTAAATAAATGATAACCTCATCCTAGTCAAATCTAGATTAACTCCTTGATCATAGCTATCTTCTACTAACTTAACTGAGACTTATAATTAAAATTCTTCTGACTTCTTAACAATCACATATTTGCTGTGTCTAAGGTGTCTTAACTGCCATTGCCCGTACGGAGCTGACTGTTAGGTATTATGATTTGACCTTGTGTCTCCGATATTGTCTGAAGATACGTTTCTATCGGATAATATACTACGGAAATCAATTGTTTTCTTGAATGACTTCTCTATGATGTTGTGGAGGGAGGTGAAGAAGAGACAGTTTAGAGTCTTATAAATTATACTGTAAAATAAAATAAAATATTTCCAAATTCACTTGGAAGACAAAACAATTATCCTACAATAAGTTGGAATTGAATGTGTGGTTGAAATTTAAGATGTGGGAGAAAAGGAAATTTTGATAATCGTTTAGTTTAATGACTCTTGTACTCGTATATTTTCGTATTTAAGTTTGTGTGCGTTTTACTTTTTGTCGCATTCTTTGTATGTTATTGAATAAATTCCAGCATTATTTATAGGTGCGGTGTTTCTGTATTTTGAGTTGTTTTGTGATATTTTTTTATGGTATGTGATTTAGTTTGTATGATTGAGATTCCTAGTATGACTATTTATCGCAGAGAATTTTGCAATTTATGTCTGTAAGTAAGGTAAGTGGTCTGTGAGTATCAGAAATCGTGACTGTGTTTTCCTTCTCTTTAATAGTTATGTGCATATTGAAGGCTTTTCTTTTAATCATTTAATATAAAATATTTCGGGTATTTGAGGTGTTGGAGATAATTTTGTATACTTTCAGAGAACGTAGATAGAAACACATTACGAGGGCTGTTTTAATTTTGTTATTGTGCGTGGGAAACTGTATGTAATCGTTTTTAGTTAATTGGTTTGCGGTAGATCTGGAAAGTTAAAATTTATGTTACTTTTTAGAATGTCTAGTTTATATAGTGTGATTGGATTCTTTTTATTGTAGGGAATTCATGGAATGTTAAGCAGTGACTATCTTCGGCAATGTCTTCTATTTTTATGTTTTGAAAGAGGAAAACATGTACATCGAAGTTTTGGGGAAATGTATATTAAAAAAGGCCAGATTCTAAAGATTGTAAGAATAAACAAGCTAAAATCTTGCCGGATTGGTTACCCATTGAGAGACCAAATCTTAGTTTCTAGATGCTATTGTTAAATTTAATTGATATTGATGATGGTGTATTTGAATATTTCAAAAAAATGTGTTTACCCAAAACAAGGTACAACGCCACTGAGACGTAAGGGGGCTACTGTGAATTAAGGGCATCCTAAGTGGAGAGCTGTGCAGCGAGATTCTTGTTCACATTACATTTAAACTTCTGCATGTTGGTTGGTACAACCAGGAAAACAGGAAGCAGGAATGGAATTCCAAAGGCTAGCCGTCTGAGGAAAGAAGCTATTTGAGTAGAAACCCAATCTGTATCTGGGGATCTCTATGGTGAAAGGGTGGGATTTTACTGACTGATGAATTTGATCAGAGGTATTTACGCAAAGGGGGTACCAGTGCAGCATACTAGTCGGAGCACATTCCATTAAAGTACTTGCAAACAAGCACAGGGATGCAACATTGTGGCGATGGGACATACTGGAGCTTATTAGATAGTGTGGTACCTATTAGATTAGACTCTTTTCGGACCCTGTCCAAAGAGAAAGAGAGAGGGGTTAGTGGTTGGTGCACTAGCCCACATGTGACAACAATAGTCCATACATAGGCGAATGGTTGCTTTGTAGAGATATAGGATACTGACAGGTGCGAGAAGTTTTGTAGCTCATTAGAGAAAGCACACCTTCGTTGCAGCATCCTTGACAATGTCTTCTATATATATATATATATATATATATATATATATATATATATATATATATATATATATATATATATATATATATATATATATATATAAGTGATTGTTGGAAGAGATTAGTTAAATTTTAATGGAAAGATTCAAGGTATGGTTTAAATAAATGTTTAGGAACCGCCTTCTTAGTTAATATAACATACTGAAAGACAAAATAAACATGCAACAATTAGTGTAGCTGAGAATTGAATGTGTGGTTGAAATCTAAGATGTGATAGAAAAGGGTATTTTTGTGATCGTTTATTTTTATGACTATTTTCTTATTTAAGTTTCACTGTGTTTAACTGTTTATGTCGCATTACTTGCATATTATTGAATAAATTCCAGCATTGATTGTGGTTGTGGTGTTTGTTTATTTTGAGTTGTTTAGTGATGTTTTGGGCGTTTTGTATAATTCAGACAGCAGAGGGTTTTGCTGTTCATGTTTGTAAGTAACGTTATGGTCTATAAGTGTGAGAAGGAATGGTTGCGTTTTTCTTCTGTTTGATAGTTGTGTGTATATTAGAGGCTTTCATTTTAGCTTTTAATTTAAAATATTTCGTTTTTTTCAGGTTTCTTTTATATTTCATCTTAAGATATTGGTGACTGTATACTCTGAGGGAGGACGTAGATAGAAATCAATTATGAGGTCTGTTTGAATTTTGTTGTTGTGTGAGTAAATTTGTATATAGTCGTCTTTGTTCGTTTGTTTGCGGTAGACCTGGCAATTTAAAATGTCTGTTATTTATTAGAATGTCCAGTAAAGATATAATGTTATTGAATTCTTTTTCATATGAGAAATTTAGGGAATGTTCAGCAGCGAGTATTTTGTGTGGGAAAACAAGTATCTCGAATTCTTTACGTAATCTATATTCAAAGTAGCAAATCATAACGATTCTAAGAATAAACAAGTTAAATGTCGCCAGGCTGGTTACCCATCCAAAGACCACATCTTTGTTTATAGTGACTGTTGTTGAATTTAAAGTAGATGATGTTGATCATATAATATATACTTAAAGACAAAGAAATTATGCAACAATTAGTGTAGCTGAGAATTGAATGTGTGGTTGAAATCTAAGATGTGATAGAAATGAGCCTTTTTGTGATCAATGATACATAATATATTGAGCATATGTCAAAGATTGCCGGAAGAGAGGGGTGAAAATAGTTTTTTTCATGTTTCGCAAAGTGGTTGAAGCATTTTAATACGTATATTGACTTATGAGGAATGCTTTCTAGGCTCTTCGTGAGTTTGTTATTCAAACTTTTATTTCAAATATTATTGAGAATGTCACCTAGATTTCTTATAAGGAAATACAGTTTTGTGACTTATTATGCTACTATATATGTATCGGTAACTATAATAAAGACACTGTTCGTACGGGGGTATTTTGTTAGTTGGTTTTAGAGAAGCAGTATGATGTTGAATGGTAGGGTGGTATGCAACGTGGTATAATCATGTTTTTTTTTTGTTCCTGACTAGATTTTAAAAGTTATGGTTATTTTATTGATGGTGTTTAAGTTGGTTATTCAGTATTGTGCTTTTTATCAATGTATGTTGTTCATGTCTGATTATCAAACCGCGGCTAATATAATAATAATATCTGCACCGTGGGAAAAATGAATGCGTGCCAACATGTGTCATTTAGGTAGAATCATGTCATTGGGTGACGAATGCGATGATAACTACTAAGATGAAACCTTTGGTAAAATACATAAAATTATTTGTGTAGAATATTTCTGGTGGATGATAATGAAAGATTTGAATTCGAAACAGCGAGAAAAGAAATGTATGTTGAGTTTGGAATTATTTCAGTGTTATATACACCCGTTCCGATAGATGTATGAAGTCCTTTAAGCATGTGCGTTGATTGCCTCGTCGCTGTCGCCGCCATCATAGTTGTGAGCCCAGGGTGCTTTTTCGTCTGTCGTCGCCGCTGTCGCCGCCATCATAGCTGTGAACCCCAATTGCTTTATCGTTTGCTGTCGCCGCCATCATAGATATGAACCCCAATTGCTTTATCGTCTGCTGTCGCTGCCATCATAGCTGTGAACCCCAATTGCTTTATCGTTTGCTGTCGCCGCTATCATAGCTGTGAGCACCGGTTACTTTTTTCATTCGTTGATGCAAATCACACCGTTAGTTTATAAAAAGGTTTATTCAAATGACAGAACAGAAACATCGCTCTGTTTATGTCAGAGAGAGAGAGAGAGAGAGAGAGAGAGAGAGAGAGAGAGAGAGGGGGGAGAGAGAGATACAGACAGACAGACAGACAGACAGAGATTTCACTACATCAGTTGCGGAAGCTTATCAAAGCAGAGGGCTTCCTCTAGGAAGCAGCCATTTATTTCAATTGGGGCAAAGCGAGTATCAGAGCGTTGGTGGTGAAAGACGAGAAGTTTCTGTTTTAGACGCATTAAAAGCAACCAGCCACATTTTCCCCATTGCACTACGTGCTCTACGTCGGAAGATAGAGAATCAGAAAAATCTGGATCATTAATGCTCTTGGTTGTGTTGCCATAGTTGATGGTGTCGTCTGTATAAATGTCGACGAATGATCTTAGAATGTGTTTAGGGAGATCATTGATCAATATCAGAAAGACCGTTGTTTTGGTTGCAGTTATTTAAGTGAGTGGAATGTTGCCAGGACCAGTTGCTTTGCTGGCATGAAGGTTCTTGATAAGTTTGGCAACATTCCATATAGATATATGGATGTAGCTCATAATGTTTTTAGTCATAGGGGAAAATCCAGGTGGTAGGCGACCCCGATCACAATAGGTTGAAGTTGATGCAAAGTTCTTTGCTAAAAGTTTGGCTCTATTAGATGCTGGGGAAATCACTTCTGGTCCACTGATGATAGCTAGAATAGTGGGTAAGCATCTGTTCAGGACTTTGTTATTCGCCAAAACTCGTGGGAACATATCCTCTGTTCAGACACTCTAGATTTAACGGATTGGGCATATGATTCTCCTGCGTTTTCTATAACCCTTTTGCAGTGGTTGCTGGCAGTCCTAAAGGCGGTTACGGTTTCAGAACATCTATTTCGTTGAAAGCAGTTGAAATAGTGGTTTCTGTGAGCGATGGCGGTGGCACATTCTGGGGTGTATTACGGCTGTCAGTTTTTGTTTGTTGGAATTTCTTGTAAACTATGGAGCCCTAAATACCAATGGTTAACCAATAAGTTAAATCGAATGTGATACAGGACACATTCTTTTCAAACATTGAATGCAGGAGAATTTCTGATAAGAAAGATCTGAAGCTGTCTCAGTCAGCAATACGGTGCGATGAAAAAGGGACTTCAAGGGTCTTGTTGCACTTTGTTTTTGTTGTGGGCCTGTAAAGGGTCTAGAAGGAAAACACGAACTCAGAGTTTAGAGAAAACAAGTATATTGAAAAAAGTATAATACAACAGAAAACAAGAGTGGGTGTACGTCTGTCTTGACTGCCAGTACAGACTGGTGTGGTTACAACACTGAGAAGCAGGTGCTCCCAGTATTTATAGTGAGTGGAAGAGTTCAAGTAGTCCGTATAGGTAAGGTACAATGACCTCCTTCCCAAGCTTTACTTCCTCAGGAGTCACAATATCATTTCCGTTTTAGCTTGACCCTATTTTGAGGCTGCGAGGGGTATCTGTTTGCCAAAATTCTCGTATCTGGTGACCATAAACTTCTTCCTAGAGAGTGCTGTCAGTGTCTTCCCATAGTCGTTCCCTAATTTGATTTAGGTGTTTCTTATGAGAGAACTGTATGCCTCTATCCAAAATAGATTTGATATTCTTCAGTTTTTAAATTAGAGACTTCTGATTTTGGCGCACATCTTTAAACTTAGAAAAATGTCTTCTTTGCCTCGAAATTCAACTTCAAGACAAGTCACCTTATTTTTCATAGTCTTTAGCTCTTCTAAGATATGTTGGGTTGCAACTTTAGCGATTCCAGCTCTAGAACCATAAGTTCACTCTTTTTAACCTTCAAATGGTTATTCAAAGAATTTATCATCATTTTTTAAGTTTAGTGTTAGCTATTTTCAGCGTCAATTTAGTGTCCTCATGTGCTTTAATTTCTGGCGACAATTTATTTGAGTTAGTTTCATACGATTTTTAATAGTTGAAACAAATTCCTTATTTCGTTTTTCTGACTAAGTCGTCAGACTTTTTATTTTCTGGCCAAAAGTATTTGTTGATAACTCCAATAGGTTGAACCTCTGCATCAATTTTGTGCCAAATAAATTGTTGGTATTTTTAATACGAACATTTGTACTTTTTTGGTAGTTTTATTTAAAGTAATGTCGGTAATAATTTCACCCTCGAATTTAATTTTTTCCCCAGTCACCGTTCTAGCTATTTTTTGGTTCTTAGTATGGTCGGTTTATCCAACCTTATCCATGTATGCATGTTGATAATCGATACGTCTGAACCAGAACCGAATTGTAATTTTACATTTTTATTCAGGATTTTTACCTGTACATATTTTCTTATAATTCTGCTAAAGTTCATCGGGAGTAAAGACTACAGTTTGTCAAACGACCCCTTGTCACTCGGTAAGAAAAAACACCGCTTCCCAAACAGACTCTTGCCACCCGGAGGGAAGAACCACAGCTTGCAAAACGCATCCTTGACACCCGGAGAGAAGCTTGCTAAGCGGACCTTAGTTAGTCACAAACTCTACAGACGATAATTGTCTTTCCAAGTTTATAATCAAAACATGTTGTGAAGGATCACCGAACCACTACTTCATCAAAGACGTGAGTCAAAACAAACTTTCTTTTAACAAAATTTCTTTGTCATTGGACAGGCAATATTTTTTCTTCAAATTTTATCTGAAAATAAATGATTGAATCTTACAATCAGTTTAAAGTTAATCCTGTGTTTGCCTGTTTCTTTCTTGTCCCCATACGCTTATTCATACTATAACATGGAACACCAGCGACGATAAGTCGTCATGGCGGCTTCATCAGTTTCTTGAAAACGAAAACTGTACTTTGTAATGCACAAAAGCAAAAATCTTGGTAGCAAAAATCTTGGTAGTAAAGTTTACAAATACAGTTATCACAGCCGTAAATAAAATGAAGACACATTCTCTCAATTCAAGACTCTTTTGACAGCTTTGCATTGATTAATAGTTTGAACGTTTATTGCTACATACAAAAGTTAGACGGTAGTGAAAATGAAAGTTCTTGAAACGTTTTTATTCATTGTTTAATACAATTTTAACATTTTCCAAGACCCGAACTATGGGTTCTGTGATGATCATAAAACATAAAAAATGGCATTGCGTATTTTAAAGATATATTCACAATGTTCAATAAAATTAATTTTCAGTTGTAAAGAATCATAATTTCTTTACAACTGAAAATTAATTTTATTGAATTATCAAAGTCAAATCTTCTATTTTCACCTTCCTGTTAAAATGTAAGGTATTCAAACCAAACTTAGCTCGTCGCGAAAGCTACCAGTTTTCAAGCCTCTCTGAATTGGATAAAGAGAAAATCATATCAAATAATGACCTTCAAGTGTATTCTGCTCACCTGAAAGAGTTTCAAAGAGATATTTCTGAAAGGATTCGGAATTCTTTTAGTGTTTAAAATACCAGACTGAGTAATCAATCCATTCTTTAGATGTCTGTAGTGCGGAAAGAGGAGAGACAGAAGAAGAATTGGTTTCAATTCAAACGACATTGAGCTGAGGCCAAAGTTCAACAAACATGTTTGGTTTAGGTATTATCTTCTCGTCTATTTATTTTTGTGAAAATAGTCATTATCATTGTAGCAATGATAATGTTTTTATATTGTCACAGTTTTTTTGTTAAGTTATGCACTCAGACAAAATGTAAAAAAAATGGGCGAAAAAAGCGAATATACAACAATGATGAAACAAAATTAACCCATAAGGTGCGATTTTCATATTTCGTCTTATTATTAAAACTTTCTCAGAAAACTGAGTGATGGATGTTACTTTTAGAAGATAGACATGAGATCCAAACGGGGTACGGGGTAGTATAAGTAGAGGAAAGACAATATGCATTTAAAAAAAAAATAAACATTCTCCGCTCACTTTTCCGATTAAGTTTTTCAATAGCAAAGACGAAATATTAAAATCTCACTATATAAGTACATTTGACTGTATTGTTGTAGTATATCCCATTTTTAATATATATATATATATATATATATATATATATATATATATATATATATATATATATATATATATATATATATATATATATATATATATATATATACATATATACATGAATCCGCTTGGAATCCGCTTAACTGAAGACAGGAAGAATATTGTTTTCTTAATATGGCCAACCTTATTTGATCCCCCCTCCAAGGACAACAGACTTGGGTGGAATCATCGTCGTTGGATTTTTATACAGATTCTTCTGGATTTACCAATATTTCTGAACCCCACGCTATTTGGATTTCGTTATTGGTGACTTTCATGCCCGTTTGAACTTTAAATTTAAACAAAAAAATCTTTCAAATTTAGAACTTTGACAGTCCTCATCTGTCAACTTATCAATCATTAATCTCCTCTGGTGATAAGATTTTAATCTTTGAAAAGCCTGGTTTAAGGAATGAAAGAGAAGAAAAATAAATGTTTTTATTAACTAAACTGCTCCTTGTTTTGAACAACTGAAGATATTGATTTGCTTCCATTTGCAGGTCTAATCAATTTTCATTGACTTACCATATATATATATACACACCTATATATACAATCACATATATGAATCACCGAGGTTAAGCGGCGTCGAGCATGGCCAGTACTAAACGGGTGATCATTTAGGAACACCAGGTGTTGTATGTGCTCTCTGCTTATCTCGGCATTGTTTCCAGTCGTCTTGTATGACTACTTGCCATTGGAATCAATCAGTGCCTACTCAGGAGAGCGGTTGTTGGGATTGCGCAACCCTTGCAATTACAAATTCACGCGCGAGCAGCCTCTGGCGGGGCACTCATACGTCGAAAAATCGACGGGAGAGTCCATCATATATATATATATATATATATATATATATATATATATATATATATATATATATATTAATATTAATATTAAATTAAAGGTAAGCGATGTATCGTTTAATAATAATCTATCGTGATAATATAAAGCTCAATATATTGAATAGACCAATCAATTCAAGAGATGAAAGAGGAGAATAAAAAATTGTATAGATACAATATTTATTAAAACATTAGAAGTTCAAAGCAAGAGGTTTCATATCCTCAATCCATGGATTTTCAGAGACTAACTCTTTTCAGCAGAGGATAAAAACCGGTAATTTAAGTGTAAATATAACCGGCATCATTTAACTTTGAAAACGATTTTACACAAAAAACAAAAAGTTAAAGAACTTTCGGTTCCGAAGTAAACGTAAAGTTAGGGTAGTCACCGTCAAAAACAAAACAGCTGTTATAGTGGAAATAGATGTTTGGAAAAAAAGAATAGTCAAAGTTTTTAGGAGTTCAAATGTTGTTAAGGAGATGATTGTTGTTGGATGGTGGTCAGTTGAGTTCGTGTATCCTGTGCGCGTAGAAGTCCAAGGGCAAAAGTATCAAATTCAAAGGATCAAGGATGAAGTTTACCAGTCAGAGTTCGATGTATAGCAATGGAATTAAAAGGAGGTGGACTGGTGTATATATATATATATATATATATATATATATATATATATATATATATATATATATATATATATAAACATATCCCTTTACATTTTCTTTGTAAATGGCCAGTGTGATTTTTTAAATATGATTTTAAAGTTATATTTAAATGCTTCAAAAATTTTTTCAAATTTATAATGGCCACGAAGTAATTCATTATTTTTGTTAACTTTTAAGAAATGATTAAAATGTCTTACTTGATTGAAGTGATTGTTTGTTGAGTGTATTCAGTGTTTCAAATAAACTTTTTAATTTAAATTGTTACTCAGTTAGCTGCAATACAGTGGATTAAGGAAATGATCTTAGAAATAAAAATAATCTAATTAATGCTTACTAGCGGGACCCGTGGAAATTACACGGAAGGATGTTTTAAATACTAATTATCTTGTTTCTAACCTATACATGTTTGAATAAAATCTGATAAGATTTGAGTTGTAAATTTATTTTAAAAAATTAACAATACATGAAAGGAAGGTCGTTGCTTTTGATGTAAGCGTGACACGCACGCTATCGTATAAATATGTGGCTTCCCGGTCGTCCCCTCCCTACCCCTCTTCGATGTAGAAAAAATCTTAGGGGTTGATTGGGATCGAACTAAAAACCAGTCGGACCGACTTCAATATGCTATGTCGCTAACCGTGGCACCAAAGGGAAATAATTGTAAATGATACGAAAATTAGGTTACTTGAATGCGTTTCCAAATCTAGGTGTGGCACGCATGCGCAGAGCTTTTGATGTAAGCGTGACACAGGAACACACACGCTATCGTATTAATATATAGATGATTTGAAAGTACGAAGCGATTATTATTTATGTAATTAGTATTTTAAGTAAGCTTTTTTCTTTTTAATTAATTCTAAGCTGCAATAGAATGCGTGGATGGAAGAAGATATTATGAGAATACAAAAAAAGTGATTATTTGTCTTGTGTTTTCAGTAAGCATTTTTTTTATTGTTACCTAGTAAACTGTATTGATCACCTTTTTCATGTGAATTAAGCGTTTGAACAATGTACAGTTGCTTGTAGGCGTAAGAATAGGTGTAAAGTTGTTACCTGTTGATCTTATGTCACAATTTATTTAAGTGTTATAAAGATGATAATTTAAAAATTAAGACTATTACCTATTTAGTATTTGCTTTAATACAACTAATCGTAGTAAGCGAGTTATATCTATTGATGTAAAAAATGTGAAAGATTTTTACGTTTTCGAAAAAGATTACATTTAACAACATTATCTGACGTTGTGCATTAGCATTAATGCACGCGTGTAATAGTAAAATTTCAAAGAGAAATCTAAAAAAGACAATATGAATTGAAATGTTCATGAATATTTGGCCTTGGTGACCGTTCATCCAAACATTATCCTATATTTCTACAGATCCACCATCCGCCCATGCATCGAGTATTGTTGCCACATCTGGGCTGGTACACTATCAACTAGTCTCTCACTCTTAGACAAGGTCCATAAAAGAGTCGCTATTTTAATAGATCACTCACTATCCACCAAGCTCCAGCTCCTGTCCCATCGCCGCAATGTGGCATCCTTGTGCTTGTTTTACAAATACTTCAATTGATTGTGCTCCAATGAACTTGCTGCCCTGGTGCCCCCCTCGACGTAAATACACTATACCAACCCGACAATCAGCTAAGTCCCATCCATTCACTGTGGAGATCCCCAGATGCCGGAGAGCCTTCTACTCAAATAGCTTCTTTCCTTGTGCTGCCGGCCTTTAGCACTCACTCCCTGCTTCCTGTTTCCCTTACTGTACCGACATGCAGAAATTTAAAACTAATGTAAACAGACATCTCGCTGCACAGCTCCCAATTTAGGATACCCCCTCAAACTTTCACCATAATTCTAAGTCGCCCTTTACGTCTACAATGGCGGTCTGTCTTGTTTGGGGTGAACTATGATGAAAAAAAATATGAAAACTGATCTCAGGAAAGTCTTTATCACAGACAAGTACAGGTTCACCGTTGATGAGCCTGATGAGCGCGAGGTTGGGTCTGTAAGTGTTGTGTCTCGTTTCAAGTAAATCAATCCTTTCCAAATAATATATACTAATATACTATATTAGAATATGTCTAGCAGGCTTTCAAACTCTTTATATTCTTCGAACGATGATCCGTTTTAGGCCAAGGGGTATATTTTATTGACTAGACAAGCTTCACAGAATTTACACTTTTTTTTAAATATCCGTTTCCATATTAGAGCAGTACATATAACTGCGCATATAAATGTTCATCTACTCGATCCCGTGGTTTGCAGTATAAATATTAAAAAAAATTTTTTTTTTTAACGGCTACAAGGTGGGGTGGGATCATGATATGAGCTGGTATTGTTGGAAGTGAGCTTGTGTGTCCTTTTAAAATCGAGGACGGAATGACAAGTTATTGTGGTTTGATACAGCAAAATCTCTTTGAGTGGCTGAATAAGCAACCTTTAGTCAAACGTACATTGTTGACGTGTGATTTGGTTCGTTGTCTTGCATGAATGCAAACCAATGAACTGAATCACACTTCAAAGTTCAACAAAACATGGTTACAAGAAAAAGCATTTCTAGGGGTTCGTACATTTAATCCAATTGAGAACCTGTAGAGTACCCTTAAGTGGGATATTAATTCCAATAGTAGATATATATTTACTCCTCTCCATGAGTTAGGCACAAGGACAGTTTTTATCTTACTCCCACAAGTAAGATGTGACTCAAGGTCGGGTCGGGAAAGTGTGGTTTAAAAATTGCCTGGGCAGCCCCGTCGACATTCCCCGGTAGAGGCGCCTCAGACATAAACTTACTCCTCCCTAAAGAGGGGAGGCAAAGCCTGGGAAGGTGGACCTCCCAGAACTGCACAGGACAGACCCATTGACTGGCGTAAATCAAGACCCGAAGGCCAAGACAACACCAGTATGGGGTGCAGTATCCATCGGAACAGATACTACACTTTGATCTTAGCCAAAAGGCCAATTGCTGCAAGCAACTTTTTATTTACCTCACCAGGAGGTTAGGCACAAGGCCAGGTTTATCTTATTCCCACAAGGTCGTGAAAGTGGGACTTGAAAAGCCAGCGCCCGAGAAGGTGAGCACTCTGGCCATTAAAAATTGCCTGGGCAGCCCTGTCGGCATTCCCCGGTAGAGGCGCCTCAGGCAGTAAGCAATAAACTTACTCCTCCCCAAAGAGGGGAGGCAAAGCCTGGGAGGGTTAACCTCCTAGAACTGCACAGGACAGTACCCTTTGATCTTAGCCAAAAGGCCAATTGCTGCAAGCTTCTTTTTTTTATCAGTTGCAACGATAGTAAATCTAACATCAGCTGTCAATAACAGACTGTTAAAAATTCTTGATAAGGAAGGAACATCAATGCAGTAAATGATGCAACACTTTCTATTACACTTCTGTTAATTTGACTTCATGTGTTTTTTGTTCAATCTCAATTTTATCATATTCTTATAGTATAACCATATGAATTTTGTTATTTATATTCTTTTTATAACTATACATTCTTACAAAACCAATAAATAAGTAAAATTTATTGGACAAAATCTGTACTTGCCAATAAAATATTGACACTAAAATTTGTTTATTTTATAACATTTTTCAAATTACTGCAATTTAATGTAAGTTAAACGTCTTATACAGAATAGATAAAGACAGTAATATAACAATTAAATAGATTTCATTTCAAAATACTTGCTGTTTTAAGATTTAAATATAATCTCTAGACGCACTTTATATATATTGTATTTATTTTGAAAAGGTTGAGATTTCATGTTCGATCCGAATGAACGGTTCAGTCTGAAATCAAATTATATAGAATTATAAATATATATATCAGATGTTATATATATATATATATATATATATATATATATATATATATATAATATCCATAGCGCTTTCAAATAATCTCTAGACATCAAAAAATGCAATAATTACAAAAAGTGTATTAAATTTTCTCTCTCTCTCTCTCTCTCTCTCTCTCTCTCTCTCTCTCTCTCTCTCTCTATATATATATATATATATATATATATATATATATATATATATATATATATATATATCGAATGCTGATTTGAAAAATATAAATAATAACAATTAATATCATTGAGTTATAAACGATTTATTTTCTTGGATGAAACATAGCGTACATTTGTTTTATACCAAAGGATAGCTGGCCTGTGTGGCAATGCCGCACATGTTTTTGTAGTTCCTTGCCATCTTGATGTAGCCGTTCATTCCCCATTGTTTGCCCCAGCTGAAATGAGAAACACAAATACAAAGCCATTATATACACTTGTAAAAATTAAAAAAAACAACATTATTTGTATTATCTGATATATGCGTCTTCCAGCTGCAACTATTGTATGCAGCAATGCGAAGAGAAACAGAAAAGAAATAGTTGAATGAGTGAAAAGTAATAGGAGTGGATAGTGGATAATAGCGTTTCTATGAATGTAAGGAGTTGTAAACGTATGTAGAATTTGTAAATGAAGAACTTGAGGTTTATCTAATATCTAAAGATATATTTGTCGGCCATGATATTTTAGCTGTGTCCGGTGATGTTTGAAAGAACGGGGTCTCTGGTCGATGTGTTTTTTAATTGGGACGAAATATCGAAATGAAATCAGCATTATTATGTGTTAATTTTTTTTTGTGCTATATACATTTTCTTTGCTTATTAGCCTTTTCCTGTTGATACCAATATATATATATATATATATATATATATATATATATATATATATATATATATATATATATATATATATATATATATATAATAATGGTAATAATCCAGGTGAAAAATATCCACAGGGTGGTAATCCAGAGAATTTTAACCGGGTTTATAAAAAGTGCTCAATATCAAAATAGAGCTTTATATATGATAATTTTATTTACACAGACATGTACAAAATCTGCGACACTGGCATGTCGATGTTATCGATCAACAGTTACTATAAACTGAGATCTCATCAGGCAGAGTTAGAATCCGATCTTAACCTCAGATCATATTTGGAGAGAACCAAATATGATCTGAGGTTAAGATCGGATTCTAACTCTGCCTGATGAGATCTCAGTTTATAGTAACTGTTGATCGATAACATCGACATGCCAGTGTCGCAGATTTTGTACATGTCTGTGTAAATAAAATTATCATATATATATATATATATATATATATATATATATATATATATATATATATATATATATATATATATATATATCAGACATTCTTTTAATCAATGAAACGGGCGGGTGGAAAAAAAAGAAAATTGCTAAAATTTTCCTTAAGGCCTTAATGTCTGACCCTCTCAGAGGAAACGTCAGAATGATAAATCAAAAACTAAGAAAATCGAATGAGATATGAGGGGAAAATTGTTATAGTTGGAGAAAACGATTGAGAGAAGAAAAAAAAACGTAAATCTCTCAACGTTATGGTGGGTTTGTTCTTCAAAATCGTTGCCTCGGAGGCTTGTGAAAACGAAATGACCAACCACGAAAGGTCGAAATCTTCGATAGAGTGCAGACTGTTTTGAAATAAATAACTTAAAAACAGTTTCAGTAAGTTAAAAATATACAGATCCGTTTAAAAATAATTTTTCGACCGAGTGGTGACACTTAGTAGCTTGTTTAATTATCGATTTTTCAGTTGTGAAACATACGAAATCGAACCTTTAAATCAAGTAAATTACGGTAGCCATATTGAATCCCTAGTCATGAAAACCTTCTATGAATCGATACCAAATCTGAAAATAAAAACTTACCGAAAATCTAAAAACTGACAAGCTATGCAGGCAGACAAAAGATTAACTTCTCTTGCGTTTGGTAAAAGTTATTTGTTGTAAAGTTATTTTTTCACCCCATTTTTGCGTTGTTAACTATAATGAACTTTTGTCAAAGTTTCGTTTCACACAAATTCATTAATCATCTCTGAAATTTCAAACAGTATTTTCTAAGTCTTATGTTAATTAATTTGGTCGGCACATCAGTAAATATTATCGTTTTTATTCCATAATATTGGTATACTTCTCTTCGTATGTGACTTAAATGAGATACTGATATCCTTGTACATAAATCGATATTAAAGCGCTTTAAAAAAGAATGTCAGCTTACCTGTTCTTAACCAACCAGTAATCGTTTCCGTTGTCACTTCCGTAACCAACGGCCAAGACTCCATGATCCAAACTGGTAGGACTGCAACTATCAATTTTGTAAATACCATGTGAATAAAGTTGGAAGGAGTAATCGCTAGCATCAATGGCTACGGAGATGGGACCGACAGTTGCTACAGCTTTCTGGAGTGCCTTTTCACTGCCGGATTTCACGTCAACGTGGCCGGTGACTGTGGCGACAACTTTGGATTTGTGAAAGTGACAGTCGCCATCCTGAATAATAATAATAATAATAATAATAATAAAAATAATAAAAATAATAATAATAATAATAATAACTACTACTACTACTACTACTACTACTACTAATGATAATAATAATAATGATAACGCACAGACAAATAAAATATAAAACTATAGATCCGCATACACGTGCATATATAAAACACAAATATCTATATTTACATCAATGCAAATACACACACATATGTATATATAAATTAATGCACAAAAAACACATCCATATATATATATATATATGATATGATATGATATGATATGATGGACTCTCCCGTCGATTTCGACGTATGAGTGCGCCACCTGGGGCTGCCCGCGCGTGAATTTGTAATTGCAAATTGCGCAATCCCCAACAACCGCTCTCCTGAGTCGACATTGCTTGATTCCAATGGCAAGTAGTAATACAAGACGACTGGAAACAATGCCGAGATAAGCAGAGAGCACATACAGCACCTGGTATTCCCAAATGGTCACCCATTTAGTACTGGCCAGGCTCGACGCCGCTTAACTTCGGTGATCTAACGGGAACCAGTGTGTCAACGTGATTGTGCCGTATACCATGTGAATAAAGTTGGAAGGAGTAATCTCTCTCTCTCTCTCTCTCTCTCTCTCTCTCTCTCTCTCTATATATATATATATATATATATATATATATATATATATATATAAATCAACAAAAGTTGTTACAACAAAAGATATAAAAAAAGAATTCACTGCTGAAATACATTGGCAGCGTATTAGAAAAGAAAAAACAACAACAGTTAAATGTAAAATTTTAAGAAAGGAAAAATGTGTCAATCTTTAAACCCACTATGTATTATGTCTAAATAAAAAAAACTAGAGATAATAAGATTTATTGATGGAGGCAATTTTGTGATTTTTTAAAATTTGCAAATAACGCGTATCTGTATTTAAGACCCGTGGTATATGATCAGAGAATCTATCTATATATAAAATAAAGTTGGGTATTTCCCTTTCAAATCAGTTAGAGTAGGCAAGAAAATTACTGCATCAAACACATCGAAAATCAACACTACCTATGCACCCTTATCTCGGCTGTGTTTCCAGCAACTTACACATACTTTTAAAATACAACATTAATCCCTATTATTTATCCCATACGACTAACTCGCCTACCTACATGCTGCAAAGAGAGGGTAGAGCACTAATTTCTTTTAATGAATTATCAACTCTTACACTCCTCAAACACCGTTTTGCGATTATTTCACAAGGAAAAGCGATTAACCTTTACCGCTTAAGAATTTGTAAAACAGCCAATCAGCGCTCGGCTTACATAGGCATGAGACACATTTTATCCCGACCGCGTCGTGCATTGCCCGAAGTAATTTACAGACATCTTTTAAAAACTTTCTCCAATAAATAAATTGTTTTAATAATGCCATTCAATACACATATAATGACGCAGTACATATTACGCGCTTTCGAATCAAATCCATCGCCAAAACACACAATTTCCTTTCACATTTAGGACGCTAAAACCGTACCTAAATGATTTACACCAAAACAATACTTCGATAAACTCAATAAATTCAACAGTAAGTTTTTTTTTAGTTTTAGAACCAAGATCGAGCGTAGCATATCATGAAATATTACTGTTTCAATGTTTTCCCTGTAATATAACGTTTTTTTATGAGAAAAGCCCCGTAAAGACTTATTCCTATTTTTCATAATTCTTCGTTAACACTGCGTACGAATGGGGAGGGCAACAAAGTGTAAAAAAACAAATGAGATTTGTGTTGTGCAGCTTTTATTTTACATTTTCTTTTTTTATTGTATGGCGGGTGCTCCTCGGCGCTCCACAGTCCTTCCAGACCGGGAACACCCTCCTTGGCCAGTGATCGTCAGTAGCGGCTGCAAAAAGAAAGATGGCTCGAATCTCCTCTAATCGGGATGTTTGCCCCGCTGGTCCGCTGTGGAATCAATGTTACGCAGACAGACAAACAGACAACAGAATAACTCAACAAACGGCTAGGTCTTTTCATAACAATAATTATTTAACAAAAATGAACGGTGGGTTTTTAACTTTAACCCAAAGTCTATTTTTCGCCAATGGCTTCTTTACTAACTATTTCCGTCTTCCTTCTCTCTGTGTGCGTGTGTGAATCTCTACGATTTCCCAGTGTTAAACAGCTGGACTTAATCTATGTCTGGAGAACCGTGTGTGTGTGAAACTCCCTTTTCAAAGCCTTAATTAAGTTGTGACTTGTCTACTGAACGGTGTGTGTGGACTCTTACGACTGTTGGTATTAATTGAGACGTTAATCTCTGGTGGAAAACGATGGTGGGGGAATGCTATGGGCCGCGCCACGCCAATCGAGAGCGATTGTTCGCGCAACGCCTCTCCCGGCCGGCTCGTGTCCCCGCTCTCGAGAACGCGTCCGTGCCGAACGAAATCTTGGATCTAACTCTTTTGATCGCCTTTTCGCCTCAAAATCACAAAGACGAAAAGCGTATAACTCATGCTCTCTCTCTCTCTCTCTCTCTCTTCTCGTCGTGTGGTACGCGCGATGCTGACTTACTCTCTTTCTTTCCCCCATCCCTTCTTCTGTGTCCTTCCTCCTCTCCCGGAGTGGGGTGGTACGCTTCTCAACGGACAATTTGGAATTTATCTCTTAGTCTTTATCTCCCTAGAGACCAATTATTCCCTCTCCCTCTGTCCTCCAAGTGTTGACACCTCTGATAAGATTTTGCCAAAACTTTTGGCAGCGTGTGCTCAATGTATCCCATTGTTGTGGCCCTAATTGCCAATGACACCCTAAGAGCCAATCTCAGACTTCCCGGCGCCCCCAGCGATCGGGGCCCGGACGGTCGAAAATATGTACTAGTTCCCAGATCTCCACTTGTTTCTACGTGGGGCCTGATCTCCTCGATGCATTCCAGTGCACCCTGGGGTGCAGACTCCGTCGCTGAAACCACTGTTTCACATCCGTCCACCCTTATTTCGTGTCACTTGGTTGCAATTGACATCTCCCAGACCATCACCTTTCTCTACGTGGGGCTGATCTCTCTGATGCATATTGGTGCGCCATAAAGGGGGCAGATACGTCGGATGAAATCACTGTTTCACATCCGTCCACCCTTATTTCGTGTCACTTGGTTGCAATTGACATCTCCCAGACCGTTACCTTTCCCCACACACAGAGAGAACAACGGGTAATACAATCAAAACAATAATAATCAAAAATTAAAAAAACTGTAGCTAAAAAATGGAACAAAAGTTTTCTTTTTCTGTTCTGTTTTCTTTTTCTCTTTCCAGTCTATTAAAACATCAGGACTACGTATGTATGTGTGTATGTGCATATGCATTTTGTTGTTTCTGTGTTGGGAGGTGGGTGGGTGACAAAATGAATTATTATGCATGCAATTAAAAGTTTGTTAATACAGATTGGAGCTCGCAACGCTCCTTACAAATTACGTCACCATCACCTTCTCTTCGGAATCGATCTCTACTTCTTCACTGGTCATCCACCTGGATTTCCGACAGGGCAGGGATTCCTGCTCCCGCTCGCGATCTGGGTGAAGTGTGCTCAAGGGTAACCCTCCCTCGCTCATGCGCTCGGCCGTCGGTGTGCTCGCGCCGTCCAATTTCTCCCTATGTCTTTCTCGCGCCCTTTGTCTTTTCTGCAAAAGCTAACCTTATTATTTATGTGCACAATTCTCACTAACATCGACCAAGCCCTATCGTGCCCGTGTCTAGTTCTACCTTTTAACGTGAATTTTCCCTTCCTGACGGGGTTGATCGAACCCTCCAATCTTCTTAAAGCTAATAGCTTGTTACCTTCTGGTTATGCAACGCATTTTAACACATTATAATACTTTCATAACTGTTCGATGGGGTCGACCGGTAATCTCAAACGATTTGGTAATTCGGCCTTAATCTGCCGAGATGATCATATTCGGCGACAAGTGTCCTAGCGATTGCACATCCAACTGTGCACCTGTGCACTCACTCGTCAGTATCAACAACTGAAATTCTCTTGGTACGGACCTGTCTGGTTCGCATACCGTCACTATCATTGCGTCGGCCACCTCGGCCAGATTCTCTTCCGTTCCCTTCTCTGGGAAAACAATTCTCTCAGACTAACACCTTCTTGGCTCACTTCGGCCCGGTGACATTCGATATCGATGCGCCTTCCCTGGCTGCATGCGATAGTAACCCTTTTGGTTCTTCCCTATAACTTCCAATTTCTTCATGATCATTCTCTCATCGCTTCCCGACACTGTCCCTAATTACTCATCGAGTGCCTCTCCCCGCAACGGGGGGCCACTGATTTCTTCTGCTTCGTCTGTATCAACACTATCTATCTTAGATAGGATCTCATATCCTTCTCTTCGCTTATCATTACTTCTGTGCCCTTTCGTAAGGCGCACCACAATCTGTCATATTCACGGTGGTTCGAACATCTGTCGATTACTTCCACTTTCTTTTGCTTTTACAACTCACTATATATCTGCCTGGTCGTTCGGCAACAGCCCATCCAGCTGCAGGTATATTACTACTTGTGATCGATCATTTGGATCTAACCACGACGACCCTCCATCGGTCCCAGTTATGCATCTCTTTCTATCCTTATATGTCCGTTTTATCTCGGGGGGGGGCATCCAAGACAACCGTCCGCGCCACAACCACCAGCACCGCACACGCATGGGGGCCCTCCCTGCGCGCGGTGGAGCCAACAAACGCGACACGCACAGCCTCGGTCTCTCCCCCAGGTCCCTGACTATCTTTGGCTTGGCTTTCCTACTATTCTGTGGTGGGGCGTTCTGCTCCCCTCTACCGTAACTTCATAGGTAATTCCTCTACCTTTTTGGCTAACCGATTTTCTCTCAGTCTCTTCTGGAGCTGGGTAGGGGGTATTTTGCCGCTCTCCTCCCACTCGCTGGACTCGTCAACCGACCTAGCAGTCGCGTTTAATTCGATCTCTCTCTACGGGGGGGTTCATTGCTTCTTGCGGTTTCTCATAAACCGGCGAACAAAACCCAAGCCCGTCTTCTTCCCATTCTACCGTAACTTCATAGGTAATTCCTCTACCTTTTTGGCTAACCGATTTTCTCTCAGTCTCTTCTGGAGCTGGGTAGGGGGGTATTTTGCCGCTCTCCTCCCACTCGCTGGACTCGTCAACCGACCTAGCAGTCGCGTTTAATTCGATCTCTCTCTACGGGGGGGTTCATTGCTTCTTGCGGTTTCTCATAAACCGGTGAACAAAACCCAAGCCCGTCTTCTTCCCATTCTACCGTAACTTCATAGGTAATTCCTCTATCTTTTTGGCTAACCGATTTTCTCTCAGTCTCTTCTGGAGCTGGGTGGGGGGGGGGGGTATTTTGCCGCTCTCCTCCCACTCGCTGGACTCGTCAACCGACCTAGCAGTCGCGTTTAATTCGATCTCTCTCTACGGGGGGGGGGTTCATTGCTTCTTGCGGTTTCTCATAAACCGGCGAACAAAACCCAAGCCCGTCTTCTTTCCATTTAAATTCGCTATCTTTCACTAAACTTATCATTCTGGGGGCCACCCTACTTTTTATACTCTGTGGGGTGGCCTCTGGGCGCTTCCCTGGTTCTTTACCCTAGCGTCAGGTGGCACACTAAGGTTCGGAATCCTAATTCCTCACCTCCGATCTATGCTGCTGTGCACCACCGACTCTCATGTCTGAACCGACCACACCTAGTACAGTTCGGTCTAACCGAGCCGCGTGGGCGCCCATAATTTGTGGGACACTCCGCTGCTCTATGCCCCTCGCCCCTGCAGGTCCAGCGGACTGATACCTGCCTGGCCGGTGCGGGCCTATCGTACTCGTTTTGAAGGTCCCATGCCTTCCTTCTAGGATCGGAGTCTGCCTCCCAATCCTCTCCTCCCCCTCTCTCCATTCGGGGCCCCGGACTCGCCCTGCCCCCACCGTTTTCCTTCTCCCAGGCCTTTCCTCGCCATTGCTTAACCTTAGCCGGGTCAACTCGCGTACGGCCTCAATCGCGGTTCGCTCGCTGGCGTATTGCCTCACTAGCTGCTCGCGGAGCTCCGTCCAAGTGATCCCCGGGTTCTCTATATACCTCCCCTCAATGAATCTCGACACTGGGCCCCTCGCTCCCTCTAGAGCGAGCAGCACCATCTCTAAATCTTCTAGTCCATAAATCACCCTCTTCTTCTGAATTACTGCTAACCACTCCATTGAATCGACGGGATCCCCTTTGTGTGTGGGGGGGGGGGGTATTCGTATCCCTCCTATCGGCCTTTCTATCTTTCTAGTCTCTTCTCTCCCCATACCTGTTACACTATCTACCAGGTCTTCCTCCGAACCCATTCCCTTTGCGTTCCAGCTTACCACCCCAACAACAGAACTACCCAAACCGCGTGCAAAGCCTGGACAACAATCGATACACCGACAAAACCGAGCAAGCGAACAAGAGAAATCAACGAGTCACTTACCCCTCTCCTCTGCTGCCCTTGTGGTCTTCCGCTTCTGGGCTGGTTGTTTATTATCTTTCGAGTTCGTCCGGGCCTTCTAATCAATTGACTAAAAGTTCGCGATCCCAGACCGATCTCAAAGTCTAAAAAAACGTTTTTTCTTTCAGTCTATCTCTTTTTCTATCTTTCTCTCTTTTTTTTCAACCACGGGTGTACATGCCCGTTAGACTGTTTCTCTCTTTTCTTTTCCTTTTTTCTATTCTCTTTTTCAAACACGGGTGTACCTGCCCGTTAAACTGTTTCTCTCTTTTCTTTTCCTTTTTTCTATTCTCTTTTTCAAACACGGGTGTATCTGCCCGTTAAACTGTTTCTCTCTCCTTTCTTTTACTTTTTCTATTCTCTTTTTCAACCACGGGCGTACATGCCCGCCAAACTGTTTCTCTCTTTTCTTTTCCTATTCTCTTTTTCTATCTTTTTTTTTTCAAACACGCGTGTCGATGTCCGTCAAACTGTTTCTCTCTTTTCTTTTCCTTCCTCCTTTTCTATTCTCCTTTTCAACCATGGGCGTACATGCCCGCCAGACTGTTTATCTCTTTTCTTTTCCTATTCTCTTTTTCAAACACGGGTGTACATGCCCGCCAAACTTTAAAGTATTCTCTGTCGGTAAAAAAAATCGTTTGTTGTGCCACGGGTTTGCCTGCTGTCTGTCTATTTTTTTTTTTCAAAGTGTTCTGCCGGCAAAAAAAAATCGTTTGTTGTGCCCGTGGGTTTTTTAACATTTGTCTGTCTATTTTTTTTTTCAAAGTGTTCTGCCGGCAAAAAAAAATCGTTTGTTGTGCCCGTGGGTTTTTTAAAAATTTGTCTGTCTATTTTTTTTTCCAAAGTGTTTTGCCGGTAAAAAAAATTGTTTTTTTTTTTGTGGCCGTGGGTTTGCTCTGTTCTTTTTTCCCCGAGGTTACCAGGCACTCCTCACAGTACCATGATCCTGGTCACGGCACCATTATGGCGGGTGCTCCTCGGCGCTCCACAGTCCTTCCAGACCGGGAACACCCTCCTTGGCCAGTGATCGTCAGTAGCGGCTGCAAAAAGAAAGATGGCTCGAATCTCCTCTAATCGGGATGTTTGCCCCGCTGGTCCGCTGTGGAATCAATGTTACGCAGACAGACAAACAGACAACAGAATAACTCAACAAACGGCTAGGTCTTTTCATAACAATAATTATTTAACAAAAATGAACGGTGGGTTTTTAACTTTAACCCAAAGTCTATTTTTCGCCAATGGCTTCTTTACTAACTATTTCCGTCTTCCTTCTCTCTGTGTGCGTGTGTGAATCTCTACGATTTCCCAGTGTTAAACAGCTGGACTTAATCTATGTCTGGAGAACCGTGTGTGTGTGAAACTCCCTTTTCAAAGCCTTAATTAAGTTGTGACTTGTCTACTGAACGGTGTGTGTGGACTCTTACGACTGTTGGTATTAATTGAGACGTTAATCTCTGGTGGAAAACGATGGTGGGGGAATGCTATGGGCCGCGCCACGCCAATCGAGAGCGATTGTTCGCGCAACGCCTCTCCCGGCCGGCTCGTGTCCCCGCTCTCGAGAACGCGTCCGTGCCGAACGAAATCTTGGATCTAACTCTTTTGATCGCCTTTTCGCCTCAAAATCACAAAGACGAAAAGCGTATAACTCATGCTCTCTCTCTCTCTCTCTCTCTCTCTCTCTTCTCGTCGTGTGGTACGCGCGATGCTGACTTACTCTCTTTCTTTCCCCCATCCCTTCTTCTGTGTCCTTCCTCCTCTCCCGGAGTGGGGTGGTACGCTTCTCAACGGACAATTTGGAATTTATCTCTTAGTCTTTATCTCCCTAGAGACCAATTATTCCCTCTCCCTCTGTCCTCCAAGTGTTGACACCTCTGATAAGATTTTGCCAAAACTTTTGGCAGCGTGTGCTCAATGTATCCCATTGTTGTGGCCCTAATTGCCAATGACACCCTAAGAGCCAATCTCAGACTTCCCGGCGCCCCCAGCGATCGGGGCCCGGACGGTCGAAAATATGTACTAGTTCCCAGATCTCCACTTGTTTCTACGTGGGGCCTGATCTCCCCGATGCAATCCAGTGCACCCTGGGGTGCAGACTCCGTCGCTGAAACCACTGTTTCACATCGTCCCTATTTACTTTCTTACGAGGGAAGAGTTAGACACAAGGTCTGTTACGAATGTGGGGAAAATCAAGCTCAATAAATACGGTCACTGGATTTAGACACAAATGAAAATTGCATCAGTCTAGATGGACAGAATAGATGAAGCGTACAGCACAATAACTTTAAAAGAATTTATTTCAGATTAGGCAGAAATACATTTTCATTTACGTTTTCTTCAAAATAAAGTGGCCCAAAATGTGTGCTTATCGAGAAAAAAATACTCAAGAAAAACAGTGCTTCTACATTTTTTGAACCAGAAAAAAACCCAAACAGATCAAAACAACAAGTGCTTCTACACAATTTGAACCGGCACCGTGAGATAACCGACTTTGGCCAACTAAACCATAGGTTATGCTTAGTTTACGGTTAGGGTAATACAGAACGTAGAAATTAAAACTTGATCACACAAATATAGTAGACATCTTTAGGAAACTGGGTAATTTCTATTTTTGTTCTAGATGTGATATATTTGCGTTCTGTCGGCTGTTTAATTAATTCTTTTATATTACTTCCGGGCAGCGCCGGGTAACAGGTCCTGCTAGTTATATATATATATATATATATATATATATATATATATATATATATATATATATATATATATGCGTGTGTGTTTGTGTGTGTGCATAAAATATATACATGTGGTTTTTCTTACTGAGTTTATGAACCATAGAAAAAAAAAAATACTTACTACACCCTTATAAGGATAATCAGCTTCAGCCATAATTCCACCCTGTTTTTTGATACAGTCAAACGCATTATCCATAAGTCCGCCATCGCAACCCTCGTTTCCTGAAGGGGGAGAAAAATTGTAAAATATGTAAATCTTTAACCCTTAGCGATATTAGTCACCGGTATTCCATGTTAGGGGCCGTTTTTTTTTTGTTTACATCTTATGATAAGGTTTAGTTGTTGTATGTCCACCTGCAACTAAAACTACGTTATAGCGCCTTCCTATTCCGTCATATTTTTCATTTTGAATGTATTTAACCCTTTTTTCGAGTGGCTCTTTGCCTTGGTAAGCGGTGACCTCGAAAGTAAAAAAAAACAAGATATATTAAAAAAAAGATATATTAAAAAAAAGATATATTAAAAAAAAAAGATATATTAAAAAAAAAGATATATTAGAAACAAAAAAGATATATTAAAAAAAAAGATATATTAAAAAAAAGATATATAAAAAAAAGATATATTAAAAAAAAGATATATTAAAAAAAAGAAGATATATAAAAAAAAGATATATTAAAAAAAGATATATTAAAAAAAAGATATATTAAAAAAAAAAGATATATTAAAAAAAAGATATATTAAAAAAAAAAGATATATTAAAAAAAAAGATATATTAGAAACAAAAAAGATATATTAAAAAAAAAGATATATTAAAAAAAAAAAGATATATTAAAAAAAAAGATATATTAAAAAAAAAGATATATAAAAAAAAAAGATATATTAAAAAAAAAAGATATATTAGAAAAAAAAAGATATATAAAAAAAAGATATATAAAAAAAAAAGATATATTAAAAAAAAAAGATATATTAAAAAAAAAGAAGATATATAAAAAAAAAAGATATATTAAAAAAAAAGATATATTAAAAAAAAAAAAAAATTAGGAATGATTGTCTTATATTATTTATGTTGTTGATTATGTTACATTCTATCGGTTCGTATTTAAGGCCCGCAATTGCATTTATCTATACAGTTCTCAGATTGAATTGTGGAGATTACTTGCCCTTTTTAATAAATAATTACTGGGCCTAATGGATTACTAATTCTTTGGTTTTATTTTAATGAATATAAGACACATTCCAGCTAAGGAATAAGAAAAAGTTAAAATAAAAAGAAATCACTGTAATATTATTAAAAAAACAACAACAAAAAAACAACACTATACTCTTCTATTAAACTAACACTAATCCTAAGTTCGAGACGGCAATACAAAAAAAAAAAATCTAACATATACTTGTTCTGAATAAAAAAAATGTTTTTTTTTTAGTTGAAACACAATATGCGCGCAGTGGGGGGGGGGTGTAAAAAATAAAACGGTTTTAGTGATGAAGATGTAATTTCAAGCGTGACAGTAATATATTATTCATGATATAAATGCATGTTTTGTATATTAATGTTTTATAGATTAATTTGTTTTCGGGCGTATCAGGCCTCCGCCCAATCTCGAGAGACAATGGATACCCCCTGTAACGGTGTCACCGCCAGGAGTCTATTTTAAAACAAGGGTTGTGCAATAACTAACCACAACTTTCTTCATTGCTTGGGTCTAGTGGCATGAAGAAGTACAGGAATGCCGGGATAAGCAGAGAGCCGTCACGCATACAGCACCTCGTATTCCCAAATGGTAATATAGTTTAGTACCGACCAAGTGCAACATCGCTTAACTTCCGTGATTTAACTGAAACCAGTGGGTCAACGGGATTATGCCTTATATTATGCAAACAAATAGCCTGTAAGTGATATAGTGTATTCGACACAAAGATAGGACCCTGACAGGCCCTACCACTCCAGGTCAGAGTGGACCTACTGAGAGTAGTGTCAGTTAAAAGGATCACTCTCCACTTCACAAAGATCCCAAATTGGGTCCCGATCACCGGACGCGGGTTCGTGTCATACCCAGAACTGTGCATGATTCAGAAAACGTTTCAAAACTCACCGCAGACACCGGAACAATCAACCAACTGCTGTTCCGAAAGAGAGATCAGTTTTTTAGTCTTTTTAAAATGTTGTCCTTCCAACGATCCAGTTGTAGAGAAAGCCCAACAAGATCCACATTGTTCCTTAAAATGAAAATAAATAAAGTTTAAGCAAATGTTACCATTTAAACGTATAATTCTACGTAAAATCTTCGAACACATGGAAACACGGGAGCATTATCAAAGGACGTTGTTTTATAGTTAAAGAAAGAGAACAGAAAAAAAAACAGGAAAAAGTCGAAATGAAAAACACTCACAAAGGTATCTGTTGTCAAGTTATTTATAAAAGTTGTATATTTTCTTTATTAATGAAAAATATTTTTGATAAAAGACAGAGGACTGTTTGAAATATTAAAATTTCTTAACGCCCATAATTTTCAGGCTTTCATTTTTCCCGTAAGGTTATATTTCTCTTATGCTTCGAATGTGAAGAAATTCATCTTATTTTAGCAGAGAAACACATTTTTAATTACAGGAATAGCATACGTACATTATATATATATATATATATATATATATATATATATATATATATATATATATATACGATGTATTTCTATGTAATTAGTTTTATAGGTGATTGCAACATTCGAAAGTCGCCCTCAACGTATAGGACGTATTTTTTTACGTTAATATATATAATATTATTTAATACGCACATAAAAGTAATCCATATGATTTATTTATTTCAACTTACCACACACACACACACACACACACACACATATATATATATATATATATATATATATATATATATATATATATATATATATATATATATATATATTGTTTTTAAATTTCCGAAATAGTCTTTCATGGTAAACAACTGATGATCCCTTAAATAATGTTAGAAGCAAACTAATATAATAACTGTAAAAACTAAATTGACTTACATGAGTGATTTTCCACTGAACGACTTGGGACTTAAGGGTTTTTTTAATTTCTTTCTTTCTTTCTTTATTTTTTTATTAAAAATTTTTTTTTTTAGTTTTAATGGTTGAGAAAATACCGAGACTATATATATATATATATATATATATATATATATATATATATATATATATATATATATATATATATATATATATATATATATATATATAGTTGAATATAAGAGACATATCCTTTGGTAGATCCTTTCAATAGTCCGAATCAGGATTTTAGTTTCGGAGGCTGATGAATTTGCCATAGTTTGGATTTGTCTTGCAAGTACTTTCAGATCGATCCGGGTCCATCTTCAGGAGAATGAGGCTAAGCAGGTACAGACCCTGTGTTAGTATTATTCATTCCCGTGAATATGGACCCGGATCGGTCTGAAAGTACTTTGGAGACTAATCCAAACTATGGCAAATTCATCAGCCATTTCCCCTCCGAAACTAAGATCCTGATTCGGACTATTGAAAGGATCTACCAAAGGATATCTAGACATGATTTGTCTCGTATATTCAACAATACTTGGTTGCAAAGGAAGATGCTACCTAGATACACACACACACACACACACACACACACACACACACATATATATATATATATATATATATATATATATATATATATATATATTCAAATGTATAGAGATATGTGGGGAAATCGTTAGTTTATTTATTATTTCTTAAAATGAGCATTATTAAGGAGTTAAATTTATTAAAAAATACGATACTAAAATAGTTTATGTTGTCACGACAAATTAGATAATAATCGACACAATAATTGTTTTACAAGAAGTTTCGCGGCATTCATTTGCTACTCAGTCGCGACTGTGGCCTTTTATCTGCCAGGCATAGGTATTCGTCCTGGATAGACCTGAGAGTTCCCCTCTTTTCACGCTGTGCCTCCCCTTTTTAGGGTGGAGTAAGTTTATTGCTTACTGCCTGAAGCGCTCCAACCGGAGAATGCCGACGGGGCTGCCCAGGCAATTTTTAAAAGGTCAGAGTGCTCCTTCTTTAGAGACGCTAGCTTGACACTCTCCACCTTCTGGCCTTGTGCCACATCTTCCTGCGGTGGGAAGTAAGTAAATACCGCAGTTTAAGTGTATTAATAACGCAATGAAATACAACTTATTGAAGAGCAGTAAGTAGCAGAGTATACGTGCGTTACGCTGCATTGCCGTAATATATTCTTCAAGTTATCAACACGCATTGCATCATCATAAACGTTGTTAGTAATTAAAACTTTATTTACAATTCTCTCCCCTGTCATCTCTCTGTACTTTGGCTTATAAATCGCAACTATCACTTCTCTTTATATATTAACTTGCATTAGCTTCTCAATTAAAACTTTTATCAGATATGTTCAGCACATTCTTACTCTCCGCTTATCAAGTGTGAATAACGAATCCGTAGCAAAAAGGACGAAATATCTGCATTAAGTTGACCCTAAGTACTAGATTTTGAGGGTGTTACTCAAATATTGTGCGTTACTTACTTGGTTTTTAATTCCAGTGACGAAACCTTTTTTCCTCCAATCGACTTCCGTTGGAAGGCCACTGACGTCAGTCTCCTCAAAGGTCAATGTTGGTGTGTTCCTTGTCATGTTTCGGGAAATGAACCCATTCATCATTGCAACAAATTCACGACCATGCTAAAAAAAATAATAAACATCAAATATAAAGAGAGACTGTCGCCAAATATTTATTTCTTCGTAAACCGGCAGTTTTGTTTCGGGTTTCCATTTCGTAATTTATATGAACGGCTTCACAGTTAATACGACTTTGAACTGATTTCCGCCTAAACTGTATAGTTTTCTTTCTTACAATGAAATTAGGGAGGAAAAATGACAAAAAAATTATTACGACGACAGTGGACATAACCTGCTTAGAATTTTGTCATAAATGTAAAAAGGGATTTAGTGGTTAAAGTGGGATATACAGTTATTGTATTTAAGATTATAGGCATTTTGTTTAGTTTTCCCTGCATTTCATGTAGAAGCAGGTCTGAAGTCTGTTTTAATAGAGATCCTTTGTAAAATTTCTCGTGTCTCTCAAAACGACTATATATTTTTCCTTTGATGTCATACACTTAATTTATTACTTCACTATGGCAACATTTTAATATTTTCATGGAATTTGTTATCCATTTTTTGCGTAGTAACGAACTCGATTTTAAAATCCTGCGAATTTTCCCAACACAATCATAAAATTCCATTGAAGACAGTCCAGGCTCCAGAAGAAGGAGGGGCGAGCCATACATCTGGAGGGGCAATTTGTTACTCATGCCCGAACATGCATACATAAATTAAATTTTAGACAAAAAATGTATGACGTCTCAGAATTACTAATGGTTGTGTAGTTTACGAGTAAGAAGATACATGTCCGAAAATCTGCGAAAACGTCCAACTTCAGATCGACCGAACCAAATTGGGAACAGATTATTCTGCACTGAGCCAAAGTTCATTGTTTGAACATGATAATTTCTTCTGTTCTCTTATGATTAATATTATTTGATGATTTTTCGTTGTGATTTAGCTAATTTAAACTTCCGTTTTGATATTTGAACTTAGACCAGAGAAAGATAATAATTTCAAAACATGTAAGAAACACCTGTCAGAGGTATTTTACGGAAACATAATGTCTATACATATTGGTGACATGGTTAAAATAAACTAAAGATAAATAAAATATAATTTACTCAGTTTTGCATGTTTTAGGACACTATGGACCAAATTAAGTTGATGAGATGCAAATTTAGTAGACAGGTCGCCATGTTGAACGCCATCACTACTTGCAGAATGGAACGATGAGTTTGCGATTCCTAGAAATTTATGATACACCCAAACAGGTTGGCGAATGTTGTGGAAAGGAGCTAATACATTTATGTTATACTAAAGAAAAACAGATACAATAGTTCTAAAATAAATGGTTTCGCTGGATCAATACCGATTTTTAATGATGCACTAGCTTCATTGCTGAATCACCTTTTCATCATACATACTCCAGCATGTACACACATATTAGATGGTCGAATCACCGCTTTTATAGCATTGTATAACCGATTGTGACATTGCATAAAATAAAGAGTTAACAGATTAAAAAATTCTGAAAATTTAATTTCATAGTTGCCTTCATAATATATATATATATATATATATATATATATATATATATATATATATATATATATATATATATATATATATATATATATATATATATATATATATATATATATATATGGTTGAACAGGAGTGCCAACTTCTGTTTATTCCTTTTGTGATCCAATATTTCTATTCGTCGAACAATAGATCTTGTACTATTAACCAAGGAGTGTAGGAAATCTCCATATTTGACGCAAACGTTTTCGACCATCATTGGTCGTCTTCGGGCGGATGATATTTTGCATTGTTCAATCATCCGCCTGAAGACGACCAATGATGGTCGAAAACGTTTACGTCAAATATGGAGATTTCCTACACTCCTTGGTTAATAGTACAAGATCTATTGTTCGACGAATAGAAAGATTGGATCACAAAAGGAATAAACAGAAGTTGGCACTCCTGTTCAACCAGATATGTATAAAAGAAGAATTGTTGCCTACTTATACAATATATATATATATATATATATATATATATATATATATATATATAATATATTCATAATATACACAATAAGGTCTTATTTTCGATGATTTTGTTCCTGCCTTTTTCAGAATCCGCACCCTACGGAAATCTACTGTTCACCAATCTGATCTCTACTCTACATGACTCTTAATATTTTCCATAATCTGTAAAATATTCCAAAACGCCGTTTATATACTATGTAAGGAACTCCCCTGACACGGATCTTGATGGTCTCACAACTTCCTGAATTTCTTTTCAGGTGGACATGCTACAGTAAAATGTGACTACTGTTTTTTTTTTTAGATATCAAACTGTAATTTCTGACTAAATCTAGATATTTTGATGAATCGCTTACGGAATTCTGCAGATAGGTGTTAATTTCTTCTTTTGAAATTCCAGCTGACCACTACTCTGATCTCTTTACAAAGTTATTGTGAAACCAGAAGGGTTGGATAGGAAGCTGGCACGCTTCTTGAATGATATTCAGCGCATCGAAGGAATTTTAGTTTTTCGTTGAGTATCATCCGGAGCTCGTCGAAGGATTGTCAAAATCCTCCAATCTTCGTCTTTGTGTTGTTTCTTAGTGAATCTTAGTTACTTCGTTATTTTTCTAATCTCATTTATCCTACGATTGGTCGTGTCGACTTCTTTGGCTCCTGGGATTCTAAGCAACCAAATATTTGTGACGCAATAGTGGAAATTATGTTCGTTATGAATCTTAACCGTTTGTTTGAGCCTCCTTTAGTGGCCACCGTGAATATCTTACAGACGTCAATGACGAACTTCTGTTATGCATCCTTGTTGTTCGCTATGTCACTTTTTTTTGCTGTACTCCACACCTTCAATTGAGGGAACTGTAGTTTGCAGAGACTGGAGTCTGTAGGTGAAACCTTGTCCCGTATCTCCTCCGTGTTACCAGAGCTGATACCTTCACGCTGTTTTATAACTTCCGCTCCAAGACATTTCACCCGGCATTAATTAATCTTTAAGTCTCTCTGATTCCGAAGTTCTTGCTGCGAATGCATCGGTTCGTTGTCGATTGGGCATTTCCGTCCTATTCCAAGATGTCCCCCTGTTTGTGACTTATCCGCTATCTTTTTTGGAATTCCATATGGTATTAGTGCGTTAGTAAATGCAGTCGATATAATTCGGTTGGGTTTAGACTTGACTTCGCGAATTTATAGTCTAGTATCCATTATAAAACTATAAGCATCTATGATTAACTTGAATAATAAAAAAGACAGAAATAGCTTATAAATGTATGACTTACCATATCTGCATATTCGTTTATGTCCAACCAAAATGTCTTCAATCCTTTGTCAGCTTCACGATTGTGGTAAATGACATGACGGAAATTTCTCTCCCAGATTACACGTCTACAAAATGGAATATTATTCTGAATACAGAAGGGACATAAAGAAATGTTCAAAGGATTAATGAGAGCATGGCTAATCTGATTTATGAAGACAAATTGGGAAATGTGGGTAACAAAAGAACACGGAATATGGGCTGATCTAATGCTTTAAAATGTATAAACAAACATTAAAACTATGCACATTTTTAACAAATATTTCAAAGAGAACAAGCACTTTTATTGCTCACTACAATCAACATCAAACTTTATTGAATGAGAGAACAATTCATTAGGCGAATATGTTGCCAGAGAATGTCAGCAATGGAACTAGTTTTTAAAATAACATTGATTTTGTGATTATTGTATAAAGGATGGCGTTGAATGCATAGGCCTTTCCGACTAGTCGATTATTAAGATGTGTTCTTGACTTACCTCTGAACTTCAGCATCAGGCCTGTCGTATCCTTTATTGTATTTAAGTTTGAATCCCTCCCATAGGTCGTCCAACCTGGAATCGGTCATCTGGGACAGAACTGCCGCAGGCAATAAAACTAACAAAGCAATAAAAACCTTCATCCTGAAAGGAAAAAGAAAATAACTTGAAACTACAGAAATAAACGATAGCACTCAAAGAGCGTAAACATCCGTCAAGGCTGAGCTCTACTACTACTACTACTACTGCTACTACTACTACTACTACTACTACTACTACTATTGGCACTGTGTGATTGACCCAATTGATGCCTTCGCGGCGTATAAAGCCAGCTATGTTGAGTTCAACCCTTTTTTCTCTGATTATATATAAAACATCTATAGAAGCATACGTGGAATAACAAACTAATCTATCTATCTATCTATCTATCTATCTATTTATCTATCTATCTATCTATCTATCTATCTATCTATCTACCCTATTCCGTTCATATCTATCTATCTATCTATCTACCCTATTCCGTTCATATCTATCTATCTATCTATCTAGCTAGCTAGCTAGCTAGCTAGCTAGCGAGCTATCTAGCTAGCTAGTTAGGTAGCGAGCTAGCTAGTTAACTAGTTAACTAGCTAGCTATGGAGCGCGTGTTAATCAAAAGAGACACAGGTTTCGCCCATTTGGATAGCCGGAATTTTATCAAATCATTTCGATTTGAAATGACCGTGCAAAACTCATCAGCCTTTCATAATCGTTGAACTTGAAAGAATCCTGTATACATTTAATGAACTCCAAAATGTGTAGAATTAAAAAAAAATACATATTCTGCTTTTGTACTTTTTACGATCGAACACTTTCATCGATTGTTTTTCTGCTGATGCAGACAGCCTTTCTATGTGTGCCTCCTTTGCATAAATACAACTTAAATTCTAACGAACCTGCATACGTAAATGCTTTAATAATGTGAGTTTTATTTTGTAAATTCTTCTGATGTTTCGGATATGATTTTCACATTTTCCTTCTGCTGAGTCACATTTATTGGAGATCCAAAATATATAACTGTATTTTGTTTGTCTGAGTGATGATTAAACGGACCGCAAAGAATTGGATCTATTTAAGAAGAATGAATAAAGATGTGGTCACTTGAATATATTTTTCTATTTTTTCTATACACATGCTACGGAGTTAAAACTTAAAGTCTGACTACAAATACTTAATTATACACACACACACACACACACACACACACACACACACACACACACACACACACACATATATATATATATATATATATATACATAATAATGGTAATAATCCAGGTGAAAAATATCCACAGGGTGGTAATCCAGAGAATTTTAACCGGGTTTATAAAAAGTGCTCAATATCAAAATAGAGCTTTATATATGATAATTTTATTTACACAGACATGTACAAAATCTGCGACACTGGCATGTCGATGTTATCGATCAACAGTTACTATAAACTGAGATCTCATCAGGCAGAGTTAGAATCCGATCTTAACCTCAGATCATATTTGGAGAGAATGAAGTGGAGGGGTAGAGAAAGAGAAGAAGAAGGAAAGAAATTTAACATTTCAAAAATTAAAGCCGTTAAAAAATTAAAATTAAAAAGAAAAATTAAAAATTAAAAATTAAAAATTAAAAAATCTAAAAATCTAAGGTCTAGAATCTGAAACAGACAGGGCAAATAAATAAATAAATAAATAAATAAAAATAAAAATATATGGTGGAAAGAGGAACAAATAATGATGAGGGGAGAGACACATAGAGGAAAAAAGAAAAAGAAAAAGAAGGAGAGAGAGAGAGAGAGGGCGTCTGTTGATTTAGATCGGGAGGGAAGGAGGGGGGTGGTAGACATGCACGAATTAGGTGTCAAAAAACCGTCGAGTTTATAAATGTATTTTTCCAAGTGAACTGTAGTATGCGTGCGTGCAAACTGGGCTGATTGTTATATTGGTTGGGGCGGTGATAAAATGTGTCACGGTTCTGGGTTTATATTGTCTTTATAATTTGTCTGGAGTTAATTTGAATAAATAAGTATATTCGTTAAATGTAACAGGAATAGTAGTAGTAATAATAATAATAATAATAATAATAATAATAATAATAATAATAATAATAATAATAATAATAATAGTAGATACCCCTAATAATTGAGGTGAAATAATGAAAATAATAATAAATGAAGTATAATAAAAATACTAAAAAATACCAAAAAATATTAAAAAATATAACTAAAAGAATAACTGGAAAATGCTGGCGTTATTAATTATTAATAATAATAATAATAATAATAATAATAATAATAATAATAATAATAATGATAATAATGATAATAATAATGGTAATAATAATAATAATAAAAATAATAATAGTTGTCAATAATATTTTAGAGTTTATAAAAATAATAGTTTAGGAAAGAAATAGAATAATTAAGGAATATTAGGAATCCTAGGGGGTAGTGATTATCATAATAATATTAAATAATGATAAGATAATGTTTGCCGATATTATGATATGGGTTAATGGTTGCAATAATGCTGATCATATAAAAATAGTGGTTTAACAGACAACAGTAATCAGAGTGGTAATCCCAGTAATCTTAACAATAGTAGTGATGATAGTGAAAAATTATAGAAGTAGTCATAATGGTGGCATTATAATTTTTAATTTTTAATTTTTATTTTTAATTTTAATTTTAATTTTTTAACGGCTTTAATTTTTGAAATGTTAAATTTCTTTCCTTCTTCTTCTCTTTCTCTACCCCTCCACTTCATTCTCTCCAAATATGATCTGAGGTTAAGATCGGATTCTAACTCTGCCTGATGAGATCTCAGTTTATAGTAACTGTTGATCGATAACATCGACATGCCAGTGTCGCAGATTTTGTACATGTCTGTGTAAATAAAATTATCATATATATATATACATATATATATATATATAAATATATTAGTTTGTTCGAAGTTGCTTTTATTAATTTTGTTGTTGTAGATTTTATAATAGTACAGTAAAGGCTTCTTATTCTTCATTATTATTATTATTATTATTATTATTATTATTATTATTATTATTATTATTATTATTATTGTTGTTGTTGTTGTTATTATCATTAGTAGTAATATTATGATTATTATTATTATTAATATTATTGTTATTATTATTATTAATATTATTATGATTATTATTAATTATTATTATTATTAATATTATTATTATTATTATTATTATTATCATTATTATTATTATTGTTATTAATAGTGTTATTTTTATTATTATTATTATTATTTTATTATTATTATTATTATTATTATCATTATTATCATTATTATTATTATTATTATTAGTAGTAGTAGTAGTAGTAGTAGTAGTAGCAGCAGTCGTCGTAGTAGTAGTTGGATTCAACAGTTACGCTTACATTATCGCGCAAGTAAATTAAAATTACAATATGCAGATTCGATCTGACGTAGAAGATTATTGCAAAGAGATTTTTAGAAAGAAAATAAAACTATCCCAGTCTGCTGACAAAACCATAGCAAACTAATGCCGATGACATGAATAAAGCCCGAACCACTGATACGTTTCCAAGGTACAATTCAGCAGGCATGAATTTCGACGCATAGAAAAAATTGTGTATGCGTGTGTGTAAGTGGTGAAAGTCAACTTGAAAAACCGTGTGTGTGTGTCGCACATATTACATATGTTATGTAAAAGAAAACGGCGGGGCGACCAGGAAGTGTTATTGATTGCTAGAGCGTGACTTCGAGTAATCATTCGTTGATACAATCTGCAATAAAGGAAGTGGGTGGTTTCGGTGGGCGGCTTCTATTCAGTATCATGTACGCATGCTTACATGAGAAAAGTTAATTTTATACATACATAAACGTAATCAATGGACACGTGTTTCTGGCTCACAGCATGGCTAGCTTAGACAAGGATCGAACCTTCCATGTTGATGTCAATAGTCTGGTGTTGGTCGGTGGGCGCGAACCCCGAACACAAATCGCCACTGATTCGTAGTCGGTGATCTTAACCAAAGGGCCATCGTCAATAAATTAGTGAATATAGAATAACTTTAACTGTAAATAGCGACACGTGGCCGTCATTTACCAGGCAGCTCATATATATATATATATAGAGAGAGAGATAGAAGAAAAAAGAAAGAAGCTCAATATATATATATATATATATATATATATATATATATATATATATATATATATATATATATATATATATATATATATTGGAACATTCCTAGCGAATATTTTTCTAGGTTTTCAGGAATCCTTGCTGTTTTCTCGGGTTACCATACCCTTTCGTTATTGGCGTTATCTGGATGACACTTTTACCATTTTTGAGTCCCGTAACGAGGCAAGTGATTTTTTCCTGAAATTAAATACGGTCCACCCAGCACTACAGTTCACCATGGAAGAGGAGCAGAATGGCTCGTTACCATTTCTGGATGTTTTAGTGGAAAGGACGGGGAACAAATTCACTACAACTATATACAGGAAACCGACGTTTACGGGCCTGTATATCAGTTGGGATTCTTTTGTTCCCATGAGTAGAAAGATCAGTTTGGTCAAAACACTTGTTCACCGCGCAATGATGATTTGCACTGCCAGCAAACTCGCGGCTGAACTTAGAAAGATAACTGATGTTCTTACTAAAAATGGTTTCCCAGAGGGTCTAATTTCCAAATGTATTGACTGAAAACTTGCGAAATTTGATGCCAACATTTTCTTTGGTCTACCCAAATGTCCTGTTTATTTGAAACTTCCTTTTATTGGTTCTCTCAGTAAGGGTTTTTCGGATAAAATTTCATCGGTTGTATCTCGTTGTTTTTATGCAGTACAGCCCCGTGTGGTGTTTGGCACCAGAACTGCCTTCCCAGCCTTTCAGAAAGATGTACTTCCAACACTACAGAAAAGTTTGATTATATATAAATTCAAATGTCAGTGTGAAGCTATGTTGGTCGTACTCTTCAGCGCTTCTCCTCAGAGGACCATTACCGCAATGACATTACTGCAGATAATAAACTTAAACTTTAAAAATATATAAAAATACATAAAAGTATATAGAACATCAAATATATCAGCCCAAAACATACTTTTTGTCAACGCTATACAATTCATCCAAATAATACAATTTAAAACATATTCAGGAAAGACACCCAAAATATTGATTGAAAAGTGATCCAAGTGTTGAATGGTATTCCAAAGACGAAAAAGTTATCCAAGCGGGAAAACCGTTTGCAATCGATGCAGTGAATGACAGTGAAAAAAAAATGTATCCAAGGTGTATGCAAATTAATAAAACGATAAAGAAACCAAAACATATGAAATGTTCAGAAAACTCACTTGGTTTTGAATAATTATAATGGATAGTTCATATATATATATATATATATATATATATATATATATACAATGTGTCAGTGTGTGAAAGAGAGTAATACCATCTTACCTTCAAACTAAGTCTCTAACGAAATACAGGTAGACGACTGGTGGGTTCCTGAAAAGATTGATTCTTTTATATTTATACTAAAAATATGGGTAAGGTTTTGCCTTTCCAAGGATAATCTTTCTTTATCTGTGTTCGTTATCAGCCGACAACCACGTGACTGTAAACAACGTTGTTACATCAAGACGAATACCATGTGGATTGTTACACCTCTCCCTCCCTCCCTCCCCGATTAGTGTCATTTACTGACCTCACGATAAGCATTCTCAACCACTCTAAGATACTTGTGGTAAGCTTATGTTTTGTCCAACAGAAGTTTTGGACTGGGCGTTCTGGCTAACGGACATTTTGGCCAGCTATTTTTTCTATGAGAAAAAATTTTGACCAATGAATTAAGTTAGACTAACATTCAGATAAAATTTAAATATACAATTAAGCTGATTTATTTTACGTAAACTATGAAAATGCTTATTATTATCTTATTTTCATAATATAATGAACATGTTTATTCATTTTATCAAAGCAAAATCAATATGTTCAACATTTATATATTGACAAATGTAAGTGACATTAAAGAAAAAAAGATTTCAAAATATTTAAGTAAGTAAAGTTTTCATACAGGTAACAGTAAATTTAAGATAATTAATGAATTAATTAATATAAATATATCTAAGGTGATTCTGTAACTGGGTTCGAATCTTGCGACCGTCTGAAATTATCATCTCTTGAAACGCCGGCGAATGTAGGTAAAATAATCAAATATTTACTTAAATTAATAAACAAGGTGATTCTGTATATATATATATATATATATATATATATATATATATATATATATATATATATATATATATATATATATATATATAATACTAAGCCCCTTTAAGAAATTAAAGTTGAGCACTCTCGGGAAGTTAAAAATAGACTGTCAAAAAGCTCTAATGCAAAGTCCCGAATACGTTCGTCGAACACTCTCGACTAGTCTTCTATCTGTGCCCGCTTCTAGGTACATATAGATCTTAATTTCCCTAAATTACGTGACAGTTTTCGTGGGCCGAGTGGATATGGCTGACTCTATGTACCGGGTTCGCGCCTCTCGACCGTCTGAAATTGTTACTTCCCTGCACTGATGAAAGCAATAAGCTTGAAACGCTAGCGTCTGTAGGTATAAATGATTTAATATTTATTTATAAATATTATATATATATATATATATATATATATATATATATATATGAAAGTGTTCTTATACCTGCAGACGATATCGTTTCGGGTGTATTATCCTCATCAGTTCAGGAGTGGCGGTCGCCGGCGGTCGCATGGGATCGAACGCAGTTCGTAGATTCAGCCTAGAATCACGAGCCTAACGCCTAGGGAAATCGCCAGAGACAGTAATTCAAATTAACGTACACTTACCCGATAGGCGGGGGTAAGCGTCTTGTTGCCGAAAGTGTTCGACGCTCGAACGGAAATTTTCATAATCGCTAGTGCCAAAACATCTCGTAACTCCAAACAGGACTCTACTATCAAGACTTTTAAATCTTAAAGGAGCATTAACTATAAATATGTTTAAATATTAAATTTTTTTTTATACCTACAGACGATATCGTTTCGGGTTTGTTAGCCCTATCATGCAGGAATGGTTAGTTGCAGGCGGTTGCATAGGATCGAACGCAGTTCGTATATTCAACCTATGCCCACGCAGCCGCGAGAAATCGCTACAAACAGTAATTGAAATTAGCTTACACTTACCCGAGATGCGGGGGGGGGGGGAATATGGACAGTGGTTAGTTTGCGAAACAAGTCTTCTTTTATGTAAGTTTCCTCCTAGTATTTAATCGTTCTTAAAATAATTCGTATTTAGAAATGCTTAGCTTAAGGCCATATTCTTTAATTTTATTGAATAACATTTTTATATGTTTAGCGTGTTGTTTTCGATTTTCGCTTTTTATCAAAATATCATAAAGATATGCTACTATAAAATCCAAGCAAAAAAAAAACATGGCGTTCATTATTTGTTGAAATATTACTGGCGCCACTTTTTTTTATCAAAAGACAGTCTACTGTATTTATACAAACCATTGTGTGTGTTTATATGTAACAATCTTATACTTTCTCTTTCAGAGGTAGGTATGCATCCGATAAATTGGGGTTTGAATATCTTTCCTCTATTTAATTAAAAAAATATCTTCAAAATTAGGTAACGGTTAATTATAAGATTTTAAACAATCGCTTATTCCAGTTGAGAAATCGGCGCAAACTCGAACGTTTTTTTTATTTTTTATTTTTTTTACATGACCTTTAGGACTCGCCCAAGCACTATAGTCTGTTTTACTTAAAACTCTTTTTTTTCCGAAACAGTTCTGTTCTATTTCAAATATTTTTCGAACTGCAAAGGGTACATGTCTTTTTGGTTTAAAGTCGGTGTGCCATTATTTTTTTAAAATTACAACGATGTTTTTACATTTGAGCACATCTTTAACCCCCCCATAAATAATGTCTAGAATAATTGATTTCATTCCCCCTTTAAATATTTCTGTACAATTCGAAGCTGCCTTTATATTCTTACAAAACGAATTTATTGTCAGATTCCATAAATCAAATGATTATCCAGCCCGTTCCGAATAGATTTCGAGATCGATCTATGCCGAATGCTTTCAGTTTAATTTTATTGTACATAACTGATACACTAGCATAGCATTCACCTAAAAAAATACTTTTTACCGGTTATTCCAGGAAGATTTTGTGAGGGAGTGATTAGCATTGGTTTGGCTATTTTTATCTACATTAATTTATGTATAATACCCAAGTCAGATTTGTGTCGAATTAAAATTTAATATACGTGTCTTCTATTTGCGCATCAGCGAATTATTTTTTTTTTTAATCACAGTCAATGTATTTTCAGCTTTTGGAGAGTTAACCGTATTCTTGAATTTCTATTTCGTTTTCTTTGTTCTTTTCTACAACTATAGAACTTATGCCCTTTACTGAGACAAAATGTAGACTCCTAATTTTTAAATGAATACATTTTATATAAATGTATTTCACCGCATCCATAGCAAGGATTCATTTTGCAGAAAAAACTCTTTTTATCTAGTTTCTCTTTTTCGACTGAGTGTATGTGTGAAATATCTCTTTTCTCAAGTTTTGCAGTGTCATAGCGTACATTCATTGACATTATTTAGCGATATTTTGTAATGTCAACTTCGCATCTTGTTACAGTCTTGATATTAGACGTGATCTCGTTTCAGTCTTGATAATAGACGTGATCTTGTTTCAGTGCTTCTCAGAGACATTTAAATTTGTACAATTATGAGACATTTGAACATATCTGGAGTAAGTTCGCTGAGTTTGAATATTTCACTTGCCTTATTCACTACGCTTGTAAATATACTATGATCTTCTGTATTCTTTTAGTTAGATTAAATATATATTCGTTCATTGCTGTTTTTTGTTTTTTAATTATTTATTTCAACTTTTGATCACTAAAATCAAAATCAGAAATATATATATATATATATATATATATATATATATATATATATATATATATATATGTGTGTGTGTGTGTTTTTATATTTAAAATGTAAATTTTATAATATAAAGCAATTGTAATAGCTCAATAGTGTGAAGCTAGGGCTATGGTATATAATATTTTTTATTTAATTGAAACCACGCCAAATGTTAGAAATAAAAGATTCACAAACCACATGTTTTTATTTCCAGCATACAATTGTTTTGGCTTACTACCAATAGAATTATCTTATTTTATTCCTGGGGGTGGGTATCTTTAGTGCTCGTATACAAACATAGAAAAAAAAGTTCAGGCAAGGAAAGCCGGGATTACAGTCCATACTCATAATTTTTTTTACTAATGGAGCTGTTAATTCCTAAAGGTCCAAGTCGCAGCATCCAAACGCCATGTGCGTTTAGCAATTAGTTTTTTTAAAATCGTTGTATAGTACAAAACACAAATGAATTAGTGTACACTAATTTAATGTTATATATATATATATATATATATATATATATATATATATATATGTAATAAATATATGTTATTGTTTATTATCTATGTACATATACGTTTCGTCCTTAAACCGGGACTCATCAGCATAGAGATATAACTATTCACTACCGGACTACAAGTATATTTACAACTCAAATCCGACGTCTTTAACCGCTCGGCTAATTTTAAATAGCGAATAAACGATGATAATTTTAACACTTTATCGGCGGGCTTAACGTCTAAAGATTCTACTTCTTTTAAGGAAAGGAACGATGCATCATAAAGCAAGTGACGTCATGCTGTGTCAATACTACCATTACAGTGCTCTCTCTCTCTCTCTCTCTCTCTCTCTCTCTCTCTCTCTCTCTCTCTCTATATATATATATATATATATATATATATATATATAAATTTTATAATCATTAGATCACTACACTAATTAATTTGTGTGTCTGTACTACACGAACTTTCCTCAGTGTTGGCTTTAGTTTAGGCTTATTTAATGTTTATAAAGATTTATAAAGCTCTACTCTGTATTGAGTATTTTTGAAAAATATTGTTTTCAGTTCATTCTATCAAAATATTTGAATTTGAAAACTATTAATATATATATATATATATATATATATATATATATATATATATATTTGTTGTGAAGTTATTCCACAGTAAATAATAAATAAAGGAATTCAAGTCGAGGGTTGGTTTAACAAGTGTATTAACAAAATAAGAAAGTGACTAGCTCTTGGCTAGACAGTTACAAGACTGGGTATTTATCTACTCCCCACAGAGTAAAATGTGACACAAGGTCGGAAAGTGGGGTTTTGATAAATCAGCACTCTAGAGGGAGAGCACCTATTACCTTTAAAAATTGCCTGGCCAGCCCCGTCGGCATTCCCCGGTAGGGGCGCCTCAGACAGTAAGCAATAAACTTACTCCTCCCCAAAGAGGGGAGGCAAAGCCTGGGAGGGTGGACCTCCTAGAACTGCACAGGACCAGTCTCGTGCAGTATCCATCGGAACAGATACTACACTTTGATCTTGGCCAAAAGGCCAAGAAAGCGACTGAACGACAGTTACAAGACTGCTTTGTCTTCTGGTGTCTCGCACTATTTATAGTGACAACCGGTGTTGTTTCTCCTGTGTAAGAACGGCCGGTGTAACACCCCCCTTTGAGAATATCCCCTCTGGGGATTAATAACGTTTTTTTTTACTTCAGCTTCAGCTTGATGGCTGCTATCACCATATCCTCCAATGGTTCTGTCTGCTTAGGTATAAACCTTGATAACCCGTCTGCATGACCAAATTTCTTAGATGGTACATACTCCATTTGAAAATTGTAGTTAAGAAGAATGGTACCCCATCTTTGGAGTCTATTCGCAGTGTGTTGTGGTAGTCCCTTTTTCGATCCGAAAATCGTTAATAAGGGTTTGTGGTCTGTTTGTAACAGAAATTGTCTACCGTGCAGGAAACGATGAAATTTCTTTACTGTGAATATAATGCTTCGAGCCTCTTTCTCAATTTGAGAGTAGTTTTTCTCGGCTGGTAGAAGTGTTCGGGATGCATGGGCTATGGGTTTTAATTTTCCATCATCCATTTTGTGCAATATGCATGTTCCTATACCATAGTTGCTGGCATCGCTTGCAACAACAATATCGCGCTTGGGATTATAATGTGCCAGAAACAAGTCAGACGTTAAGATATATTTAATTTTCTGAAACGCTTCTTCGCACTCTTGCGTCCAGACCCATTTTTGGTCCTTCTTTAACAGTTCATTTAAGGGTGATCTTAGTTTATGCATGTTTGGTACGAACACATTGTAGTAATTCGCCAACCCTAAAAAACTTTGTAGAGACGCAATATTTTCTGGAGCAGGCATGTTCCGTATCGCCATTGCCCTATCTGGGTCTGGCCTTCTTCCTTGCTCATCGATGATTTGTCCTAAGTATTTTATTTTTCCCATGAAAAAAGTACATTTCTCATCTTTGATTTTAAACCCATAATCCTGGATTTTTTTGAATACTTGGTTTACATGAGTCTTGTGTTGTTCTTTGCTAACGCTGTTTATTAACACATCGTCCAGGTACCCTACTGCGAAATCCATTCCATTTAACATCATGTCCATAATTTGTTGAAAAATCGCAGGGGCGACCTTTACTCCAAAAGGAAGTCGGTTAAATTTGTATAATCCCTTATGGGTATTGATACATAGCAGTTTTGAACACTCTTCATCGACAGGGATTTGAAGATAAGCGTCGCTGAGGTCGATTTTAGAAAAATATTTTCCTCCACTCAGTTTCGCAAATATTTCTTCAGGGCTTGGAAGAGGGTAATGGTGATCTTTTAATGCATTGTTCAAGCTTGTGGAAAAGTCGGCACAAACCCGAATCTCCTTGTTCTTTTTCTTAACATAAACTGTAGGTGAAGTCCACTCACTGTGATCAATTTTTGAAATGACACCCATGTTCTCGAGTCTTTCTAATTCACCGTCTATTTGCTCTATAGCAGCGTATGGAACATTTCTTTTCTTTCTGAACACAGGTAGTTCATTTGTTTTAACTTCAAACTTAGCTACCGCTTTTGTACACCTTCCAAGACCGCCTGAAAATACATCTGGAAAATTTTCTTTTAATTCCCTCTTGAGTTTTTCTGCCTCCACATTCGAATCCTCAACCTTTTGGCAAAAGGAGCTTAAAGGCAGATCCTATAGGCTAAACTTTTCAATCAGATTAGTCCCAAAAAGGTTATTCGTTTTTCGCATAACAAAAATTTGGGCTTTTACGGTCTTATTCTGGAAAGAAATATTCGTCAATAATTCCCCTTCGAAGGTTATTTTTTCACCACTGACGCTTCTCGCCGTTTTTTGTGATTTGATCATAGTGGGTCTCCCAAGCTTCTTCCATGTCTGTACATTAATGATGGAAATGTCAGACCCACTATCAAGCTGTAGTCTTACTTTTTTTTAAAAGCATTTTGACCTGTACATATTTCCGGATATTTTGTTCTTCAGGTTCAATTTTTGTCAGTTTAATGGCTGTCTTTCTACCAGATTTTTTTCTACAACGTGATGCCTTATGTCCTTTCTGGTGGCAGTTGTCACATTGTTTGAATATGTAGGGACACTCATTGTACCAATGGTTATCTCCACACCTCCAACACGGTCAAGGTGGATCTTTTCCATGTTTTTTTTCTCTGGTTATTCATTGAAGTCAATTTTTTCTTCTGATGGATTTATTCAATTTGCGACAACGTCCTGTTATATAGCAAAGTGCTTAATATAATTAGTTTGCTAAACTAATACACAAAGAAATATATTATTCCTTAAAAAAAAATTCAATCCCAGTTCTTTTGTTTGAAAAATAAAACTAAGAAATTTTTCTTTTTTTTAATTATATATGTGTACGTAGTTTTACAAAACCAAGTCCGTCGCTATAAGCCTAATAAGACTAGTTTTATGGGAAATCTTTTTAACCCCTTTTCATTTTGCAAAAATGCGACTTGCTTATTTAACAGTTCTTTGTTAGAAGCACAAATGACTTACGCGAATATATTTTTTTTTACTGTCAGTCTTTTGCTCTCGACAATTCTGTGGTAGACCGTTTTAATGAATAGTCAATCCGGATTTTGCTCAAATATCAGATGTTGTCCTAATAATAACGACAAACTTACACAATATCTGTAATAGTTGACGCGGATAACATTTATCTTAACGAGTCAGTGAAACTTGAAGAGAAAAATAAAGGTATCAGTGTATTCAATTATTTTAATAATTGAAAATGTCTTACGCGTTTTTTAGTTTTCGATTTTTGGTAGCAAGTTTTGAATTTGTGTTTTTTTTTCGGTTAACTACTCAGTAGTTAATTTGCTGTTAATCCTTGCGAATCCAAATATCTGACTAAGATAGGTTTTTTTCCGTGAAGATCTTGCGAATCACTTTGGGTAATTTTTTTTTGCAGTGAACTCGTTTCGATTCCTCGTCGCCAATCTGTTGTGAAGTTGTTCCACAGTAAATAATAAATAAAGGAAGTCAAGGGTTGGTTTAACAAGTGTATTAACAAAGTAAGAAAGTGACTAGCTCTTGGCTAGACAGTTACAAGACTGCTTTGTCTTCTGGTGTCTCGCACTATTTATAGTGACAACCGGTGTTGTTTTTCCTGTGTAAGAACGGCCGGTGTAACATATATATATATGGTAAGCGAACGTGGTTATAGTCCCGGTGACCGCAGGTTCGAACCTTGTCATAGTTAGCCACGCTGATGAGCCGCAGTAACGGCGAAACACGTTTCCGTTGATAACTATTTTATCTATAAGTAAATAAATAATGTATATATATATATATATATATATATATTTAGATTTTTCACTTATAAAACAGATAATTCAGTGAAGACCGGGGTTGTGCCAATAAAAACAAGCTCGATGATACTCGATTACAGAGTACAGAGCATTTATATGCGATTTTATGAAGGCTTACCAAAGCATTCCTTTCAGGACACCAATGATCACCATTAAAGATTTTTTTCTTACAAATATTATTTATTCAAATTAAATGTTTGTTCCTACACGTGTTTCACTACCAAGCAGGTACTTGCTTGGCAGATCACCAGGGAAATTAAATGTTTGGAATAAGGTGTTCAACTACTGACAATACACAATGTGGCGTTGCAATAGTTGAGGTCACTTAAGAAGAGAAGAGGAAAAAATAAAAATAAAAGTTAAAATTAAAAAACAAGAAAGAACAAAGATAAAAATGAAAGGCCTAGAAAATGTCTTAGAAAAGTAGCTCGTGCATTATTTCTGACATTAAGCCGACAAGCAAATAATCGGTCCCAAATGCATAAAAAAAACCAAAAAAAAAAACCGAAACAATGTGCGATAATATACTTTCACATCGGGCGGCACAATGATGACCCCCCCCCCCACTCAACAAAAAAAAAACAAAAAACTAAAACATTCAAGTCACCGCTCACAAGTTACCATTCCAATCCAATGATAGTATGGGAATTCTACATCTAATTCATCATAAGGAAAGTCAACATAAATGTTCGTCCGGAATGCCAGCGGTCAGACGAGCCTTATTTCCAGGGCTGAGTTGTTTCCCTTCGAAATAAACACACGACGAGTTGAACGAACGTCAATCTCGCAGAATCTCTCCTTTATTTTAAGAAAAAAAATCTTAATTAGTATCTTAATTAGTAGATAGAAACTATTTATTCAAAATACTGTTTCTAAAAAATTCTATTATTAAAATTATTCTTTTTAGAAATTAATTATCTAGTGTCTGGGACGTCATTTTACATTTTGGGAAAATATCTTTCATTTAATTAACTGCCGATTATTATCGTGTTGTTATTTAACGAAGCGAACAAAAAAACCTATCCCGCAGAAATTATTTAAAAAAATCATTCATATATCAAAAATAAAATGTTACTATAAAAAAAGTTTTCTACAAAAATCTAGTTATTATTTTAAATAATTTAAAATATTTCCTTAACGGCTGTGTCTGTTTACAACTCTCTGGGGAGAATATTATTCTATATTCCATAAATAAATATTACTACGGAATATCGTTATCAGAAATCTATTTTCTATTTTAAAACACATTTTTTAATGGACGGGGTTAATTTTTTTACCACTTTCCGGGAAAATATCACTCTAACTCGTTAAATGACGGGAGACTTTGTTATTACTAATATAAAATTCCTGTACAAAATACTTTTTATAAAAATCCATTGTTTCTATTTTTAGAAATTAAGACCGTGTCGGCATGCATGTTTTTTTAATTATTTTTTTCCTTAATTATTTTTTCCTCCATTCCTGCCACCCATTGTTTTATTTAATTTAATCTAATTAAAAACTAATTTAATTTAATTTAACCTAATTTAATTAAATAGTGCTATCATCCAGGTTGTTATTTCTTATTTTTCACTTATTCCTAGAGTTGATCTGTTCCTTTCTCAGTATACATATGCGTGGGCTAGTGAACCCAGTTCAGCAGAAGAACACCTCGAAAGATTTTATATATCTCATAAATAAAATATATTAATGCCGCTTATTGTTTTTACCCCCCCCCCTGTAGCAACGAACTTTAGCACAGATTCATTTTCCATCTTAAGCTGTGCTCACTCATCTTATTTGAAAATCTTGGAAACTATCCACGTACACCTCAAGAGGCCCTCCCTCTGCAAACAGAAGGAGTGTCTCTTGGGGTTGAGTGTGATTAGTCTCTAAGACACAACCTCCATTCCATATAACATCACGCTTATTTTATTCTAAATTCGAACTTTTTGTTTTTCCCCCTTCATAACATAACGCTAATTTCATTCTAAATATAAATAGTTTTTTTTAAATCCCACGATATCAGTCTTGTAAAGTGTGGGCGAAACTAGTCGACTGGAAAAAAAAAATTTTCTTTTTCTTTCTCATCCCCTAAATCCCCTAAATCTTTTAATTATGAAAAATTGAACACGTATTCCCTTCATTATTGCATTAATATATATATATATATATATATATATATATATATATATATATATATATATATATATATATACAAAACGTTTTTACTAGAAAGATAATTACCGGTAATATTTACATTACCGATATTTATCATCTGATAAAAAGAATTTATCTTTGAAAATCCCTGGATTAAGGATCATTAAATTCTTATTCAACGTTATATATATATATATATATATATATATATATATATATATATATATATATATATATATATATATATATATATTAGAAATGGCGTTCTTGTTTAGAAAGCATTGTTTATATGGTAATATGAATTATTAAAAATAAGAACGCCATACAATTCATTTTAATTTTATTAACTTTTTTGAATTTTTTTTTCAATTAAATTTTCGAAGATATACTTCATCATCAGAATTTTTAAAATAATAATAATAATAAAAAAGATATATTAAATTAAATACCCTTTTTTTCTTTTTTCTCATCGTTTTTTTTGGTGTGTTTTCAATTCGTCTGTTGTTGAAGTGAATGAAAATTGAAAAAAAATGAAAAAGTTAATAAAATTAAAATGCATTGTATCTGTATTTCTGCTCTGATGATAAGATTTCGATCTTTGAAAAGCCTTGGCTTAAGGAAAGAATAATAAACACTGGTTTATTACACAATATACCTTGCATTGAACAATCGAAATTTTAAATAAATTTGAACATTCGAACATGTTTATCACTCTTATTTCTTCTATCTTTATAATTGCTCTATCTCGTAACCTTTTCACTATAGGTCCTATTTACTAAAAGTTTACTTTTGGTTTATATTTGATTATATATATATATATATATATTTATATATATATATACATATATATATATATATATATATATATAGATTATATATATATATATAGATTATATATATATATATATATATATAGATTATATATATATATATATAGATTATATATATATATATTGATTATATATATATATATATATATAGATTATATATATATATATATATATAGATTATATATATATATATATATATATATAAATAATGTGCCATGTTCTTGAATCAAGAGACCCTCATCCCACATTCGTTTCAACAACAGACGAATTGAAAATACAAAAAAAAACGATGAGAAAAAAGAAAAAAAGGGTATTTAATATATCTTTTTTATTATTATTTTTTAAATTCTGATGATGAAGTATATCTTCGAAAATTTAATTGAAAAAAAAAGTTAATGAAATTAAAATGCATTGTATGGCGTTCTTATTTTTAATAATTCATATATATATATATATATATATATATATATATATATATATATATATATATATATATATATATATATATATATATATATGGGAAAATGAAAAAGGAAAACCAAAAAAATGAATGTTTTTTATGTGTACATCAACGTTTCGTCTTTATTTATAAGACTTCATCAGGATGATAAAATAGAGAAAAAATGTCATGCAAGCACAGATACATGTAGGGTAGACATATTGGGAAAAATAGAATGAAATAGTGGCCATCTGCTGGGTGGACGTCCGTATTTGTTGGAGAAATAGAAATGAATGTAGAAAAGAATGAGTGGGGAAAAAATGGAAGGATGGGGTGAGCCAGGACTACTGTGGCTGGTGGTAAGAGAAAGAGGTGGGGGATGAGCAGCGGTAAAGTGGATGGCAGAGAGGGAGGTGAGGAAGAGGGGGGAGGGGGTGTTTGACCAGATGGCTGCGGTTCAAGATTGAAGGGGAAAAAGTAAGTTGGAATGTTTGTGTATGGGGGGTGTATGCAGGGAAAGGAGGATGGGTAGAGAGGAAGGGGGGCTGTGATTTTGGTGGATGGGCGAAAGTTATGGTCTTAGAGAGCGTTTTGAGAAAATGAGGGAATTTAAGAAGGGGTATGGGAGAAAATAGTTGAGTGGGGGAGAGGGAGGATTTGTTGCGATAGGGTGTGAAATATTTGAAATATTTGGAAGATGATAGCAATGAGTGAGGGATTGGGGGGGTGGAGGAGGGCGGTGATTGAAAGGGTGGGTATGGAATATTTGAGATATTTGGAACATGAGAAAGTTTATTTGGACTGCAGTATTAAAAGTGTGAGGAAAAAGTAAGGAGAAAATGAAGATTCAAGGAGAAAAAGAAAGGGAAAGTAAATGGGAGAGTGTAATAGAGGTTGGAGATGAAAAAAGTTTAACCATGATCAGGCAAGAGTCGTTGTTCTGTGAGGATGATCTTGCTTATTAAGGGTGATAGGTTAAAGAAACCATTACGTTGCTTGATGGTGGTGGAGGCGGTGATGAGGGCAGTTTCTAATAATCTTCGCCGAGATTTGTTGTGGATATATTTAGTGATTTTGGCTTGTTCAAATTTGAACGCATGACCATGTTCTAGTGCATGGGAGAAAAGTGCACTAAGAGGGTTGTTGTTTTTTATGTCCCTTTTGTGTTCATTTAATCGTTTCTTTAATTCACGTTGTGTTTCTCCCACGTAAAATTGATGGCAGTCATTGCAAGGGACAGTATATAAGCCGGCATGGGATGTGGGTCTGGTCAAACACCCCCCTCCCCCCTCTTCCTCACCTCCCTCTCTGCCATCCACTTTACCCCTGCTCATCCCCCACCTCTTTCTCTTACCACCAGCCACAGTAGTCCTGGCTCACCCCATCCTTCCATTTTTTCCCCACTCATTCTTTTCTACATTCATTTCTATTTCTCCAACAAATACGGACGTCCACCCAGCAGTTGGCCACTATTTCATTCTATTTTCCCCAATATGTCTACCCTACATGTATCTGTGCTTGCATGACATTTTTTCTCTATTTTATCATCCTGATGAAGTCTTATAAATAAAGACGAAACGTTGATTTACACATAAAAAACATCCATTTTTTTTGGTTTTTCCTTTTTCATTTTCCCATCACGTCGGATTACTTTCATCCTTCTCTTCCTATATATATATATATATATATATATATATATATATATATATATATATATATATATATATATATATATATATATATATATAATTTAGACCCAGGAACAAAACATCTTTAATAAAAAGTAGACATAAGTGAACCTCCGTTTGTTTACACCCCCTACAAAATACTTTAACTCTGTAAAAATATCAATTCCCCTGATAGGATTTATGACAGACATAAACTGAGACACAAAAAAGAAAATAATTGCAATTCTAATTATAACTATTATATTAATGTTTTACTACTAATAAAGCAACACTTATCAAGGCTAAAAGCCACTTGAAATTAATGGATAAAGTTGCTGATTTCTGCATCGTGATGAATCTTCAGCAATGGTGCCTGCATGCATGTTGGAAACGAAAGACTTTTGGTGAGAAAATATGACTAAGAATTTAACCACCTATAAAATTGGTTGCCATTTTGAAATAAAGGAATTGCCTCTTAAAAGCAAAGATACATGTTGTAAAATCAAACCATTTTAGATTCCACAGTGTTTATGAGCTCTCTAGATATTAGCTCCACGATCAGTAAATTTTTATATCCAGTGATTAACAGCCGATGAATCTCAAGTGAACCTAGTGGATTGTTCAACAAGATTGGCAGTTGATGTCTATATATATATTCGGAGAAAACAGAAAGGAGAGAGATTTAATTCTGTCGGTTTCAAAACAGACAGAGGAGAGATTTGATTATGTCTGAGTGGAGTTAGCATTTGGTCTGGGAGAAAGTTGTTTTGTGGAAAGGGGTTCTGTTGTTCTGATAGAACATTCATTCACTATTTTGGTTTGACAGTATTTAATTTTTAGTGAGCGTGGAGTAAGTAAATATATAGATATGCATTTTGTTAGTTGTTTAAAATGTTTTTTTATTTCAATTTTAAACAGATAACAAAATAAATATCTATGGACATAAAAAATGCGGAACTTTAATTTTGGTTGAAAATTAAACAAAAACAAAGTTACGGAATAATTTCAAAAGTTTGGCATTTTCTCCCATTAACTAAAGGAAAGTAAAAACAAAATAAAATGTCAAAATATAAAAAAAGATTTTCTCAACAAATCAATAGTAAATTATTGTTTTGAACAAAGAATAGAGATTTCAATAGTGAAATCAAATTGAATTTATTGACCATCAAAATTGTTAAAAGTTTAAGTTATCAAAATCGGTTAATATTAAAGTTATCAAAATCGGTTAAAGTAATCAAAATCGGTTTTAGTAATCTAAATCGGTTATAGTAATAAAAATCAGTTATAGTTATCAAAATCGGTTATAGTAATCAAAATCAGTTATAGTTTAAAAAAATCGGTAATAGTATTCAAAATCGGTTAACGTTATCAAAATCGGTTATAGTAATTAAAATCGGTTATAGTAATCAAAATCAGTTATAGTAATCAAAATCGATTAACGTTATCAAAGTGGGTTAAAGTTATCAAAATGGGTTAAAGTTGTCAAAATCGGTTATAGTTATTAAAATCGGTTATAGTAATAAAAATGGGTTATAGTAATAAAAATCGATTATATTAATCAAAATCGGTTAAAGTTATCAAAATCGGTTTAAGTTATTAAAATCGGTTATACTTATCAAAAGCGGTTATACTTATCAAAATCAGTTATAGTTATCAAAATCGGTTACAGTAATTAAAATCGGTTATAGTAATCAAAATAGGTTTTAGTTATCAAAATCGGTTAAAGTTATCAAAAGCGGTTATACTTATCAAAATCGGTTATACTTATAAAAATGGGTTAAAGTTATCAAAATCTGTCATAGTAATTAAAATCGGTTAAAGTTATTAAAATCTGTTAAAGTTTTCAAAATCGGTTATAGTTATCAAAATCGGTTATAGTTATCAAAATCGGTTAAAGTTATCAAAATCGGTTAAAGTTATCAAAATCGGTTAAAGTTATTAAAATTGAATGTTATTATTAATCAAATGGTTAGAGTTTTTTGCTTTCGTTTAAAACAATTTTGAATACATTTTCTGTTTATTTAAAAATTGTAATTAGTTAAAATTTTAAAAACTTCTTTTAAACTCGAACAATAATTTAAAAAACACAATCGGATTGCATGAGAATTCCCATCTTTAAGGCTAACTTTTAAGAATCATTTTTTCTTGAATTCAAAATTGATACATTACAATAATTATTTGTTTTTTACCACTAGCTTATGTGTGTTTAGGCGAACCAAGTTTGAATACATGTTCCCTGCCTAGACATGGTGCATGCCAACCTGAGGTCTTATCAGACCACATCCCAGTTAGCAAAGTTTCTTAACTAGTGGTACAAATGAGTTCTGCCCCCCCCACCTCACTTAGAAACTGTCTTGCTTGTTTTCGGCTCTTGAAACCACCCAGAACACAATAAGCAGTTCATACCCAGATATATTTGGAAGGGTCTTGAAACAACCCGGAAAACAGTTAGCAGCTTACACCTACATAGATTTGGGAAGGGTCCTACTAACCACCACACTTAGCATTTTATTTTGCAGCGATCGTTGTGGTTTTTTAGAATGTCCGCCTCCTAATGATGAATTTGTACATATATTTTATCAATGAAAAACGTCAAACCATTAGGGAAAATGTTAAGTTTTACCCATAGAGTGAATGTGGTATTTTGGTGACTGAAACTAGTTTAAAAAATAGACCAAGAGGACGAAAGCTGACCACCATCCCACCCAACCCAATGTCGGCCTTGTACAAAAATTTGCTGTACTGTGAAATATTTTATAAATTTTAAAAGATAAATACCTTTTTTTTGTTTGTTTCTTTTTACAGTAGTAAATGATGAATTAAAAATTAAAATCGTACAGGGTAAGCCAATTATTTTATCATTTTAATTTTTAACTTAGTTCACCGTAAACAAGGCAAGTTGCCACTGTAGACGTTAAGGGGTTACTGAGAATTAGGGTGAAAGTTTAGGGGGTCATCCTAAACTGGGAGCTGTACAGCGAAATGCTTGTCCATATTAGTTTTAAATTTCTGCATGTCGGTACAGTCGGGTAAACAGAGAGCATGGAGGGAGTTACAAAGGCCGACACATCGAGGAAATAAGCTATTGGAGTAGAAAGCTATACGGCATTTGGGGACCTCCAGAGTGAGTGGATGGGATTTAGCTGAGTGTCGGATTGGTTGAGTGTATTTACGCCGAGGGGACACCAGAGCAGCAAGTTCATCGGAGCACATTCTATTGAAGTACTTGTAAAACAAGTACAAAGATACAACATTGCAGCGATGGAACAGGGGGTCTAGAGCTGGAGCTTGATGAATAGTGAGGGACCTATTAGATTAGATACTCTTTTTTAGACCTTGTCTAAGAGGGAGAGACTAGTGGATGGTGCACCAGCCAAGATGTGACAATACTCCATGCATGGGCGGATGGTGGCTTTGTAGAGATAGTATCTTGCTTTAAAGAGAAACCAAATATTATTTTATCGTATAAATCATCTACTTCATTATTGAATTACTCTCCTATTTATTCTGGATTCGTTTAGTTTGTCTCTTTTACAGCAGGATTTAATGTTGTTTTTGTTGTTGAGTTTTACGGCATGTCAACAATTGTTGGGCCATTTCAGACCGCAATCGAACTTTTTTTCTATACGATTAGTATTACACCGGCCGTTCTTACGCAGGAGAAACAACACCGGTTGTCACTATAAATAGTGCGAGTCACCAGAGACACAGAGAAGACAAAGCACAGTCTTGTAACTGTCTAGCCAAGTGCTAGTCACTTTCTTACTTTGTTAATACACTTGTTAAACCAACCCTCGACTTGACTTCCTTTATTTATTATTTACTGTTGGACAACTTCACAACAATTAGTTTGCGAATAAATTTAATTTGAAGAGATTTTTGGGGTATATGTTACGAGACTCAGCAGAGGCGCGAACGGGGTCCAAAAAAAGAACGAGAAAAGGTTTAAAAACATAAATTTGCAACAAGTGAAGTTGACCTACGACGAGAATAGATATTTTTCTACTTACCTATGTAATTTGTTTTTATTTTTACGTATTATAAATGGGTTTTCATTAGATGTAAAAAAAAAAAAGGTCTTGTTTTTTTTTTCAACGTTTTCACAAAAATCATTATGGCCGCTCCAGGTGCATTTTTTAGTAATCCCCCCCAAATCGGCCATGTTTTTTTTCGAAATTACGGTGTCAAAACTATTGATTTCTAATAAATAGCACTTCAAACGGGTTTAAAATACAAACAAATATCACATGCAAGTTTGAAACTAACTTTTACAGCTTACAGTTACTTTTATTTGTTGTAATTTGTTTTTTTTGCGTTTTTACTCTGCTGAGTCTCGTAAAAGATTCCCGATTTTTGTTTAGTAAAAGACCTGGTTTTCCAAAATGGTTTCCCATTCAGTATTGGCCATGCTCAACGTTGTTTAACTTTGGTGATTTGACGGGAACCGGTGTGTCAACGTGACTATAGACGTATGTAATGAGATTGACAGATAAAAAGATAAGCCATTACGCAACCCTAACGATAACAGCTAAATGGTGATTTCGGCGAGGAGTAGGTTAACAGTCTAGAAACGAGGTCATACAAATGTATGCATGTTAACATGTAGAATGTAACATCCCATACATCCCCCCACCACCACCACCAACAACTTGAGTGCGCTTAAGAAAATTTGAGTTCTGATAAGGTCACCATAAGGCAAAGAAAATTGCGATGCAATGCATTTCATAGGTTGATGCGATAAGCAATCGGCGTGGGAGGAAAAACAGATGAATGAGAGACAAAAAAACTTGCGTCCAACATATGTGCTTGTAAAGGGTTTATCATTGTGACTATATAACACCGAAATGCGGAAATGATAAGATTTTAGAAACTAATGAAAATTGTGATTTTTGGATGGATTCACCATGGTAGAGTGAAATGCAAAATTACCATATATATGCTCTGAATCTTGTAATATAACTTCATTGAGTATATCATTGGAAACAATTAAGATACTGGTGATACCAGATCAGGCTGCCCTGTGGCTTCCTGAGACGAAATTCACCTACATTGACGTTTTTTTTTTTTTTTTTTTTTTTGTAAAACTTAATTATGTTCTACAAAACCAAAAACAAAAACAACAGCCCCTCTCCCTTTCTCCCTCCCCTTTTTTATTTTATTTTTAGAATTTGAAGCATAAATCTTTTACTATAATGACCAGATTCGGCATTAAATAACCCAAAAAGGGTTGATATGCCGTAAAACAAAACTACCAAACCAAAAACGATGATTAAACATTTGAAGATATAAAGAACTTGAAGCATAAAAACTTTTACTATAATGACCAGATTCGGCATTAAATAACCCAAAAAGGGTTGATATGCCGTAAAACAAAACTACCAAACTACCAAACAATTAAGATATTATAAGGACTATGCGTTAAAAAAATTTTTTAAACACACACACACACACACACACACACATATATATATATATATATATATATATATATATATATATATATATATATATATATATATATATATATGTGTGTGTGTGTGTGTGTGTATCGAGGCATCATTTTTTCCTTAAGACACGTATTATTAAAAATAACCGACAACTCTTGTCTGGATATTTTTGTATTGATCCCTTCAATTTTCCGAATTAAAGTCTTAATCTCGGATAAGAATTGGCTGATGAAACTGCCGTAATTCACATTTTAGTCCAGAGTACTTTCTGACCCATCTGGGTCCATCTTCAGTGGAATAATGTCAATCAGGTAAAGACCTGGAGTGATATATATATATATATATATATATATATATATATATATATATATATATATATATATATATATATTTGGGGAGGACTTGAATGCCTACTAGACACCACCCTCGGGTGTCTACGGTCTCTCTGTACAATGGTTTGTCAGAGACTCTGACATGAGGATACTTTTTACTTGAAGTAAACCCTGACCAAATATTTTTTAAAAAATGGTGTGCTGTCTCCTCAAGCCATCCAGCACGCTTCCCGAATTGCGGACGGGGGCACCCCCTCTACTCATAGAGGGCAGCTTCGAATAAACAATTAGAAGCCGTTGACAATGAGGAAATGAATAATAAAAAATATGAATAAAAACAAAAATAAATACTGGCAGGCCGGCACCCAGGATAAAAAGGGCCCATCAACCCGTTCATACACCAGGCGGGAAGATGTAAGCAATGGTGTAAACCTTCCTGCCTCTGGAAATGGTGCTCCAGCCAATACAGAGGCCAACCAGGGTCAGCCATCAAGCCTTGAGACAAAATGTCCTGGCCCCCTATCTCTATCAAATGCAGCAACAACAAAAAGAAACATAAGAGGCTTAAAAGCCCAACCATGGACTGTTGCACAAAAGAAGGTGCTATTGTTTTGCTACCACTACTCAAAGTTTGAAAAGTGGAGCAAAACATCCAATGAGATTCTAGCTGATAAGATCCAAGAATCTACCCCCCCCCCCCCGAAAAAAAAATATATAATATATATATATATATATATATAATGTGTGTGTATTGTTACGACCTAACTGCGGGATGATCGGTACGGATTAGCAATAAGATCGTTACACATAGATTTATTTAATTTAATGTCCGTTGACACGTTAATCATCTTTGGTCAATCGTCAAATGTCGGATTAACCGGTGAAATTCGTCTTAGGGGAATTAGCGTAACCAAAGCAATAAATGACGAACACAGATACGAGTGAAATTAAAAGTCAATAAAGATTTTTATAAACAAATAGAAGAAGATGACACCACGAGAAAGGGTGAGGGAGACAGACGTGTATTTTGGAGATTGTGTGCAGATGTATGCAACATGAAAGTTCAGTCAATATATATATATATATATATATATATATATATATATATATATATATATATTTGTATAAGAAAGATACTGGCAAGAGATAGGCCAATACTTAGCTGTTTGTTCCGAAGTATAATACGGATCAAAAGTCCACGCACATACAATATAAATGATGACACGAAAATCAATAATCTCCTTGAATAGTAATCTTTGGGAATAAGAATAGGATGGATTCAATCCCCGATAAGATTGTCCTTTAAGTTCCTGGAATCGTAATCATTGGGAATAAGAATGTTCTAGGTACAACCGGCGATACGACTGTCCTTTAAGTTCCTGGAATCGTAATCCTTGGGAGTAATAATGTTCTGGATTCAACCGGCGATACGATTGTCCTTTTCTCTGTTTTATTTACACTAGCGTTCCGTCTGCCGTTTTCGCCCTCTCTGACGTATTCTTAAATTCACCTCGTGTGTTTTGTTTTTCGCGCCCTTGCGATATTCGCTGTCTGTTCCTTTTCCGGTCGCCTCCCTCTTCTCTCCAATCAGGCGGCTGCTTGAATCGCACGACAAAATCGGTTTGGAGGATGGTAGAGGAGGCGAACATTACATTTGATATTTCCCCACAACTAGCAATTCATAAAACCCTAACTTTAAGAGAATTACGACAATCATGTCATGGGAGGGTGCCTATTCTTTTACACCCATCCCTGTACAGAGCTGTAAAATTAATCTTCCTCTTTGATGTCGGCGGTGTGTCCCAGGATGGCCTCATAAATACAGCAATGGGCACTTATTCCATGGGAAAAACCACCGGTATCTTGACCCCATCAATGTTCATTGGAGAAACTCAACCATAAGACACTACGATGCCACTCTTTCTAACAAGCGTAAATGTCCGAGGTTTGAGGGCCGATTCTCGGAAATTACGATTATGCCTGGACCTTCAAAGCCTTGGAGTGGATGTATGTTGTGTTCAGGAAACTCACTTAATTCAAGGTGATTATTTAAGTGCGCTGTCTAGGAATGTTGATGTCTATTCAGTATACTTCAATTCTAACTCGAGGGGGAGGGGTTCCTGGCTAGTGAAGCGAATTATAGATTCGACGTGTGACCCTTGTTTCATGGATTCGGAAGGAAGGCTTTGCGTTCTTGATGTTACCATAAAAGATAAAGTGTTTCGATTGATTGGGGTTTATGCGTGTAACCTCCAGGCTGAGCGTGTTCCCTTTTTTCGGCGAATCGAGCAGTTCATGAACACACCTCGTTCAGTTATCTTAGCGGGAGACTAGAACGCAGTCCTGAATCCCGATTTAGATCGTGCAGGGAAATCTTCCAGGGGTACTAAGAAGGATTGCGATGCAAAAACATTTCGGGACTTTGTCGATAAGTTTGATCTTATTGATAAATTCCGAAATGAAAAGCCTCGTGATATAGTATGGACTTGGACAGCTAGACGCGGCTCCGGTATAGTACAGCTTTCGAGTTATATTGACCGGTTCATAATTAGAAGAGTCGACGTAGAATTATTAGAATGTCCAAGTTTTTATAATATAGTTTACTCGGATCATAGACTTGTTCGTGTCCGTGTAAACTTAGATAGCCGTAAACCTAGATTAGCTGGGTACTGGAAACTCAACACTTCGTTTTTCGATGTGAAGAGTTTCCGGGAACAGCTACTACTAACATATCAGCGGGTAATGACGGGGCCTATAATTGGGAATAAGTTGTGGGTGAAATTTAAGAAAACCATTAGGTCCTTTTCTGCTGACTTTAGCCAACGACTCAACCTAGAATCTAAAGCAGCAAAAGCGACACTAGAATCTGGATTAGTTCGGGCGGTGGTGGCGGGGGATAGTACTAATGTTACTATAATTAAGGCGAAGCTCGCCTCCTTGACTAGCAAGGAACACGAAGCTTCTTTAATTAGGGCTAGGTTAAAGAGAATGCCTCATGAGGTAGCAAACATGGCCGCTGAATTGCGTGCAGAGGAGCGTCGATGCGCTACCGATCGATATATCGCACGTGTAACATTGCCAGACGGACGTACCGTGACCACAAACGACGGTATTTTGGAGCCGTTTCGTAATCAATTTAAGGATCTTTTGACCAGGAAGCCCATTTTGTCTTTAGCGCATTTCGACCCCTATTTAGCTGACTTTTCTCGCCTCGGGGCGACCGAAGCGGCTAGGTGCGAAGGTTGCATAACGAACGATGAAGTCATGGAAGCCCTAAAGGAAGTCGGCCTGAATAGATCTCCTGGGATCGATGGTTTGTCTTACGAACTGTATTTGAGGTTGTCGCACATTTTTGTACCCTTGCTGACAGTTTTATTTAACGCTTGGTTTAGGAACGGGTCAATACCCGAGTACTTTACCAAGGGGATTGTGAAATTGTTACGCAAGAGCAAAGATGGTGGGGATGGGATAAATAATTTTCGGCCCTTAACTATGCTAAACACAGAGTTAAAGATTTTGGCCAAGATTTTAGCAAATCGCCTGCAGGCTGTTTTGGCTGGTCTGATTAGCCCCGAACAGACTTGTTCTGGGAAGGGAAGGACCATTCAGGAATATTTGCACGCGATATGCTTAATCACTGAGAAAGTCGACACAGAATCCGCGCTTATCAATTTAGATCAGTCCAAATCATTCGATAGGTTGGACCATCGCTACTTGGAGGCTGTTTTGTCATCGTCCGGTTTTGGCCCGCAGTTTCCCTCCTGGATTCGCTTCCTTAATGCAAACCCCGGGGTGCTGGTGGAAGTGAATGGTTTGAGGTCAAAGCCCTTCAGATTATCCAGATCTCTTCGTAAGAGTTGTCTGCTTTCACCGATGCTCTATGCAATTGTGTTTGGAACCCTTCCTTCACAGGCTCAGAGTGAACCCGGTCCTACGCGGGGTTACTTTGCCAGGTGCTTGCACCACACTGAAGTACTCGGCCTGTGCCGACGACGTAACAGTGCTTGTAACGAGCAGTGCCGAGATAAGTGTCGTCGACAGAGAAATCAGAATTATGAAACGGTAACAGGGGCCAGAATTAACTGCGACAAGTCTGTTGGCTTGCGCATCGGTGCCTGGAAAGGTGTATCTATACAGGGACCCTTCAGCTGGACTGACGGGCCTTGCAAGCTACTCGGCGTCTGGTTCGGTCCTGATCTCCAGCTGGAAGCAAATTTGGTCGGAAGTATTGAAAGCGATTCGGGCCGCAGCTGGTCTGTGAACCCGTAGAAATCTTTCATTAAAGGGGAGAGCGGAGGTGTGTTAATCACACATTTATCCGATCATCCTATATCGTCTATCAGTACTCCCACTCCCGTCGGATACAATGCTTGAAATGCAGCGGGCTCTTTTCAGGTTTTTATGGCTTGGTAAAGCCCCTATGGTCCGTCGCGAGATCTGTTATCTACATCCTTCTGAGGGCGGTCTGGGTATGCCAAGTGTTGAGATTCGTCAATATACGCTTCAGCTTTATTATCTGGATCGAATGTGTACACCAGTTGAGGGAAACGGTGGCTTCTGGAAGGAAGACATAAAGAAAGCCTTTCCGACTTTGAAAAGTGTGCACTTGGATGAGGGGGAGGCACACAGGTTGCCCCGAGGCGAGTGCTCCTTTTATCGCGAGTGTCGACGGGCCTTGAAGTTCCTCTTACGGGTGAAGGAAAGCCTCTCTGACACCCAGCTGTTGTCTCGTAAGGCATTGTATCGGGTTTTAGTGAGGGGATCTGTTCGAGATGAGGAGACTGAGAGGCTCGGTTTGTCGAGGGGGTGCCTGGGCTAAAGGTCTTCGATAATGACGAGGCATCTCTGGCCTGGCTGATTATTAGAAATGCTATCTGGGTCGGCAAAAAGCATCACGCAGCTGGCATTAGGGATTCGCCTATTTGTTGTCGTTGCGGTGACGAAGACGAGACTGTTAGTCACGCCTTTGTTTATTGCCGCATCGTCGTGCCGCTCATTAAGTTAGTTGCAGGCCTCATGGTTCGCGTACTGAATGTAACGTCTTTCGACCTGGAACCGATTAATATATGTAGCAATTGGGCTCCGACAAATGATAGAAAAAAACGATTTGTACACTATTGCTTACTAGCATTGTTGAGAAGTGTGATATCGCAGACACGTATGAAAGTTGTCTACGACGGTGAGACCTTCGCTGCTCTCGACCTTATTCGAATTTTCAAGTGTCGTCTGAAGATCCGCATTAAGGCCGAGAAGGCGAAACTCCCTTCGGCAGATTTTGGTGAAAAATGGGTGACAGTTGCACGATTGTGTCGAGTGAGAGGGGCTAGACTAGAGTGGTATCTGGACGTGCCTTAGGCAAAGGATTTTGGGTTTCTCCAACGAACGTTGATCTTGTCCCGTCTTATCCCGTTTAAGTCTAGATAAGTTCACCCGTTTTTGACTATTATTTTTGTTCATAACTTAGCTAGTATATGAATGATTTCATTAGGGTCCTGTTTTGTTTTCATCCTAGCCCCCCCCCCCGTTTTTCCCCCAATTTAAGTTTTTTAATTCCCCAACCACTTTCCCGATTAGGTGACAGATAGCCTGATTTGTCAGAAATGCAGATCACCTTTCGAGATTTTCGAAAGAGGTGATAAAAATAAAGCGTTCGGGCCTGCATCGCGTTTCGACTGGCAAATCCGCATATCTGCTACAACTTAGAAATGGGGGATCCTTATACTAACAATGAGACTTTTTTCATTGTGCATAAATTAATTTTCTTTTTATATATAAAATTTTATTACCCAAATCCCCATCTCATATTGTATAATTATGAGTTTTAAGTAGGATAGTCATGGTATAAATTCTTTTGGTGTATGGTGCATAATTGTAGTATGAATGTGGTATTTTGGTGAATGATGGTCACGAATGAAACTAGCCAAGTTAGACAAGTCAGAATAAGTTAGTGAAGACCTATCTTTTCCCACCCCCTTTTTGGCCTTGTGCCACATTTCTGTATTTTTTGTGCAGAATAAATATTGAATCCAGTAAGATAACCTAATTCTCGGATTGCTTTTTTTGCGTTATTCTCTTCCAAAGATCATCTGTTAAGTATATTGTTGTTTTGTTACCATTTGTCACTATTGCTGAATTCCTTGTTATCGCTGCCTTTATTGTTATTGTTGTTGTTGTCATTGAACTGACTTTTTCGTGGTTAACCTTTTTTTCTTTTTTTTTTACCACTGTTGTATTTTTTTGCTACTTATTTTTTTTAGTTAAGTTTAATAACCATAATGGCGACGGCTACTTGTAGCCCGAAGCCGGCAGACGTTATGGAAATTACCGAGGAGCAAAAGGGGTCGGCCGAGGCTCCTCCTGGATGTTTAGAATGGAATAAGCCTCCTAAAGTTGTTATAAATGTCAGTGAATTTATTCAGAAGGCAAAACAGTGCTTGCATCTAGTTACTGATACAGGTTTACTTGTTGACATTCCCAAACTGGAGGAAATTTAAAAAAAAGTATTATCATGTTTGTCGTTGACAAAAAGACGAAAAAAGTCATTAGATCGTCTGCAGATCTTATTGCGAAATTACTGGCAACAGCAGGATATAGACCACTAGAAATCATAAGATGTAAAGGTTACAATACTTGGAACACTTTGTTTCTAAATGAAGAAACTTGTGTAAAACTATCCCAAACGGAGATAATAACAAAAGACTATATTCTTCGAATGGAATATATGGGCAAACGGCGAACAGCTGTGTCAATCTTCAACTTCCGTTCCATGTAGACGGGGAACATTCAGGGGCTTTTTTTCCTGAAATATGGAGATATCACGTCTGTAATCTGGGATGAGCATCCAGGGATATGGACATTCGAAGTACTACTTGACAAGAAAGATTTTGAAGTATCCCATATTATATGGTAGTAGGCGAAGAAAAACTACCGGTAATTGTGGCTGGACGAAGGCCTGTTTGTTGGGCGTGTGAGGAAGTCGGCCACCTCACCGTTGAATGCCCCCAAAGAAAGCCCACGACAATTAAGACACGAGTGGGTCAACACTTAGGGGTTCCAATGACGACAAGAATGGGGATGCCCATTAATTCACCCCCTTCAAAATCTACTGACAACGATGACTACCCAGTGCTCCCTGATCTAAGTAAACTGGATGACAGGGAGCAAAACGAATGGATTATTGTACCTGGGGGAAAAACACCTGGTCATCTATCACTGGACGAAATGCGGGAGCAGGAAATGCTTTCTAAAGATCCTGGCAAGGACAAATATATAGAGGTGCGAGAGTTGAAAAATAAGCTTGACAAGAAAAAAGTACCGGAAAGCCCTAAATCCCCCCAAAATATAAGTTCACAGTCTTCTGAAGGCGGTCTAGGTCTGCCAAACATCGAGATTCGACGTCATACACTTCGGCTTTTTATCTAGATCGAACGAGTTCACAATCTGAGGGAAACGGTGTCTTCTGGAATGAAGACACTAAGAAAGCCTTTACGGCTTTTAAAAGTGTGCACTTGGATGAGGGGGAGGCACACAGGTTGCCCCGAGGCGAGTGTTTCTTTTTTCGCGAATGTAGACACGCTTTGAAATTCTTTTTAAGGGTGAAAGAAAGCCCTTCTGACACCCTGCTGTTGTCCCGAAAGGCATTATATCGGGTTATGTTGACGGGGACTGTTCGAGATGACAGGATTGAGAGGCTCGCTTTGGCGAGGGGGGGGGGGAATAACGCTCAATCTGGCCTTGGGCGCCTGGGTTACGGTGCTTTGATAATGACGAGGCAACATTAACCTGGCTGATGATAAGAAATGTTCTCTGGGTCGGTAAGAAGCTTCATTCAGCTGGCTTGGTGAGTTCACCGACTTGTGTTAGATGCGGCGATGAAGACAAGACCGTGAGTGATGCCTTCTTTTATTGCCGCATCGTTGTGCCGCTGATTAGGCTTGTTACAGGTCTCATGGTTCGCATACTTAACGTATCGTCTTTTGACCTGGAACCTAGCAATGTATGTAGCAACTGTGTCCCAACAACAGATAGGCTGAAACGTTTTTTGTTCTTAAGTATACTAGCCGTTATGAGAGACGCGATATGGAAAACTGAGACCTTCACTTCTCTCGACCTTATTACGATTTTCAAATATTACATGAAAGCTCGCATTAGGACCGAGAGGGTGAGACTCTCTCCGGCAGATTTTGGTGAAAGGTGGGTGAGAGGTGCGCGACTGTGTAGAGTGACTGGAGCTAGATTAGAGTGGTATTTAGACGTGCCTTAGGTATAGGATATTGGGTTACAAAAACGAAGTTCGATTACGACCAAGTTATAAGTTAGTTTAAAGACCTGTTTCTGTTAATTTAAGTTCATAATTTAGCTAGTGTGTGAATGAGTTTATTATGGCCCCTTTTTATTTTCGTCCTTTTCCCTTCCCTAATTATTATTTTTTGTTGCCCCATTTAGTTCGTAACTCTCCATCCCATCACCACCTAGGTGACAGAGCGCTTGATTTGCCAGGATGCAGGTCACCCATCGATATTTTCGAAGGTGGTGTTGTTAAATAAAGCGTTGGGGCCTACATCAACCTCTCTTTTTAGATTTCGACCGGCAAATCTGCGTATCTGCCACAGTTTAGTAATGGGAGGTCTTTTACTAACATCAACATTTTTTCATTGTAAATATTCATATATATATTTGTACATAATTTTTTATTACCATACCTCCCGTTGCATATTTTACATATATGGGTTTTAAGTAGGATTTTCATGGAGCAAATTCTTTTGGTGATCGGAGAAGGATGTATAGTATAAATGCGGTATTTTGGTGATTCATGGTCCCGAATAAAGCTAGCTAAATTAGATTAGTTTAATTTGTTAGTGAAGACCTAACCTTTCCCATCCCCCTTTTCGGCCTTGTGCCACATTTTATACGTTTTAGGTATAAATAAATACTAATCTAGTAAGATAGTCGAACTCTACTTACCAGGCGCTTATTTCTTCACTCTGTACTCTATTTTCTTAATACACTTGTTTCTACTTTATACCGTGTTCGTGTCTTCCTTTCGGTCCCTTTAACAGGGCCACTACAACTTGGCGACGAAGGATTCGAAGATCTACTCTCTCTCTCTATTTTCTAACCACCAGACAACAACTAGCAATCTGGAATTACGTCAAATTTTTCTTACGTACTCATCTTTGAATAAACGAAATGTTTTTCAAATGAAAAAAAAAACCGAGCGTAAGACAAACACTGGCAAATGCACGAGGAAATTAAAGACGAACGTGGAGAAAGCTACACAAGCACCAACGTTTTGAAATAAGTTTATCCGGCGCACAAAGAAAAAGAAATCTCGAAAATCGGATTTTTTAGGCAAGTAAATTCACGTGATTTTTTTTTGTTCTTCGTCTCTTACGAAAAAATATCAACTAAGTTATTTTTCCTAGAAGGACACTCGTGAGTCATTATTTTATTCCGGTACTGAGTTAAGATTTTTAACAAAGGAATATAATACAATTCTTTTTTCTCTCCAAAGAGAAAAAAAGAAAAATACTACCGCCGAAATTAAAGACCTTATTTTTTTTTTGTTGTCAAGCAAAAAAAAAAAAAAGGGTTGACTTTTATTTTTTTCTGGTTGAAGAACTAATTACGTTAGCAGCGTAATTTAAAAGAAAAGAAAAAAAGAGGTGTATTGTATAAAGACACAACAGTAAACATGGAAGATTTCAAAGCTATGATGTTAAAACTCGTAAAATTCCAACCGAACAACAGGCTCAAATGGAAGCTAGGTTTTAAAAAAAAACTGCTTGTCCAACAACAAAAAGCCGACGAACAACGACGCATATTTCTTCCCTCTGTACACTATTTTCTTAATACACTTGTTTCTACTTTATACCGTGTTCGTGTCTTCCTTTCGGTCCCTTTAACAGGGCCACAACACTTACTTAGCGAAAAGAATTTGGGACGTTGAAAGCGTCTTACTAAGCAAAGTGAATTTGATACGCTGAAACCGTATAGAATGTTTTTGTTTATTAATAACACACATATTTGCGTGCGTGTACGGTACCCCAAAATATTGTCCCAGTCCAGACGGATTTCTTCTTTACTTTAATGTTTACGCTTATTTACAAAACATAAGATTCGCCTCATTTAAAACATTGGATTCATTAAACTTACCTAGAACTATCTCTATATATGGAGTCGCTTATTATGTAAACACGCTGCACTCAGCCAGTTAGTAGTAGTGGTAATAATATTGATCCAGACGGATTTCTTCTTTACTTTAATGTTTACACTTATTTACAAAACATAAGTTTTGTCTCCTTCAAAAAGATTGGATTCGTTAAAATTGCATAGAAAACAAAACAAAAAACACTTGCTGAAATTCTTTTGCATTATCAATGTATTTAGTGATTTAAAAAGTACTGAATTCTTTTGTTTGCGACTGTCTTTAGTCATTTAAAAAGTGTTTATATTTTTTACATAACACGTAATACTAAATTGATTTTACGCAAGCTTTTACAGAATTTGAACCGAATCTAAATGCACTTACTTAGCAAGCAAAATAATCATCGCAAACTACATAAACAATAGATGGCATTTTTTCTGCTAAATCAAATCTAACTACATTTCAAGGATGTTGTCGAAATAGGTAGAACTTTCATAGAGATGATATTCTCCTAACCATAAGATCTACTAACAGGGTATATGAAAAAAAACTGTAAAGAGGCTCCGTGTTCTCTTAAGAAACTTTGGATCAAAAATCTACTAATCTCTCCCTCTTTGACAAGGTCCAAAAAAGAGTCGCCAACCTAATAGGTCCCTCACTGTCAACCAAGCTCCAGCCCCTGTCCCATCGCCGCAATGTAGCATCCTTGTGCTTGTTTTACAAATACTTCAATGGATTGTGCTCCGATGAATTGGCTGCTCTGGTGCCCCCTCGTCGTAAGTTCACTAGACCCACTCGACAATCGACTAAATCCCATCCATTCAATGTGGAGGTCCCCAGATGCCGGAGAGCTTTCTACTCAAATAGCTTCTTTCCTAGTGCTGCTGGCCTCTGGAACTCCCTCCCTGCCCCCTGTTTCCCCGACGGCACTGACATGCAAAAATTTAAAACTAATGTAAACAGACATTTCGCTGCGCAGATCCCAATTTAGGTTGACACCCCTCAACCTTCTCCCTTTTCTTTCTTCTCAGTAACTCCTTACGTCTACAGTGGCGGCCTGCCTTGTCTTGGGTGAACTATGCGCATTTCTCAATTTACATAATTAATTGCTTTTTAACTTCTAATAAATTAGTATTCGCAAATATACACTCATGATTGTTTTCTTCAGATTTCCACATGTATTTACGCTATTTTGCTCGCTAATAATCTTACTTATATTTCTTTTATTATTTATATATATACATACATGAAATGAGTTACGTAGTTAATATATCTATGACGAAACTGATTGAACAGTCAGTATTAATCCATTGAAATTTTTTTTCCTTTTTCTTTTCTTAACTAAAAATATTTCTATGTATGGGGGAGGGTAAAATAAAAAAATTGGGGGGGGGGGGCAACATTTTTTTTCCTTTTTTGTTAAACTAAAAATATTTCTATTTATGGGGGAGGGTAAAACAAAAATCGGGGTAGGGTCGAATTTTTTTTTCTTTATTTTCAACTAAAAATATTCTTGGTCATAAACAAAGAAAATCAATGTCTAACCACCCAAGAAATATGACTGGGGCTCCATCGGTTTACGCGCGAGCGTTCATTTCTGACGCGACAGCCTAGCAAAAATATGCGATCGGAGGGAGCATATATTTGCTAGTACATTTAATAAAAGTCAGCTTTCTAAATACATTTATCTAGCTACTCATATATGGGATCTGAAAAGATATTGGCTTCAAACTCACATGACAGTTAATTTAAAAACTAAATCCTATAAACCCTTAGACAGATACAGTTCTTTATGTAGACATGACGCACTCAAAATCATTAAATATAGGGGTAATCTATTAAATAAAACAGATGAGATATTACCTAATTGCTACATAAAAATTGATACAAGCAAAACAATTTTAAAGTCCCTTAATTATTCTATGATCTCTCACTCTCTCTCTCTCTCTCTCTCTCCCTCTCTCTCTCTCTCTCTCTATATATATATATATATATATATATAGAGAGAGAGAGAGAGAGATAACGAGAGAGAGAGAGATAACGAGAGAGAGAAAGAGAGAGGGAGAGATAAAGAAATTTATACACATTTCGGCTTTTCTCTCCATGATTATTTAAATCTTTTAATACCTTCCATAATTCTTTTCTTCCCAGGTTAAACCTAGACATAACTAAATTTAGCCTCATATGGATAATATTGTGTCCATCTTACATTTATTCACTACTGGTGTATATTATCCATATTTATTTGCTGGTCTCTGCTTGTTTTAATAAGTAATATTTATACTCAACTATAGCTTATGGACCTTCTTTGGGCATGCTGGAGTGTCTTACCTGGTGGTTTTCTGAACTTAGCTTATTCTTTAATAAACTATTGTATGAAATTCTATGAATCTTCAAATCATTAAATAAATGATAACCTCATCCTAGTCAAATCTAGATTAACTCCTTGATCATAGCTATCTTCTACTAACTTAACTGAGACTTATAATTAAAATTCTTCTGACTTCTTAACAATCACATATTTGCTGTGTCTAAGGTGTCTTAACTGCCATTGCCCGTACGGAGCTGACTGTTAGGTATTATGATTTGACCTTGTGTCTCCGATATTGTCTGAAGATACGTTTCTATCGGATAATATACTACGGAAATCAATTGTTTTCTTGAATGACTTCTCTATGATGTTGTGGAGGGAGGTGAAGAAGAGACAGTTTAGAGTCTTATAAATTATACTGTAAAATAAAATAAAATATTTCCAAATTGACCTGGAAGAGAAAACAATTATCCTACAATAAGTTGGAATTGAATGTGTGGTTGAAATTTAAGATGTGGGAGAAAAGGAAATTTTGATAATCGTTTAGTTTAATGACTATTGTACTCGTATATTTTCGTATTTAAGTTTGTGTGGGTTTTACTTTTTGTCGCATTCTTTGTATGTTATTGAATAAATTCCAGCATTATTTATAGGTGCGGTGTTTCTGTATTTTGAGTTGTTTTGTGATATTTTTTATGGTTTGTGATTTAGTTTGTATGATTGAGATTCCTAGTATGACTATTTATCGCAGAGAATTTTGCAATTTATGTCTGTAAGTAAGGTAAGTGGTCTGTGAGTATCAGAAATCGTGCTGTGTTTTCCTTCTCTTTAATAGTTAGGTGCATATTGAAGGCTTTCCTTTTAATCATTTAATATAAAATGTTTCGGATATTTGAGGTGTTGGAGATAATTTTGTATACTTTCAGAGAACGTAGATAGAAACACATTACGAGGGCTGTTTTAATTTTGTTATTGTGGGAAACTGTATGTAATCGTTTTTAGTTAATTGGTTTGCGGTAGATCTGGAAAGTTAAAATTTATGTTACTTTTTAGAATGTCTAGTTTATATAGTGTGATTGGATTCTTTTTATTGTAGGGAATTTATGGAATGTTAAGCAGTGACTATCTTCGGCAATGTCTTCTATTTTTATGTTTTGAAAGAGGAAAACATGTACATCGAAGTTTTGGGGAAATGTATATTAAAAAAGGCCAGATTCTAAAGATTGTAAGAATAAAGAAGCTAAAGTATTGCCGGATTGGTTACCCATTGAGAGACCAAATCTTAGTTTCTAGATGCTATTGTTGAATTTAATTGATATTGATGATGGTGTATTTGAATATTTCAAAAAACTTTTGTTTACCCAAACAAGGTACAACGCCACTGAGACGTAAGGGGGCTACTATGAATTAAGGGCATCCTAAGTGGAGAGCTGTGCAGCGAGATTCTTGTTCACATTACATTTAAACTTCTGCATGTTGGTTGGTACAACCAGGAAAACAGGAAGCAGGAATGGAATTCCAAAGGCTAGCAGTCTGAGGAAAGAAGCTATTTTAGTAGAAAACCCATCTGGATCTGGGGATCTCTATGGTGAAAGGGTCGGATCTTACTGACTGATTGACTGATCAGAGGTATTTACGCAAAGGGGGTACCAGTGCAGCATACTAGTCGGACCATATTCCATTAAAGTACTTGCAAACAAGCACAGGGATGCAACATTGTGGCGATGGGACATACTGGAGCTTATTAGATAGTGTGGTACCTATTAGATTAGACTCTTTTGGACCCTGTTCAAAGAGAAAGAGAGAGGGGTTAGTGGTTGGTGCACTAGCCCACATGTGACAACAATAGTCCATACATAGGCGAATGGTTGCTTTGTAGAGATATAGGATACTGACAGGTGCGAGAAGTTTTGTAGCTCATTAGAGAAAGCACACCTTCGTTGCAGCATCCTTGACAATGTCTTCTATATATATAAGTGATTGTTGGAAGAGATTAGTTAAATTTTAATGGAAAGATTCAAGATATGGTTTAAATAAATGTTTAGGAATCGCCCTCTTAGTTAATATAACACACTGAAAGACAAAATAAACATGCAACAATTAGTGTAGTTGAGAATTGAATGTGTGGCTGAAATCTAAGATGTGATAGAAAAGGGTATTTTTGTGATCGTTTATTTTTATGACTATTTTCTTATTTAAGTTTCACTGTGTTTAACTGTTTATGTCGCATTACTTGCATATTATTGAATAAATTCCAGCATTAATTGTGGTTGTGGTGTTTGTTTATTTTAAGTTGTTTAGTGATGTTTTGGGCGTTTTGTATAATTCAGACAGCAGAGGGTTTTGCTGTTTGTAAGTAACGTTATGGTCTATAAGTGTGAGAAGGAATGGTTGCGTTTTTCTTCTGTTTGATAGTTGTGTGTATATTAGAGGCTTTCATTTTAGCTTTTAATTTAAAATATTTCGTTTATTTCAGGTTTCTTTTATATTTCATCTTAAGATATTGGTGACCGTATACTCTGAGAGAGGACGTAGATAGAAATCAATTATGAGGTATGTTTGAATTTTGTTGTTGTGTGAGTAAATTTGTATATAGTCGTCTTTGTTCGTTTGTTTGCGGTAGACCTGGCAATTTAAAATGTCTGTTATTTATTAGAATGTCCAGTAAATATATAATGTTATTGGATTCTTTTTCATATGAGAAATTTAGGGAATGTTCAGCAGCGAGTATTTTGTGTGTGAAAACAAGTATCTCGAATTCTTTACGTAATCTATATTCAAAGTAGCAAATCATAACGATTCTAAGAATAAACATCCAAAGACCACATCTTTGTTTATAGTGACTATTGTTGAATTTAAAGTAGATGATGTTGATCATATAATATATACTTAAAGACAAAGAAATTATGCAACAATTAGTGTAGCTGAGAATTGAATGTGTGGTTGAAATCTAAGATGTGATAGAAATGAGCCTTTTTGTGATCAACGATACATAATATATTGAGCATATGTCAAAGATTGCCGGAAGAGAGGGGTGAAAATAGTTTTTTTCATGTTTCGCAAAGTGGTTGAAGCATTTTAATACGTATATTGACTTATGAGGAATGCTTTCTAGGCTCTTCGTGAGTTTGTTATTCAAACTTTTATTTCAAATATTATTGAGAATGTCACCTAGATTTCTTATAAGGAACATACAGTTTTGTGACTTATTGTGCTACTATATATGTATCGGTAACTATAATAAAGACACTGTTCGTACGGGGGTATTTTGTTAGTTAGTTTTAGAGAAGCAGTGTGATGTTGAATGGTAGGGTGGTATTCAACGTGGTATAGTCATGTTTTTTTGTTTGTTCTTGACTAGATTTTAAAAGTTATGGTTATTTTATTGATGGTGTTTAAGTTGGTTATTCAGTATTGTGCTTTTTATCAATGTATGTTGTTCATGTCTGATTATCAAACCGCGGCTAATATAATAATATCTGCACCGTGGGAAAAATGAATGCGTGCCAACATGTGTCATTTAGGTAGAATCATGTCATTGGGTGACGAATGCGATGATAACTACTAAGATGAAACCTTTGGTAAAATACATAAAATTATTTGTGTAGAATATTTCTGGTGGATGATAATGAAAGATTTGAATTCGAAACAGCGAGAAAAGAAATGTATGTTGAGTTTGGAATTATTTCAGTGTTATATACACCCGTTCCGATAGGTGTATGAAGTCCTTTAAGCATGTGCGTTGATTGCCTCGTCGCTGTCGCCGCCATCATAGTTGTGAGCCCAGGTTGCTTTCTCGTCTGTTGTCGCCGCTGTCGCCGCTATCATAGCTGTGAACTCCAATTGCTTTATCATTTGCTGTCGCCGCCATCATAGCTGTGAACCCCAATTGCTTTATCGTTTGCTGTCGCCGCCATCATAGCTGTGAACCCCAATTGCTTTATCGTTTGTTGTCGCCGTCATCATAGATGTGAACCCCAATTGCTTTATCGTTTGTTGTCGCCGCTATCATAGCTGTGAACCCCAATTGCTTTATCGTTTGCTGTCGCCGCCATCATAGCTGTGAACCCCAATTGCTTTATCGTTTGTTGTCGCCGCTATCATAGCTGTGAGCTCCGGTTACTTTTTTCATTCGTTGTTGCAAACCACACCGTTAGTTTATAAAAAGGTTTATTCAAATGACAGAACAGAAACATCGCTCCGTGTATGTCAGAGAGAGAGAGAGAGAGAGAGAGAGAGAGAGAGAGAGAGAAACAGACAGACAGACAGACATACAGACAGAGATTTCACTACATCAGTTGCGGAAACTTATCAAAGCAGAGGGCTTCCTCTAGGAAGCAGCCATTTATTTCAATTGGGGCAAAGCGAGTATCAGAGCGTTGGTGGTGAAAGAAGAGAAGTTTCTGTTTTAGACGCATTAAAAGCAACCAGCCACATTTTCCCCATTGCACTACGTGCTCTAGGTCGGAAGATAGAGAATCAGAAAAATCTGGATCATTAATGCTCTTGGTTGTGTTGCCATAGTTGATGGTGTCGTCTGTATAAATGTCGACGAATGATCTTAGAATGTGTTTAGGGAGATCATTGATGAATACAAGAAAGACCGTTGGGCCTAGAATCGATCCTCGATCCACTGATACTATGTGTCCATCATCGACGTCTTTTATAAACCTATCAGAGAGAAAGAATTTGATGGTTGCTAGGACATTTCTAGATAGTCCATAGATAGCAAGCGTGTGAAGTTGACATTTATGCAAAACTCTATCAAAGGCCTTTGATATGTCAAGATCTATTGTTCTAGAAGCGAATCCCCCGTCTATAGATTAACTAATCCGGTGTGATATTACAGTCAGAACATCAGCTGTTAATTCTGTCAGGACGAAATCTATATTGCTTGTCACTGAGTATTCACACGAGGTTAGGCACAAGGCCAGTTTTATCTTACTCCCACAAGTAAGATGTGACCCAAGGTCGGGTCAGGAAAGTGGGATTTGAAAAGCCAGCGCCCGAGAAAGTGAGCACTCTGGCCATTAAAAATTGCCTAGGCAGCCTCGTCGGTATTCCCCTGTAGGGGCGCCTCAGGCAGTAAGCAATAAACTTACTCCTCCCCAAAGAGGGGAGGCGAAGCCTGGGAAGGTGGACCTCCTAGGACTGCACAGGACAGACCCATAGACCGGCGTAAATCAAGCCCCGAAGGCCAAGACGATACCAGTTTATGGGGTGTAGTATCCATCGGAACAGATACTACACTTTGATCTTAGCCAAAAGGCCAATTGCTGCAAGCAACTTTTTTATTTTATTTACTCCTCTCCAGGAGTTAGGCACAAGGCCAGGTTCATCTTACTCCCACAACGTAAGATGTGACCCAAGCTCGGGTCGGGAAAGTGGGACTTGAAAAGCCAGCGCCCGAGAAGGTGAGCACTCTGGCCATTAAAAATTGCCTGGGCAGCCCCGTCGGAATTCCCCGGTAGGGGCGCCTCAGGCAGTAAGCAATAAACTTACTCCTCCCCAAAGAGGGGAGGCAAAGCCTGGGAGGGTGGACCTCCTAGAACTGCACAGGACAGTACCTCAGACCGGCGGAATCAAGGCCCGAAGGCCAATACAACACCGGTCTACAGAGTGAGCATCCATCGGAACAGATACTACACTTTGATCTTAGCCAAAATGCCAATTGCTGCAAGCAACTTATCAGTTGCAACGATAGTAAATCTAACATCAGCTGTCAATAACAGACTGTTAACAATTCTTGAAAAGGAAGGAACATCAATGCAGTAAATGATGCAACACTTTCTATTACACTTGTGTTAATTTGACTTTGTGTTTTTTGTTCAATCTCAATTTTATCATATTCTTATAGTATAACCCTATGAATTTTGTTATTTGTATTCTTTTTATAATTATATATTCTTACAAAACCAATAAATAAGTAAAATTTATTGGACAAAACCTGTACTTGCCAATAAAATATTGACACATTTTTCAAATTACTCCAATTTCATGTAAGTTAAACGTCTTATACAGAATAGATAAAGACAGTAATATAACAATTAAATAGATTTAATGTCAAAATACTTGCTGTTTTAAGATTTAAATATAATCTCTAGACGCACTTTATATATATTGTATTTATTTTGAAAAGGTTGAGATTTCATGTTCGATCCGAATGAACGGTTCAGTCTGAAATCAAATTATATAGAATTATAAATATATATATCAGATGTTATATATATATATATATATATATATATATATAATATCCATAGCGCTTTCAAATAATCTCTAGACATCAAAAAATGCAATAATTACAAAAAGTGTATTAAATTTTCTCTCTCTCTCTCTCTCTTTCTCTCTCTCTCTCTCTATCTCTCTCTTCATATATATATATATATATATATATATATATATATATATATATATATATATATATATATATATATATATATATATCGAATGCTGATTTGAAAAATAAAATAATAACAATTAATATCATTGAGTTATAAACGATTTATTTTCTTGGATGAAACATAGCGTACATTTGTTTTATACCAAAGGATAGCTGGCCTGTGTGGCAATGCCGCACATGTTTTTGTAGTTCCTTGCCATCTTGATGTAGCCGTTCATTCCCCATTGTTTGCCCCAGCTGAAATGAGAAACACAAAAACAAAGCCATTATATACACTTGTAAAAATTAAAAAAAAAACATTATTTGTATTATCTGATATATGCGTCTTCCAGCTGCACATATTGTATGCAGCAATGCGAAGAGAAACAGAAAAGAAATAGTTGAATGAGTGAAAAGTAATAGGAGTGGATAGTGGATAATAGCGTTTCTATGAATGTAAGGAGTTGTAAACGTATGTAGAATTTGTAAATGAAGAACTTGAGGTTTATCTAATATCTAAAGATATATTTGTCGGCCATGATATTTTAGCTGTGTCCGTTGATGTTTGAAAGAACCGGGTCTTTGGTCGATGTGTTTTTTTAATTGGGACGAAATATCGAAATGAAATCAGCATTATTATGTGTTAATTTTCTTTTCTGCTATATACATTTTCTTTGCTTATTAGCCTTTTCCTGTTTATACCAATATATATATATATATATATATATATATATATATATATATATATATATATATATATATATATATATATATATATATATCAGACATTCTTTTAATCAATGAAACGGGCGGGTGGAAAAAAAAGAAAATTGCTAAAATTTTCCGTAAGGCCTTAATGTCTGACCCTCTAAGAGGAAACGTCAGAATGATAAATCAAAAACTAAGAAAATCGAATGAGATATGAGGGGAAAATTGTTATAGTTGGAGAAAACGATTGAGAGAAGAAAAAAAACGTAAATCTCTCAACGTTATGGTGGGTTTGTTCTTCAAAATCGTTGCCTCGGAGGCTTGTGAAAACGAAATGACCAACCACGAAAGGTCGAAATCTTCGATAGAGTGCAGAGTGTTTTGAAATAAATAACTTAAAAACAGTTTCAGTAAGTTAAAAATATACAGATCCGTTTAAAAATAATTTTTCGACCGATTGGTGACACTTAGTAGCTTGTTTAATTTTCGAACCTTTAAATCAAGTAAATTACGGTAGCCATATTGAATCCTTAGTCATGAAAACCTTCTATGAATCGATACCAAATCTGAAAATAAAAACTTACAGAAAATCTAAAAACTGACAAGCTATGCAGGCAGACAAAAGATTAACTTCTCTTGCGTTTGGTAAAAGTTATTTGTTGTAAAGTTATTTTTCACCCCATTTTTGCGTTGTTAACTATAATGAACTGTTGTCAAAGTTTCGTTTCACACAAATTCATTAATCATCTCTGAAATTTCAAACAGTATGTTCTAAGTCTTATGTTAATTAATTTGGTCTGCACATCAGTAAATATTATCGTTTTTATTCCATAATATTGTATACTTCTCTTCGTATGTGACTTAAATGAGGTACTGATATCCTTGTACATAAATAGATATTAAAGCGCTTAAAAAAAGAATGTCAGCTTACCTGTTCTTAACCAACCAGTAATCGTTTCCGTTGTCACTTCCGTAACCAACGGCCAAGACTCCATGATCCAAACTGGTAGGACTGCAACTATCAATTTTGTAAATACCATGTGAATAAAGTTGGAAGGAGTAATCGCTTGCATCAATGGCTACGGAGATGGGACCGACAGTTGCTACAGCTTTCTGGAGTGCCTCTTCACTGCCGGATTTCACGTCAACGTGGCCGGTGACTGTGGCGACAACTTTGGATTTGTGAAAGTGACAGTCGCCATCCTGAATAATAATAATAATAATAATAATAATAATAATAATAATAATAATAATATTAATAATAATAATAACAACAACTCTAACTACTACTACTACTACTACTACTACTACTACTACTACTACTACTACTATAAACGCACAGACAAATAAAATATGAAACTATAGATCCGTATACACGTGCATATATAACACACACAAATACCTACATTCATATCAATGCAAATACACACACATATTATATATGCATTCAAGTAAATGAAGCAGATCCATATGTATATTTGACACATCTCTCTCGATATACAAACATACGTATACATAAATTAACAAAAGTTGCAACAAAGAATGATATAGAAAAAAAACTCACCGTCAAAATACCCTGAATGCGTATTTGAAAAAAAACAAAACAACAACAGTAGAATGCTAAATTTTAAGAAAGGCAGAAATGTGCCAATCTTTAAACGCACTATGTATCATGCTTACATGAGAAGCTAGAAATAATAAGATTTAGTGACGCGGCAGTTTTTACATATTTTTAAATTTTACACATAACGCGTATTCATATTTACATCCACACAAGACCCGTGGTATCTGATCAGATAATTTAAAAGTTTATTGACTCATAAAGTATTCAAACAAAGAATTCAAATACAAATTGACCATTAAGCCATGGCTTTTTATCTTTGAAAAGCACATTCTTAGACAACCTCTAATAACTTTACATATTTAAATCTGTAAAACGTCTTTAAAAACGTTGATAAAACAAACAAAAAAGATGGTAACAGATCTATTTTTTTTAATGACCCAAATCGGATTGAAATTTCGAATCCATCCAAATTACTTTTAGAGAATTTCTACACATTAAAAAAAAACGATTATTTTCTAGAATCAGCTACTCACATAAAGGGGCATGTGAAGCCCCCATTCCTCCCCTCAATTAAAACGGTACTCTTTATCCGACAGGACTTCAACACTGCCACATTTCTAGACACCTCTTATCCTGAAAGAAGACCGATTATACGCCAACTTGAAAAAAGAAATTATAGTAAAAAAATGTGAACCCACAGTTGAAAGGATTGCTGCTCAAATATATGATGGGGTCTCTCGTTGAGAAATACGTTTGAACGCCTGCCTATCATACGAATACAATGTTGGTATTAATTAAGTGGATACAATAATATCGGTGAGACTGCAAATATATATACGTGTGTGTGTATGCATGCAGGCATAAATATATATACATGTGCATTTTCTCATTGAGTTTATGAACCATAGAAAAAATACTTACTACACCCTTATAAGGATAATCAGCTTCAGCCATGATTCCGCCATGTTTTTTGATACAGTCAAACCCATTATCCATAAGTCCGCCATCGCAACCCTGGTTTCCTGAAGAAGGGGAAAAATGGTGAAATATGTAGTAGCGATATTTGTCGTCGATATTTTATGTTGGGAACCGTTTTTTGCTTACATCTTATCATAATGTTTAGTTGTTGTATGCCCACCTGCAACCGAAAACTACGTCATAATTCATTGCTATTACGTCATATTCTCATTCTCGAGTGGCGTTTTGCCTTGGTAAGCAATGACCTCGAAAGTAAAAAAATATATTTACAAAAATCAAAGATTAAGAATGATTGTCTTACATTATTTTTTTTTAATGTTGATTATGTTACATTTCATTTTTTGTAATTTATTTGTTTATTTTGTTTGCAATACTTTTGAACGAATTCAATTATTTATAAGGAAGAACATTTTTACCTTAATCCCAGTTGAGAATATTTTTTTCTTTCACCAACGTGGTGCCCCCAGAAGGAGAGCGACATACGTATTTTTAAAATTTAATTATCCACGGATGCATGTTTCGTCGTTTACGGCTCATCAGCGTGGCTGAACTGAGCGAGATTCTAAACCAGGATCCTAGAGTCTAAAGCCTGAAGCTCTACCACTGAGCCAATCCCAGCTAGTGTTGGAATATATCGCTTTTTATAAATATAATCTGTTTGCGATACATTTGAACGAATTCAATTATTTGTACGGACGAGCATTTTTACCTTAATGCCAGTTGGGAATAATTTCGCCATTCACCAATGTGATGCCTCAGATGGGGAACGCTGGTTTCGAATATCACTAAGTTCAGCTACGCTGATGAGTTGAAAACGATGAAACCCGTGTCCGTGGATAATTAAAATGCAAAAATACATTCCATTGATTCATATTTAAAGCATACAATTCCATTTATCTATATAATCAACCGAAAGTTTGCAGATTAAATTGGGCCATTATTTGTCTTTTTTAATAAAAAAATTAGCGAGTCAATGGATTTCTAATTCTTTGGGATTATTTTGATAGAATAAAAGACACATTCTAGCTGAGAAATAAGAAAAGGATAAAATAAAAACAATGGTTTTTGATAGAATAGAATTAATAGAATTAAATTAATAAAATTAATAAAATAAAATAAATTAAATAAAATAAATAAATTAAATAAATAAATTAAATAAATAAAATTAAATAAATAAAATTAATAAAATTAATAAAATTAAAGGATAAAATAAAAAGAATGCTTTTTGATAGAATAAAATTAATAGAATTAAATTTATAAAATTAATAAAATAAAATAAATTAAATTAAATAAATAAATTAAATAAATAAATTAAATAAATAAATTAAATAAATAAAATTAAATAAATAAAATTTATAAAATTAATAGAATTAAAGGATAAAATAAAAAGAAATAACTGTAATTTTATCAGAAAAAAAATAACCTTCATTAAACTAAAACTAATCCTAAGTCCGGGACGGTAATATGAGAAGAAAAAAAAAAACTAACATATACTTGTTCTTCAACAATTTTTTTAGTTGAAACACAATATGCGCGCAGGGTGGGGGCGTTTTTCTCAAGTTTTACCCATCAAATTTTCACATCATAAAGAAACATCATAAAAATTTTTTTTTAACAAATTTGCTAATTCAATTTTTTTCAGCGTCTCAGTTTGTTAAGTAAATATTAACGTACATAATATCCCAAATATCTTGAAATTCTAAAAAGTTGTTTGTAAACAGGATTGTTTGGGCTAAAAAAAAAAAAAACAACAAGGAGGACAATTAAACTTGTATAGAAAACTGAACCTCATGGCTAAAAAGTAATTAAGTCATTTCTTTTTTAAATGACTTATTTTTTCTGGTCTGAATTATTCAGTGTTTAAGCAATTAGTTTTATAAAACGTTAAAGGTGGGACGAGAATCGAATTCAGTTTTATGATAACAGCGTTGAGTCTGCGTTTGAACCGGGCTCTGTTACGGGCCACATGCGTTACAATCGCGTTGTGACATACTCGGGGATTGTAATACTTGATTGTAACGTTACAGTAACGCCGTGACAACGTCACAAACGTCCCAGCCAAAATGCAAGGTGTTTGCAACGATGCAAGAACGTTTAGGTTGACTAAGTTAACAGTGGCTTGTTTGTTGGGTTTTAACGACCTTTCAACCCTTATAAGGTCATCTCAGGTCAATAGTTAAACCGTGACGGATATTCTTAAGATGCGTCCATTTAATCTGCGCGTTTAGCGATGAAAATCTATTACAAACTTAAGCGTGACAGACCGACGAACTCAGCCAAAGAGAGATGAATAGACGGATGTAAAAAATAAAACGGTTTTAGTGATCAAGATGTCATTTTAAGCGTGACAGTTATGTATTATTCATGATATAAATGCATGTTTTGTATATTAATGTTTTATAGATTAATTTGTTTTCGGGCGTATCAGGCCTCCGCCCAATCTCGAGAGACAATGGATACCCCCTGTAACGGTGTCACCGCCAGGAGTCTATTTTAAAACAAGGGTTGTGCAATAACTAACCACAACTTTCTTCATTGCTTGGGTCTAGTGGCATGAAGAAGTACAGGAATGCCGGGATAAGCAGAGAGTCGTCACGCATACAGCACCTCGTATTCCCAAATGGTAACATAGTTTAGTACCGACAGAGTTCAACATCGCTTAACTTCCGTGATTTAACGGGAACCAGTGGGTCAACGGGATTATGCCTTATATTATGCAAACAAATAGTCTGTAAGTGATATAGTGTATTCGACACAAAGATAGGACCCTGACAGGCCCTACCACTCCAGGTCAGAGTGGACCTACTGGCAGTTAAAGGGATCACTCTCCACTTCCCAAAGATCCAAAATTAGGTCCCCACCACCGGATGCAGAACTGTGCATGATTCAGAAAACGTTTCAAAACTCACCGCAGTCACCGGAACAATCAACCAACTGCTGTTCCGAAAGAGAGATCAGTTTTTTAGTCTTTTTAAAATGTTGTCCTTCCAGCGATCCAGTTGTAGAGAAAGCCCAACAAGATCCACATTGTTCCTTAAAATGAAAATAAATAAAGTTTAAGCAAATGTTACCATTTAAACGTATAATTCTACGTAAAATCTTCGGACACATATATTTTTAAGGGAATTTAATTTTTTATTTTATTTTTTTCTTCTTATTATTTTTCGTATAAACTGCCAAATAGAGTGTTATATACATTGGGACAATCTTTATTTATTAATTAATTCAAAATCTTAATAAATATTAATCATATTTAACAACGAACTAATAATAATATTATTCCCCTAATTATTTGAGAATTAGAAACCAAGTTTTTAATTTCGAGTTTTTATTTTTATCTAGTTCTTTATGATAAACTACTTAATACTTTATTATTTGTGGTGATTTTGCGTTATTTTATTGAATGTTTTATTTTATTTTAGATTAATTATATTCTCTCGTTGAAGCGATCTTAAATTCTGTGTCCATCTTTATTGACTTAGCCGAACGGACGTTTAATTGGTATTAATTTATGTTCACTAATTTTATCATTATGTTCACCCTTCAACAAATCTCTTCTTTCAATATGAAGTGTAAACATTGTAACTTATTAATTTATAGATCTCCTGGTTACTAATAGTAATCCCATCATCCGGAGTTATACTAATACGATCAGTTACATAACCTATTATGTATAATAATAACCTACTAAAATAATCTGAAAACTATATCTATAATACTAACATTAATATATATAGATGTCCAAAATGTAAATGAATAGTTGTTTTGATTAACCTATCTTTATTTTTATTAAGACAACAAATAAAAAAAATTAAAAAAATGTATATATGTATATATTAGGAGAGTTTTAATTACCTACTAGAAACTATCCTCGAGTGTCTTTGGTCTATCTGTACAAGGGTTTGCCAGGACAACATGACATGAGAATACTTCCCCCTACAAATAAACCCTGACCAAATATTCAAAATAACGTAGTATTTGCAGCACAAATAAGATCCCCTCAACACGGCTTTACACTTGCTCATACGAGAAATAGTACACTTTCTCCTAGTTATGTTAGCTCAAGTAACAGCACTCAGCTCGATACTCCACCAGACTAGATGAATTTTTTTGTCCTGGAATCCGGTAAGACCAAGAGACCATAGTTAACTGGTCAATTTTCTTTTACTTCTTTACTAACTCAATGTTTGACAAGTAAAGGAAAACTTTAATGGTATATTCGAATATCTATGTATCTCATATAGATATCAAGTGTTAGCCCCGGGAAGGGCTTCTTGATTGTCTAGATTCTAGACAATCAAGAAGCCCTTCCCGGGGCTAACACTTGATATCTACATGAGATACATAGACTCTAGAACGTCGACTGAAGTAAAATGAAATATATATATATATAGAGAGAGATATGTGGGATACTCATTAGTTTAAGGAGTTAAATTTATAAAATAAACGATACTAAAATAGTTTTTGTTTCACGAAGAATTAGATAATAATCGACACAATAATTGTTTTACAAGAAGTTTCGTGGCATTCATTTGCTACTCGGTCGCGATCGCAGACACCTGCAAGTCGTGGTTCCGATCTCGATAATCAGTCCGACAGAAACTGGGCCATTTCTACGACCTTTTATCTGTCAGGCTGAGATATTCGTCCGGAGTAGTCCTAGTAGGTCCACCCTCCCAGGCTTTGCCTACCCTCTTTGGTGTGAGGTAAGTTTGTTGCTTACTGCCTATGGCGCCCCAACCGGAGAATGCTGACGGGGCTGGCCAGGCAATTTTTAAAAGGCCAGAGTGCTCCTTCTTTAGAGACGCTGGCTTGACACTTCTTACCTCCCGGCCTTGTGCCACATCTTCCTGCGGTGGGAAGTAAGTAAATACCACAATTTAGGTGTATTAATAACGCAATGAAATACAACTTATTGAAGAACAGTAAGTAGCAGAGTATACGTGCGTTACGCTGCATTGCCGTAATATATTCTTCAACTTATCAACACGCATTGCATCATCATAAACGTTGTTAGTAATTAAAACTTCATTTACATTTCTCTCCCCTCTCCTCTCTCTGTAATTTGGCTTATAAATCACAACTATCACTTCTCTCTATATATTAACTTGCATTAGCTTCTCAATTAAAACTTTCATCAGGTATGTTCAACCCATTCTTACTCTCCGCTTATCAAGTGTGAATAACGAATCCGTAGCAAAAAGGACGAAATATCTGCATTAAGATGGCCCTAAGTACTAGATTTTGAGGGTGTTACTCAAATATTGTGCGTTACTTACTTGGTTTTTAATTTCAGTGACGAAACCTTTTTTCCTCCAATCGACTTCCGTTGGAAGGCCACTGACGTCAGTTTCATCAAAGGTCAATGTTGGTGTGTTCCTTGTCATGTTTCGGGAAATAAACCCATTCATCATTGCAGCAAATTCACGACCATGCTGAAAAAATAATAAACATAATGAGTAATGAGCCCCATTTAACAATCCTGCAAATTTTCCTGACACAATCCTAAATTTCCATTTAAGACAGTTAGTCCAGGATTCTGAAAATGTAATTACATAGTTGCCTTCATAATATATATATATATATATATATATATATATATATATATATATATATATATATATATATATATATATATATATATATATATATATAATATCTTTATTATATATATATATATATATATATAATATCTTAATTATATATATATATATATATATATATAATATCTTCATTATATATATATATATAATATCTTCATTATATATATATATATAATATCTTCATTATATACATAAGAAAGTCTTATTCTAGGTATTTAACAAAGAAGTTATGCGAAATTGGTTCAGTGATTTCGTTCCTTCCTTCTTCAGAACCCACACCTTAATCCACATACCTAAATCTTAATCTTTTAATGAATCGCACATGGAATTCTGCAGATAGGTGTTAATCTCTTCTTTTGAAATCCCATATGGTATTAGTGCGTTAGTAAATGCAGTCGATATAATTCGGTTGGGTTTAGACTTGACTTCGCGAATTTATAGTCTGGTATCCATTATAAAACTATAAGCATCTATGATTAACTTGAATAAAAAAAAGACAGAAATAGCTTATAAATGTATGACTTACCATATCTGCATATTCGTTTATGTCCAACCAAAATGTCTTCAATCCTTTGTCAGCTTCACGATTGTGGTAAATGACATGACGGAAATTTCTCTCCCAGATTACACGTCTACAAAATGGAATATTATTCTGAATACAGAAGGGGCATAAAGAAATTTTCAAAGGATTAATGAGAGCATGGCTAATTTGATTTATGAAGACAAATTGGAAAATGTGGGTAACAAAAGAACACGGAATATGGGCTGATCTAATTGAAAGCTTTAAAATGTATAAACAAACATTAAAACTATAGACATTTTTAACAAATATTTCAAAGAGAACAAGCAATTTTATTGCTCACTCCAATCAACATCAAACTTTATTGAATGAGAGAACAATTCATTAGGCGAATATGTTGCCAGTGAATGTCAGCAATGGAACTAGTTTTTAAAATAACATTGATTTTGTGATTACTGTATAAAGGATGGCGTTGAATGCATAGGCCTTTCCGACTAGTCGATTATTAAGATGTGTTCTGGACTTACCTCTGAACTTCAGTATCAGCCCTGTCGTATCCTTTATTGTATTTAAGTTTGAATCCCTCCCATAGGTCGTCCAACCTGGAATCGGTCATCTGGGACAGAACTGCCGCAGGCAATAAAACTAACAAAGCAATAAAAACCTTCATCCTGAAAGGAAAAAGAAAATAACCTGAAGCTACAGAAATAAACGATAGCACTCAAAGAGCGTAAACATCCGTCAAGGCTGAGCTCTACTACTACTACTACTACTACTACTACTACTACTACTACTACTATTGGCACTGTGTGATTGGCCCTATTGATGCCTTCGTGGCGTATAAAGCCAGCTATGTTGAGTTCAACCCTTTTTTCTCTGATTATATATAAAACATCTATAGAAGCATACGTGGAATAACAAACCAATCTATCTATCTATCTATCTATCTATCTATCTATCTATCTATCTATCTATCTATCTATCTATCTATCCAAGTCTGTTTCTTTCTATCTATCTATCTATCTATCTATCTATCTATCTATCTATCTATCTATCTATCTATCTATCTATCTATCTACCCTATTCCGTTCATATCTATCTATCTATCTATCTATCTATCTATCTATCTATCCAAGTCTGTTTCTTTCTATCTATCTATCTATCTATCTATCTATCTATCTATCTATCTATCTATCTATCTATCTATCTATCTATCTATCTACCCTATTCCGTTCATATCTATCTATCTATCTATCTATCTATCTATCTACTCTATTCCGTTCATATCTATCTATCTATCTATCTATCTATCTATCTATCTACCCTATTCCGTTCATATCTATCTATCTATCTATCTATCTATCTATCTAGCTATCTAGCTAGCTAGCTAGCTAGCTAGCGAGCTATCTAGCTAGCTAGTTAGGTAGCTAGCTAGTTAACTAGCTAGCTATGGAGCGCGTGTTAATCAAAAGAGACACAGGTTTCGCCCATTTGGATAGCCGGAATTTTATCAAATCATTTCGATTTGAAATGACCGTGCGAAACTCATCAGCCTTTCATAATCGTTGAACTTGAAAGAATCCTGTATACATTTAATGAACTCCAAAATGTGTAGAATTAAAAAAAAAAATACATATTCTGCTTTTGTACTTTTTACGATCGAACACTTTCATCGATTGTTTTTCTGCTGATGCAGACAGCCTTTCTATGTGTGCCTCCTTTGCATAAATACAACTTAAATTCTAACGAACCTGCATACGTAAATGCTTTAATAATGTGAGTTTTATTTTGTAAATTCTTCTGATGTTTCGGATATGATTTTCACATTTTCCTTCTGATGAGTCACATTTATTGAAGATCCAAAATATATAACTGTATTTTGTTTGTCCGAGTGATGATGAAACGGACCGCAAAGAATTGGATCTATTTAAGAAGAATGAATAAAGATGTGGTCACTTGAATATCTTTTTCTATTTTTTATATACACATGCTACGGAGTTAAAACTTAAAGTCTGATTACAAATACTTAATTATACACACACACACACACCCACACACACACACACATATATATATATATATATATATATATATATATATATATATATATATATATATATATATATGTATATATATATATATATATATATATATATATATATATTAGTTTGTTCGAAGTTGCTTTTATTAATTTTGTTGTGCAGGTAGATTTTATAATAGTACAGTAAAGGCTTCTTATTCTTCTTTTCCTACTTATTATTATTATTATTATTATTATTATTATTATTATTATTATTATTATTATTATTATTATTGTTGTTGTTGTTGTTGTTATTATTATTAGTAATATTATTATGATTATTATTAATTATTATTATTAATTATTATTAATATTATTGTTATTATTATTATTATTATTAATATTATTATGATTATTATTAATTATTATTATTAATATTATTATTATTATTATTAATTATTATTATTGTTATTATCATTATTATTATTTTTATTGTTATTAATAGTGTTATTTTTATTATTATTATTATTATTATTATTATTATTATTATTAGTAGTAGTAGTAGTAGTAGTAGTAGTAGTAGTAGTAGCAGTCGTCGTAGTAGTAGTTGGATTCAACAGTTACGCTTACATTATCGCGCAAGTAAATTAAAATTACAATATGCAGATTCGATCTGACGTAGAAGATTATTGCAAAATGATTTTTAGAAAGAAAATAAAACTATCCCAGTCTGCTGACAAAACCTTAGCACACTAAAGCCGATGACATGAATAAAGCCCGAACCACTGATACGTTTCCTAGGTACAATTCAGCAGACATGAATTTCGACGCATAGAAAAAATTGTGTATGCGTGTGTGTAAGTGGTGAAAGTCAACTTGAAAAACCGTGTGTGTGTGTCGCACATATTACATATGTTATGTAAAAGAAAACGGCGGGGCGACCAGGAAGTGTTATTGGTTGCTAGAGCGTGACTTCGAGTAATCATTCGTTGATACAATCTGCAATAAAGGAAGTGGGTGGTTTCGGTGGGCGGCTTCTATTCAGTATCATGTACGCATGCTTACATGAGAAAAGTTAATTTTATACATACATAAACGTAATCAATGGA
>OY744537.1:21549225-21606725 GCA_963556195.1 Sepiola atlantica
CGTGATCTCGTTTCAGTCTTGATAATAGACGTGATCTCGTTTCAGTCTTGATAATAGACGTGATCTCGTTTCAGTCTTGATAATAGACGTGATCTTGTTTCAGTCTTGATAATAGACGTGATCTTGTTTCAGTGCTTCTCAGAGACATTTAAATTTGTACAATTATGAGACATTTGAACATATCTGGAGTAAGTTCGCTGAGTTTGAATATTTCACTTGCCTTATTCACTACGCTTGTAAATATACTATGATCTTCTGTATTCTTTTAGTTAGATTAAATATATATTCGTTCATTGCTGTTTTTTGTTTTTTAATTATTTATTTCAACTTTTGATCACTAAAATCAAAATCAGAAATATATATATATATATATATATATATATATATATATATATGCGTTTTTATATTTAAAATGTTCATTTTATATTTAAAATGTAAATTTTATAATATAAAGCAATTGTAATAGCTCAATAGTGTGAGGCTAGGGCTATGGTATATAATATTTTTTATTTAATTGAAACCACGCCAAATGTTAGAAATAAAAGATTCACAAACCACATGTTTTTATTTCCAGCATACAATTGTTTTGGCTTACTACCAATAGAATTATCTTATTTTATTCCTGGGGGTGGGTATCTTTAGTGCTCGTATACAAACATAGAAAAAAAAGTTCAGGCAAGGAAAGCCGGGATTACAGTCCATACTCATAATTTTTTTATACTAATGGAGCTGTTAATTCCTAAAGGTCCAAGTTTTTTTTAATCGTTGTATAGTACAAAACACAAATTAATTAGTATACACTGATTTAATGTTATATATATATATATATATATATATATATATATATATATATATATATATATATATATATAATAAATATTTGTTATTGTTTATTATCTATGTACATATACGTGTCGTCCTTAAACCGGGACTCATCAGCATAGAGATATAACTATTCACTACCGGACTACAAGTATTTTTCAACTCAAATCCGACGTCTTTAACTGCTCGGCTAATTTTAAATAGCAAATAAACGATGATAATTTTAACACTTTATCGGCGGCTTAACGTCTAAGTATTCTACTTCTTTTAAGGAAAGGAACGATGCATCATAAAGCAAGTGACGTCATGCTGTGTCAATACTACCATTACAGTGCTCTCTCTCTCTCTATATATATATATATAAATTTTATAATCATTAAATCACTACACTAATTAATTTGTGTTTCTGTACTATACGAACTTCCTTCAGAGTGTTGGCTTTAGTTTAGGCTTATTTAATGTTTATAAAGATTTATAAAGCTCTACTCTGTATTGAGCATTTTTGAAAAATATTGTTTTCAGTTCATTCTATCAACATATTTGAATTTGAACACTATTAATATATATATATATATATATATATATATATATATATATATATATATATATATATATATATATATATATATATATATATATATATATTTGTTGTGAAGTTATTCCACAGTAAATAATAAATAAAGGAAGTCAAGTCGAGGGTTGGTTTAACAAGTGTATTAACAAAATAAGAAAGTGACTAGCTCTTGGCTAGACAGTTACAAGACTGGGTATTTATCTACTCCCCACAGAGTAAAATGTGACACAAGGTCGGAAAGTGGGGTTTTGATAAATCAGCACTCTAGAGGGAGAGCACCTATTACCTTTAAAAATTGCCTGGCCAGCCCCGTCGGCATTCCCCGGTAGGGGCGCCTCAGACAGTAAGCAATAAACTTACTCCTCCCCAAAGAGGGGAGGCAAAGCCTGGGAGGGTAGACCTCCTAGAACTGCACAGGACCAGTCTCGTGCAGTATCCATCGGAACAGATACTACACTTTGATCTTGGCCAAAAGGCCAAGAAAGCGACTGAACGACAGTTACAAGACTGGTTATTTATCTACTCCCCACAGAGTAAAATGTGACACAAGGTCGGAAAGTGGGGTTTTGATAAATCAGCACTCCAGAGGGAGAGCACCTATTATCTTTAAAAATTGCCTGGACAGCCCCGTCGGCATTCCCCGGTAGGGGCGCCTCAGACAGCAAGCAACAAACTCACTCCTCCCCAAAGAGGGGAGGCAAAGCCTGGGAGGGTGGACCTCCCAGAACTGCACAGGACCAGTCTCGTGCAGTATCCATCGGAACAGATACTACACCTTGATCTTAGCCAAAAAGCCAAGAAAGCGACTGAACGACAGTTACAAGACTGCTTTGTCTTCTGGTGTCTCGCACTATTTATAGTGACAACCGGTGTTGTTTCTCCTGTGTAAGAACGGCCGGTGTAACACCCCCCTTTGAGAATATCCCCTCTGGGGATTAATAACGTTCTTTTTTACTTCAGCTTCAGCTTGATGGCTGCTATCACCATATCCTCCAATGGTTCTGTCTGCTTAGGTATCAACCTTGATAACCCGTCTGCATGACCAAATTTCTTAGATGGTACATACTCCATTTGAAAATTGTAGTTAAGAAGAATGGTACCCCATCTTTGGAGTCTATTCGCAGTGTGTTGTGGTAGTCCCTTTTTCGATCCGAAAATCGTTAATAAGGGTTTGTGATCTGTTTGTAACAGAAATTGTCTACCGTGCAGGAAACGATGAAATTTCTTTACCGCGAATATTATGCTTAGAGCCTCTTTCTCAATTTGAGAGTATTTTTTTTCGGCTGGTAGAAGTGTTCGGGATGCATGGGCTATGGGTTTTAATTTTCCATCATCCATTTTGTGCAATATGCATGTTCCTATACCATAGTTGCTGGTATCGCTTGCAACTACAATATCGCGCTTGGGATTATAATGTGCCAGAAACAAGTCAGACGTTAAGATATCTTTAATTTTCTGAAACGCTTCTTCGCACTCTTGCGTCCAGACCCATTTTTGGTCCTTCTTTAACACTTCATTTAAGGGTGATCTTAGTTTATGCATGTTTGGTACGAACACATTGTAGTAATTCGCCAACCCTAAAAACTTTGTAGAGACGCAATATTTTCTGGAGCAGGCATGTTCCGTATCGCCGTTGAACGAACGTCAATCTCGCAGAATCTCTCCTTTATTTTAAGAAAAAAATCTTAATTAGTATCTTAATTAGTAGATAGAAACTTTTTATTCAAAATACTGTTTCTAAAAAAATTCTATTATTAAAATTATTCTTTTTAGAAATTAATTATCTAGTGTCTGGGACGTCATTTTACATTTTGGGAAAATATCTTTCATTTAATTAACTGCCGATTATTATCGTGTTGTTATTTAACGAAGCGAACAAAAAAACCTATCCCGCAGAAATTATTTTAAAAAATCATTCATATATCAAAAATAAAATGTTACTATAAAAAAGTTTTCTACAAAAATCTAGTTATTATTTTAAATAATTTAAAATATTTCCTTAACGGCTGTGTCTGTTTACAACGCTCTGAGGAGAATATTATTCTATATTCCATAAATAAATATTACTACGGAATATCGTTATCAGAAATCTATTTTCTATTTTAAAACACATTTTTTAATGGACGGGGTTATTTTTTTTACCACTTTCCGGGAAAATATCACTCTAACTCGTTAAATGACGGGAGACTTTGTTATTACTAATATAAAATCCCTGTACAAAATACTTTTTATAAAAATCCATTGTTTCTATTTTTAGAAATTAAGACCGTGTCGGCATGCATGTTTTTTTAATTATTTTTTTCCTTAATTATTTTTTCCTCCATTCCTGCCACCCATTGTTTTATTTAATTTAATCTATTAAAAACTAATTTAATTTAATTTAACCTAATTTAATTAAATAGTGATAGCATCCAGGTTGTTATTTCTTATTTTTTTTACTTATTCCTAGAGTTGATCTGTTCCTTTCTCAGTATACATATGCGTGAGCTAGTGAAAGATTTTATATATCTCATAAATAAAATATATTAATGCCGCTTATTGTTTTTACCCCCCCCCTGTAGCAACAAACTTTAGCACAGATTCATTTTCCATCTTAAGCTGTGCTCACTCATCTTATCATTTGAAAATCTTGGAAACTATCCCCGTACACGTCAAGAGGCCCTCCCTCTGCAAACAGAAGGAGTGTCTCTTGGGGTTGAGTGTGATTAGTCTCTAAGACACAACCTTCATTCCATGTAACATCACGCTTATTTTATTCTAAATTCGAACTTTTTGTTTTTCCCCCTTCATAAAATAACGCTAATTTCATTTTAAATTTAAATAGGTTTTTTTAAATCCCACGATATCAGTCTTGTAAAGTGTGGGCGAAACTAGTCGACTGGAAAAAATTTTTTTTCTTTTTTTTTCTCATCCCCTAAATCCCCTAAATCTTTTAATTATGAAAAATTCAACACGTATTCCCTTCATTATTGCATTAATATATATATATATATATATATATATATATATATATATATATATATATATATATACAAAACTTTTTTACTAGAAAGATAATTACCGGTAATATTTACATTACCGATATTTATCATCTGATAAAAAGAATTTATCTTTGAAAATCTCTGGATTAAGGATCATGAGACCCCTCCTTGCTCTTGAACTTCTGATATTTTAATAAATATTGTATTTGTTCAACTTTTATTTCCATCATTCATTTCATGAATTTATTGCTCTATTCAATATATTGAGCTTTCTATTATCAATATAGAGTATTATTTAGGGATACGTTATTTATCTTTAAATTCTTATTCAACGTTATATATATATATATATATATATATATATATATATATATATATATATATATATATATATATATATATATTAGAAATGGCGTTCTTGTTTAGAAAGCATTGTTTATATGGTAATATGAATTATTAAAAATAAGAACGCCATACAATTCATTTTAATTTTATTAACCTTTCTGAATTTTTTTTTTCAATTAGATTTTCGAATATATACTTCATCATCAGAATTTAAAAAATAATAATAATAAAAAAGATATATTAAATACCCTTTTTTTTCTCATCGATTTTTGGTGTGTTTTCAATTCGTCTGTTGTTGAAGTGAATCAAAATTGAAAAAAAAAAAAAAAGTTAACAAAATTAAAATGCATTGTATCTGTATTTCTGCTCTGATGATAAGATTTCGATCTTTGAAAAGCCTTGGCTCAGGGAAAGAATAATAAACACTGGTTTATTACAGAATACACCTTGCATTGAACAATCAAAATTTGAAATAAATTTGGACATTCGAACATGTTTATCACTCTTATTTCTTCTATCTTTATAATTGCTCTATCTCGTAACCTTTTCACTATAGGTCCTATTTACTAAAAGTTTACTTTTGGTTTATATTTGATTATATATATATATATATATATATATATATATATATATATATAAATAATGTGCCATGTTCTTGAATCAAGAGACCCTCATCCCACATTCGCTTCAACAACAGACGAATTGAAAACACATCAAAAAAACGATGAGAAAAAAAGAAAAAACAGGGCATTTAATATATCTTTTTTTTATTATTATTTTTTAAATCCTGATGATGAAGTATATCTTCGAAAATTTAATTGAAAAAAAAATTGAAAAAAGTTAATAAAATTAAAATGCATTGTATGGCGTTCTTATTTTTAATAATTCATATATATATATATATATATATATATATATATATATATATATATATATATAATTTAGGCCCAGGAACAAAACATCTTTAATAAAAAGTAGACATAAGTGAACCTCCGTTTGTTTACACCCCCTACAAAATACTTTAAATCTGTAAAAATATCAATTCTACTAATTATAACTATTGTATTAATTTTTTAAATTCTAATTATAACTATTATATTAATTTTTTTACTACTAATTATAACTATTATATTAATTTTTTAATTCTAATTATAACTATTATATTATTTTTAAAAATTCTAATTATAACTATTATATTAATTTGTTTTATTCTAATTATAACTATTATATTAATTTTTAAAATTCTAATTATAAATATATTATTTTTTTAAATTCTAATTATAACTATTATATTAATTTTTTTACTACTAATTATAACTATTATATTAATTTTTTAAATTCTAATTATAACTATTATATTAATTTTTTAAATTCTAATTATAACTATTATATTAATTTTTTACTACTAATAAGGCAACACTTATCAAGGCTAAAAGCCACTTGAAAATAATGGTTAAAGTAGCTGATTACTGCATCGTGATGAATCTTCAGCAATGGTGCCTGCATTAGACCTCTTCAAAATTGACCTTTTTCTTCAAACATATGGAAACTGCTATTATTCCCATTCTCCAAGGTCTAAATTAGCTAAATATACCAGTTATTGTGATCTTGGACCTTGGCTATGCCTGCCTCAAGAGCCATGTAATTTTATTGTTGACGTTTTTCAAAAACGCTGCAAAATTTGGGATATTATGTCCTTATTTTCATTGTAGCTTTTCAGAGGTTGATGCTATAGCATTGAAAGTGGTACCAAATGAAAGCTAACAATTTTGAAGAGGTCTATGCCTGCATGCATGTTGGAAACGAAAGACTTTTGGTGAGAAAATATGACTAAGGATTTAACCACCTATAAAATTGATTGCCATTTTGAAATAAATTGCCTCTTAAAAGCAAAGATACATGTTGTAAAAGCAAACCATTTTAGATTCCACAGTGTTTATGAGCTCTCTAGATAATAGCCCCACGATCAGTAAATTTTTATATCCAGTGATTAACAGCCGATAAATCTCAAGTGAACCTAGTGGATTGTTCAACAAGATTGGCAGTTGATGTCTATATATATATATATATATATATATATATATATATATATATATATATATATATATATATATATATATATATATATATATATATTCGGAGAAAACAGAAAGGAGAGAGATTTAATTCTGTCGGTTTCAAAACAGACAGAGGAGAGATTTGATTATGTATGAGTGGAGTTAGGATTTGGTCTGGGAGAAAGTTGTTTTGTGGAAAGGGGTTCTGTTGTTCTGATAGAACATTCATTGACTATTTTGGTTTGACAGTATTTAATTTTTAGTGAGCGTGGAGTAATTAAATATATAGATATGCATTTTGTTAGTTGTTTAAAATGTTTTTAATTTCAATTTTAAACAGATAACAAAATAAATATCTATGGACATAAAACAAAATGCAGGACTTTAATTTTGGTTGAAAATTAAGCAAAAGCAAAGTTACGGAATAATTTCAAAAGTTTGGCATTTTCTCCCATTAACTAAAGGAAAACAAAAACAAAATAAAATGTCAAAATATAAAAAAAGATTTTCTCAACAAATCAATAGTAAATTATTGTTTTGAACAAAGAATAAAGATTTCAATAGTGAAATCAAATTGAATTTATTGACAATCAAAATTGTTAAAAGTTTAAGTTATCAAAATCGGTTAATATTAAAGTTATCAAAATCGGTTAAAGTAATCAAAATCGGTTTTAGTAATCTAAATCGGTTACAGTAATCAAAATCAGTTATAGTTATCAAAATCGGTTATAGTAATCAAAATCAGTTATAGTTATCAAAATCGGTTATAGTAATCAAAATCAGTTATAGTTATCAAAATCGGTTATAGTAATCAAAATCAGTTATAGTTATCAAAATCGGTTATAGTAATCAAAATCAGTTATAGTTATCAAAATCGGTTATAGTAATCAAAATCAGTTATAGTTTTAAAAAATCGGTAATAGTATTCAATATCGGTTAAAGTTATCAACATCGGTTAACGTTATCAAAATCGGTTATAGTAATTAAACTCGGTTATAGTAATCAAAATAGGTTTTAGTTATCAAAATCGGTTATAGTTATCAAAATCGGTTAAAGTTATCAAAAGCGGTTATACTTATAAACATCGGTTAAAGTTATCAAAATCTGTCATAGTAATTAAAATCGGTTAAAGTTATTAAAATCTGTTAAAGTTTTCAAAATCGGTTATAGTTATCAAAATCGGTTATAGTTATCAAAATCGGTTAAAGTTATTAAAATTGAATTTTATTAATAATCAAATGATAGAGTTTAAAAAACAAAATGTACTGTTTTTTTTTTCTTTTGTTTTCGTTTAAAACAATTTTGAATACATTTTCTGTTTATTTAAAAATTGTAATTAGTTTAAATTTTAAAAAATTCTTTTAAACTCGAACAATAATTTAATGCTGGTTGCATTTTATAACTCAATTGTTAAGAACAAAATTTTTCTTGTAAAGTCAGCAATTTTATTAAATATTAAAAATATGTTTTTTTTGTTGTTAAAACATACAGTAATGCATCAAAGACAATCGGATTGCATGCGAATTCCCATCTTTAAGGCTAACTTTTAAGAATCCTTTTTTCTTGAATTCACAATTGATACATTACAATAATTATTTGTTTTTTACCACTAGCTTATGTGTGTTTAGGCGAACCAAGTTTGAATACATGTTCCCTGCCTAGACATGGTGCACGCCAACCTGAGGTCTTATCAGACCACATCCCAGTTAGCAAAGTTTCTTAACTAGTGGTACAAATGAGTTCTGCCCCCCCCACCTCACTTAGAAACTGTCTTGCTTGTTTTCGGCTCTTGAAACCACCCAGAACACAATAAGCAGTTCATACCCAGATATATTTGGAAGGGTCTTGAAACAACCCGGAAAACAGTTAGCAGCTTACACCTACATAGATTTGGGAAGGGTCCTACTAACCACCACACTTAGCATTTTATTTTGCAGCGATCGTTGTGGTTTTTTATAATGTCCGCCTCCTAATGATGAATTTGTACATATATTTTATCAATGAAAAACGTCAAACCATTAGGGAAAATGTTAAGTTTTACCCATAGAGTGAATGTGGTATTTTGGTGACTGAAACTAGTTTAAAAAATAGACCAAGAGGACGAAAGCTGACCACCATCCAACCCAACCCAATGTCGGCCTTGTACAAAAATTTGCTGTACTGTGAAATATTTTATAAATTTTAAAAGGTTAATACCTTTTTTTTTGTTTGTTTCTTTTTACAGTAGTAAATGATGAATTAAAAATTAAAATCGTACAGGGTAAGCCAATTATTTTATCATTTTAATTTTTAACTTAGTTCACCGTAAACAAGGCAAGTTGCCACTGTAGACGTTAAGGGGTTACTGAGAATTAGGGTGAAAGTTTAGGGGTTCATCCTAAACTGGGAGCTGTACAGCGAAATGCTTGTCCATATTAGTTTTAAATTTCTGCATGTCGGTACAGTCGGGTAAACAGAGAGCATGGAGGGAGTTACAAAGGCCGACACATCGAGGAAAGAAGCTATTGGAGTAGAAAGCTATACGGCATTTGGGGACCTCCAGAGTGAGTGGATGGGATTTAGCTGAGTGTCGGGTTGGTTGAGTGTATTTACGCCGAGGGGACACCAGAGCAGCAAGTTCATCGGAGCACATTCCATTGAAGTACTTGTAAAACAAGCACAAAGATACAACATTGCGGCGATGGAACAGGGGGGCTAGAGCTGGAGCTTGATGAATAGTGAGGGACCTATTAGATTAGATACTCTTTTTTGGACCTTGTCTAAGAGGGAGAGACTAGTGGATGGTGCACCAGCCAAGATGTGACAATACTTCATGCATGGGCGGATGGTGGCTTTGTAGAGATAGTATCTTGCTTTAAAGAGAAACCAAATATTATTTTGTCGTATAAATCATCTACTTCATTATTGAATTACTCTCGTATTTATTCTGGATTCGTTTAGTTTGTCTCTTTTACAGCAGGATTTAATGTTGTTTTTGTTGTTGAGTTTTACGGCATGTCAACAATTGTTGGGCAATTTCAGACCGCAATCGAACTTTTTTCTATACGATTAGTATTACACCGGCCGTTCTTACACAAGAGAAACAACACCGGTTGTCACTATAAATAGTGCGAGTCACCAGAGACACAGAGAAGACAAAGCACAGTCTTGTAACTGTCTAGCCAAGTGCTAGTCACTTTCTTACTTTGTTAATACACTTGTTAAACCAACCCTCGACTTGACTTCCTTTATTTATTATTTACTGTTGGACAACTTCACAACAATTAGTTTGCGAATAAATTTAATTTGAAGAGATTTTTGTTTAGTAAAAGACCTGGTTTTCCAAAATGGTTTCCCATTTAGTATTGGCCATGCTCAACTTTGTTTAACTTTGGTGATTTGACGGGAACCGGTGTGTCAACGTGACTATAGACGTATGTAATGAGATTGACAGATAAAAAGATAAGCCATTACGCAACCCTAACGATAACAGCTAAATGGTGATTTCGGCGCGGAGTAGGTTAACAGTTTAGAAACGAGGTCATACAAATGTATGCATGTTAACATGTAGAATGTAACATCCCATACAACCCCACCACCACCACCAACAACTTGAGTGCGCTTAAGAAAATCTGAGTTCTGATAAGGTCACCATAAGGCAAAGAAAATTGCGATTCAATGCATTTCATAGGTTGATGCGATAAGCAATCGGCGTGGGAGGAAAAACAGATGAATGAGAGACAAAAAAAAAACTTGCGTCCAACATATGTGCTTGTAAAGGGTTTATCATTGTGACTATATAACACCAAAATGCGGAAATTAAAAAGTTTTTAGAAACTAATGAAAATTGTGAATTTTGGATGGATTCACCATGGTAGAGTGAAATGCAAAATTACCATATATATGCTCTGAATCTTGTAATATAACTTCATTGAGTACATCATTGGAAACAATTAAGATATTATAAGGACTATACGTTAAAAATTTGTTTTAAACACACACACACACACACACATATATATATATATATATATATATATATATATATATATATATATATATATATATATGTGTGTGTGTGTGTGTGTGTGTATCGAGGCATCATTTTTTCCTTAAGACACGTATTATTAAAAATAACCGACAACTCTTGTCTGGATATTTTTGTATTGATCCCTTCAATTTTCCGGATTAAAGTCTTAATCTCGGATAAGAATTGGCTGATGAAACTGCCGTAATTCACATTTTAGTCCAGAGTACTTTCTGACCCATCTGGGTCCATCTTCAGTGGAATAATGTCAATCAGGTAAAGACCTGGAGTGATATATATATATATATATATATATATATATATATATATATATATATATATATATATATTTGGGGAGGACTTGAATGCCTACTAGACACCACCCTCGGGTGTCTACGGTCTCTCTGTACAATGGTTTGTCAGAGACTCTGACATGAGGATACTTTTTACTTGAAGTAAACCCTGACTAAATATTTTTAAAAAATGGTGTGCTGTCTCCTCAAGCCATCCAGCACGCTTCCCGAATTGCGGACGGGGGCACCCCCTCTACTCATAGAGGGCAGCTTCGAATAAACAATTAGAAGCCGTTGACAATGAGGAAATGAATAATAAAAAATATGAATAAAAACAAAAATAAATACTGGCAGGCCGGCACCCAGGATAAAAAGGGCCCATCACCCCGTTCATACACCAGGCGGGAAGATGTAAGCAATGATGTAAACCTTCCTGCCTCTGGAAATGGTGCTCCAGCCAATACAGAGGCCAACCAGGGTCAGCCATCAGGCCTTGAGAGAAAATGTCCTGGCCCCCTATCTCCATCAAATGCAGCAACAACAAAAAGAAACATAAGAGGCTTAAAAGCCCAACCATGGACTGTTGCACAAAAGAAGGTGCTATTGTTTTGCTACCACTACTCAAAGTTTGAAAAGTGGAGCAAAACATCCAATGAGATTCTAGCTGATAAGATCCAAGAATCTACCCCCCCCCCCCCGAAAAAAAAAAATAATATATATATATAATGTGTGTGTATTGTTACGACCTAACTGCGGGATGATCGGTACGGATTAGCAATAAGATCGTTACACATAGATTTATTTTATTTAATGTCCGTTGACACGTTAATCATCTTTGGTCAATCGTCAAATGTCGGATTAACTGGTGAAATTCGTCTTAGGGGAATTAGCGTAACCAAAGCAATAAATGACGAACACAGACACGAGTGAAATTAAAAGTCAATAAAGATTTTTATAAACAAATAGAAGAAGATGACACCACGAGAAAGGGTGAGGGAGACAGACGTGTATTTTGGAGATTGTGTGCAGATGTATGCAACATGAAAGTTCAGTCAAAATATATATATATATATATATATTTGTATAAGAAAGATACTGGCAAGAGATAGGCCAATACTTAGCTGTTTGTTCCGAAGTATAATACGGATCAAAAGTCCACGCACATACAATATAAATGATGACACGAAAATCAATAATCTCCTTGAATAGTAATCCTTGGGAATAAGAATAAGATGGATTCAATCCCCGATAAGATTGCCCTTTAAGTTCCTGGAATCGTAATCCTTGAAATAAGAATGTTCTAGGTACAACCGGCGATACGACTGTCCTTTAAGTTCCTGGAATCGTAATCCTTGGGAGTAATAATGTTCTGGATTCAACCGGCGATACGATTGTCCTTTTCTCTGTTTTATTTACACTAGCGTTCCGTCTGCCGTTTTCGCCCTCTCTAACGTATTCTTAAATTCACCTCGTGTGTTTTGTTTTTCGCGCCCTTGCGATATTCGCTGTCTGTTCCTTTTCCGGTCGCCCACGTCGTCTGTTCTTCCCAACCTTGCATCCCTCTTCCCTCCAATCAGGCGGCTGCTTGAATCGCACGACAAAATCGGTTTGGAGGATGATAGAGGAGGCGAACATTACATTTGATATTTCCCCACAACTAGCAATTCATAAAACCCCAACTTTAAGAGAATTACGACAATCATGTCATGGGAGGGTGCCTATTCTTTTACGCCCATCCCTGTACAGAGCTGTAAAATTAATCTTCCCCTTTGATGTCGGCGGTGTGTCCCAGGATGGCCTCATAAATACTGCGATGGGCACTTATTCCATGGGAAAAACCACCGGTATCTTGACCCCATCAATGTTCATTGGAGAAACTTAACCCTAAGACACTACGATGCCACTCTTTCTAACAAGCGTAAATGTCCGAGGTTTGAGGGCCGATTCTCGGAAATTACGATTATGCCTGGACCTTCAAAGCCTTGGAGTGGATGTATGTTGTGTTCAGGAAACTCACTTAATTCAAGGTGATTATTTAAGTGCGCTGTCTAGGAATGTTGATGTCTATTCAGTATACTTCAATTCTAACTCGAGGGGGAGGGGTTCCTGGCTAGTGAAGCTAATTATAGATGCGACGTGTGACCCTTGTTTCATGGATTCGGAAGGAAGGCGTTGCGTTCTTGATGTTGCCATAAAAGATAAAGTGTTTCGATTGATTGGGGTTTATGCGCGTAACCTCCAGGCTGAGCGTGTTCCCTTTTTTCGGCGAATCGAGCAGTTCATGAACACACCTCGTTCAGTTATCTTAGCGGGAGACTAGAACGCAGTCCTGGATCCCGATTTAGATCGTGCAGGGAAATCTTCTAGGGGTACTAAGAGAGATTGCGATGCAAAAACATTTCGGGACTTTGTCGATAAGTTTGATCTTATTGATAAATTCCGAAATGAAAAGCCTCGTGATATAGTATGGACTTGGACAGCTAGACGCGGCTCCGGTGTAGTACAGCTTTCGAGTTATATTGACCGGTTCATAATTAGAAGAGTCGACGTAGAATTATTAGAATGTCCAAGTTTTTATAATATAGTTTACTCGGATCATAGACTTGTTCGTGTCCGTGTAAACTTAGATAGCCGTAAACCTAGATTAGCTAGGTACTGGAAACTCAACACTTCGTTTTTCGATGTGAAGAGTTTCCGGGAACAGCTACTACTAACATATCAGCGGGTAATGACGGGGCCTATAATTGGGAATAAGTTGTGAAATTTAAGAAAACCATTAGGTCCTTTTCTGCTGACTTTAGCCAACGACTCAACCTAGAATCTAAAGCAGCAAAAGCGACACTAGAATCTGGATTAGTTCGGGCGGTGGTGGCGGGGGATAGTACTAATGTTACTATAATTAAGGCGAAGCTCGCCTCCTTGACTAGCAAGGAACACGAAGCTTCTTTAATTAGGGCTAGGTTAAAGAGAATGCCTCATGAGGTAGCAAACATGGCCGCTGAATTGCGTGCAGAGGAGCGTCGATGCGCTACCGATCGATATATCGCACGTGTAACATTGCCAGACGGACGTACCGTGACCACAAACGACGGTATTTTGGAGCCGTTTCGTAATCAATTTAAGGATCTTTTGACCAGGGAGCCCATTTTGTCTTTAGCGCATTTCGACCCCTATTTAGCTGACTTTTCTCGCCTCGGGGCGACCGAAGCGGCTAGGTGCGAAGGTTGCATAACGAACGATGAAGTCATGGAAGCCCTAAAGGAAGTCGGCCTGAATAGATCTCCTGGGATCGATGGTTTGTCTTACGAACTGTATTTGAGGTTGTCGCACATTTTTGTACCCTTGCTGACAGTTTTATTTAACGCTTGGTTTAGGAACGGGTCAATACCCGAGTACTTTACCAAGGGGATTGTGAAATTGTTACGCAAGAGCAAAGATGGTGGGGATGGGATAAATAATTTTCGGCCCTTAACTATGCTAAACACAGCGTTAAAGATTTTGGCCAAGATTTTAGCAAATCGCCTGCAGGCTGTTTTGGCTGGTCTGATTAGCCCCGAACAGACTTGTTCTGGGAAGGGAAGGACCATTCAGGAATATTTGCACGCGATATGCTTAATCACTGAGAAAGTCGACACAGAATCCGCGCTGATCAATTTAGATCAGTCCAAATCATTCGATAGGTTGGACCATCGCTACTTGGAGGCTGTTTTGTCATCGGCCGGTTTTGGCCCGCAGTTTCCCTCCTGGATTCGCTTCCTTTATGCAAACCCCGGGGTGCTGGTGGAAGTGAATGGTTTGAGGTCAAAGCCCTTCAGATTATCCAGATCTCTTCGTAAGGGTTGTCGGCTTTCACCGATGCTCTATGCGATTGTGTTTGGAACCCTTCCTTCACAGGCTCAGAGTGAACCCGGTCCTACGCGGGGTTACTTTGCCAGGTGCTTGCACCACACTGAAGTACTCGGCCTGTGCCGACGACGTAACAGTGCTTGTAACGAGCAGTGCCGAGATAAGTGTCGTCGACAGAGAAATCAGAATTATGAAACGGTAACAGGGGCCAGAATTAACTGCGACAAGTCTGTTGGCTTGCGCATCGGTGCCTGGAAGGGTGTATCTATACAGGGACCCTTCAGCTGGACTGACGGGCCTTGCAAGCTACTCGGCGTCTGGTTCGGTCCTGATCTCCAGCTGGAAGCAAATTTGGTCGGAAGTATTGAAAGCGATTCGGGCCGCAGCTGGTCTGTGAACCCGTAGAAATCTTTCATTAAAGGGGAGAGCGGAGGTGTGTTAATCACACATTTATCCGATCATCCTATATCGTCTATCAGTACTTCCACTCCCGTCGGATACAATGCTTGAAATGCAGCGGGCTCTTTTCAGGTTTTTATGGCTTGGTAAAGCCCCTATGGTCCGTCGCGAGATCTGTTATCTACATCCTTCTGAGGGCGGTCTGGGTATGCCAAGTGTTGAGATTCGTCAACATACGCTTCAGCTTTATTATCTGGATCGAATGTGTACACCAGTTGAGGGAAACGGTGGCTTCTGGAAGGAAGACATCAAGAAAGCCTTTCCGACTTTGAAAAGTGTGGACTTGGATGAGGGGGAGGCACACAGGTTGCCCCGAGGCGAGTGCTCCTTTTATCGCGAGTGTCGACGGGCCTTGAAGTTCCTCTTACGGGTGAAGGAAAGTCTCTCTGACACCCAGCTGTTGTCTCGTAAGGCATTGTATCGGGTTTTAGTGAGGGGATCTGTTCGAGATGAGGAGATTGAGAGGCTCGGTTTGTCGAGGGGGTGCCTGGGCTAAAGGTCTTCGATAATGACGAGGCATTTCTGGCCTGGCTGATTATTAGAAATGCTATCTGGGTCGGCAAAAAGCTTCATGCAGCTGGCATTAGGGCTTCGCCTATTTGTTGCCGTTGCGGTGACGAAGACGAGACTGTTAGTCACGCCTTTATTTATTGCCGTATTGTCGTGCAGCGCATTAAGTTAGTTGCAGGCCTCATGGTTCACATACTGAATGTAACGTCTTTCGACCTGGAACCGATTAATATATGTAGCAATTGGGCTCCGACAAATGATAGAAAAAAACGTTTTGTACACTATTGCTTACTAGCATTGTTGAGAAGTGTGATATCGCAGACACGTATGAAAGTTGTCTACGACGGTGAGACCTTCGCTGCTCTCGACCTTATTCGAATTTTCAAGTGTCGTCTGAAGATCCGCATTAAGGCCGAGAAGGCGAAACTCCCTTCGGCAGATTTTGGTGAAAAATGGGTGACAGTTGCACGATTGTGTCGAGTGAGAGGGGCTAGACTAGAGTGGTATCTGGACGTGCCCTAGGCAAAGGATTTTGGGTTTCTCCAACGAACGTTGATCTTGTCCCGTCTTATCCCGTTTAAGTCTAGATAAGTTCACCCGTTTTTTACTATTATTTTTGTTCATAACTTAGCTAGTGCATGAATGATTTCATTAGGGTCCCGTTTTGTTTTCATCCTAGCCCCCCCCCCGTTTTTTCCCCAATTTAAGTTTTTTAATTCCCCAACCACTTTCCCGATTAGGTGACAGATAGCCTGATTTGTCAGAAATGCAGATCACCTTTCGAGATTTTCGAAAGAGGTGATAAAAATAAAGCGTTCGGGCCTGCATCGCGTTTCGACTGGCAAATCCGCATATCTGCTACAACTTAGAAATAGGGGATCCTTATACTAACAATGAGACTTTTTTCATTGTGCATAAATTAATTTTCTTTTTATATATAAAATTTTATTACCCAAATCCCCATCTCATATTGTATAATTATGAGTTTTAAGTAGGATAGTCATGGTATAAATTCTTTTGGTGTATGGTGCATAATTGTAGTATGAATGTGGTATTTTGGTGAATGATGGTCACGAATGAAACTAGCCAAGTTAGACAAGTCAGAATAAGTTAGTGAAGACCTATCTTTTCCCACCCCCTTTTTGGCCTTGTGCCACATTTCTGTATTTTTTGTGCAGAATAAATATTGAATCCAGTAAGATAACCTAATTCTCGGATTGCTTTTTTTGCGTTATTCTCTTCCAAAGATCGTCTGTTAAGTATATTGTTGTTTTGTTACCATTTGTTGCTATTGTTGAATTCCTTGTTATCGCTGCCGTTATTGTTATTGTTGTTGTTGTCATTGAACTGACTTTTTCGTGGTTAACCTTTTTTTTTCTTTTTTTTACCACTGTTGTATTTTTTTGCTACTTATTTTTTTTAGTTAAGTTTAATAACCATAATGGCGACGGCTACTTGTAGCCCGAAGCCGGCAGACGTTATGGAAATTACCGAAAAGCAAAAGGGGCCGGCCGAGGCTACTCCTGGATTTTCAGAATGGAGTAAGCCTCCTAAAGTTGTAATAAATGTCAGTGAATTTATTCAGAAGGCAAAACAGTGCTTGCACCTAGTTACTGATACAGGTTTACTTGTTGACATTCCCAAACTGGAGGAAATTAAAAAAAAAGTATTATCATGTTTGTCGTTGACAAAAAGACGAAAAAAGTCATTAGATCGTCTGCAGATCTTATTGCGAAATTACTGGCAACAGCAGGATATAGACCACTCAGTATCATAAGATGTAAAGGTTACAACACTTGGAACACTTTGTTTCCAAATGAAGAAACTTGTGTAAAACTATCCCAAACGGAGATAATAACAAAAGACTATATTCTTCGAATGGAATATATGGGCAAACGGCGAACAGCTGTGTCAATCTTCAACGTTCCGTTCCATGTAGACGGGGAACATTCAGGGGCTTTTTTCCTGAAATATGGAGATATCACGTCTGTAATCTGGGATGAGCATCCAGGGATATGGAAATTCGAAGTACTACTTGACAAGAAAGCTTTTGAAGTATCCCATATTATATGGTAGTAGGCGAAGAAAAACTACCGGTAATTGTGGCTGGACGAAGGCCTGTTTGTTGGGCGTATGAGGAAGTCGGCCACCTCACCGTTGAATGTCCTCAAAGAAAGCCCACGACAATTAAGACACGAGTGGGTCAACACTTAGGGGTTCCAATGACGACAAGAATGGGGATGCCCATTAATTCACCCCCTTCAAAATCTACTGACAACGATGACTACCCAGTGCTCCCTGATCTAAGTAAACTGGATGACAGGGAGCAAAACGAATGGATTATTGTACCTGGGGGAAAAACACCTGGTCATCTATCACTGGACGAAATGCGGGAGCAGGAAATGCTTTCTAAAGATCCTGGCAAGGACAAATATATAGAGGTGCGAGAGTTGAAAAATAAGCTTGACAAGAAAAAAGTACCGGAAAGCCCTAAATCCCCCCCAAATATAAGTTCACAGTCTTCTGAAGGCGGTCTAGGTCTGCCAAACGTCGAGATTCGACGTCATACACTTCGGCTTTTTTTATCTAGATCGAATGAGGTCACAATCTGAGGGAAACGGTGTCTTCTGGAATGAAGACACTAAGAAAGCCTTTACGGCTGTTAAAAGTGTGCACTTGGATGAGGGGGAGGCACACAGGTTGCCCCGAGGCGAGTGTTCCTTTTTTCGCGAATGTATACACGCTTTGAAATTCTTTTTAAGGGTGAAAGAAAGCCCTTCTGACACCCTGCTGTTGTCCCGAAAGGCATTATATCGGGTTATGTTGAGGGGGACTGTTCGAGATGACAGGATTGAGGGACTCGCTTTGGCGAGGGGGGGGGGGGGAATAACGCTCAATCTGGCCTTGGGCGCCTGGGTTACGGTGCTTTGATAATGACGAGACAACATTAACCTGGCTGATGATAAGAAATGTTCTCTGGGTCGGTAAGAAGCTTCATTCAGCTGGCTTGGTGAGTTCACCGACTTGTGTTAGATGCGACGATGAAGACAAGACCGTGAGTCACGCCTTCTTTTTTTGCCGCATCGTTGTGCCGCTGATTAGGCTTGTTACAGGTCTCATGGTTCGCATACTTAACGTATCGTCTTTTGACCTGGAACCTAGCAATGTATGTAGCAACTGTGTTCCAACAACAGATAGGCTGAAACGTTTTTTGTTCTTAAGCATACTAGCCGTTATGAGAGACGCGATATGGAAAACTGAGACCCTCACTTCTCTCGACCTTATTACGATTTTCAAATATTACATGAAAGCTCGCATTAGGGCCGAGAGGGTGAGACTCTCTCCGGCAGATTTTGGTGAAAGGTTGGTGAGAGGTGCGCGACTGTGTAGAGTGACTGGAGCTAGATTAGAGTGGTATTTAGACGTGCCTTAGGTATAGGATATATTGGGTTACAAAAACGAAGTTCGATTACGACCAAGTTACAAGTTAGTTTAAAGACCTGTTTCTGTTAATTTAAGTTCATAATTTAGCTATTTATTGTGTGAATGAGTTTATTATGGCCCCTTTTTATTTTCGTCCTTTTCCCTTCCCTAATTATTATTTTTTTGTTGCCCCATTTAGTTCGTAACTCTCCATCCCATCACCACCTAGGTGACAGAGCGCTTGATTTGCCAGGATGCAGGTCACCCTTCGATATTTTCGAAGCTGGTGTTGTTAAATAAAGCGTTGGGGCCAACATCAACCTCTCGTTTTCGATTTCGACCGGCAAATCTGCGTATCTGCCACAGTTTAGTAATGGGAGGTCTTTTTACTAACTTCAACATTTTTTCATTGTAAATATTCATATATATACATAATTTTTTATTGCCATACCTCCCGTTGCATATTTTACATATATGGGGTCTAAGTAGGATTTTCATGGAGCAAATTCTTTTGGTGATCGGAGAAGGATGTATAGTATAAATGCTGTAATTTGGTGATTCATGGTCCCGAATAAAGCTAGCTAAATTAGATTAGTTTAATTTGTTAGTGAAGACCTAACCTTTCCCATCCCCATTTTCGGCCTTGTGCCACATTTTATACGTTTTAGGTATAAATAAATACTAATCCAGTAAGATAGTCGAACTTTACTTACCAGGCGCATATTTCTTCCCTCTGTACTCTATTGTCTTAATACACTTGTTTCTACTTTATACCGTGTTCGTGTCTTCCTTTCGGTCCCTTTAACAGGGCCACTCCAACTTGGCGACGAAGGATTCGAAGATTTACTCTCTCTCCATTTTCTAACCACCAGACAACAACTGACAATCTGGAATTACGTCAAATTTTTCTTACGTACTCATCTTTGAATAAACGAAAAGTTTTTCGAATGAAAAAAAAAACCCAGCGTAAGACAAACACTGGCAAATGCACAAGGAAATTAAAGACGAACGTGGAGAAAGCTACACAATCACCAAAGTTTTAAAACACGCTTATCCGGCGGACAAAGAAAAAGAAATCTCGAAAATCGGATTTTTTAGGCAAGTAAATTCACGTGATTTTTTTTTGTTCTTCGTCTCTTACGAAAAAATATCAACTAAGTTATTTTTTCTAGAAGGACACTCGTGAGTCATTATTTTATTCCGGTACTGAGTTAAGATTTTTAACAAAGGAATATAATAAAATTCTTTTTTCTCTCCAAAGAGAAAAAAAGAAAAATACTACCGCCGAAATTAAAGACCTTATTTTTTTTTTTGTTGTCAAGCAAAAAAAAAAAAAGGGTTGACTTTTATTTTTTTCTGGTTGAAGAACTAATTACGTTAGCAGCGTAATTTAAAAGAAAAGAAAAAAAGAGGTGTATTGTATAAAGACACAACAGTAAACATGGAAGATTTCAAAGCTATGATGTTAAAACTCGTAAAATTCCAACCGAACAACAGGCTCAAATGGAAGCTAGGTTTAAAAAAAAAACTGCTTGTCCAACAACAAAAAGCCGACGAACAACGACGCATATTTCTTCCCTCTGTACACTATTTTCTTAATACACTTGTTTCTACTTTATACCGTGTTCGTGTCTTCCTTTCGGTCCCTTTAACAGGGCCACAACACTTACTTAGCGAAAAGAATTTGGGACGTTGAAAGCGTCTTACTAAGCAAAGTGAATTTGATACGCTGAAACCGTATAGAATGTTTTTGTTTATTAATAACACAAATATTTGCGTGCGTGTACGGTACCCCAAAATATTGTCTCAGTCCAGACGGATTTCTTTTTTACTTTAATGTTTACGCTTATTTACAAAACATAAGATTCGCCTCATTTAAAACATTGGATTCATTAAACTTACCTAGAACTATCTCTATATATGGAGTCGCTTATTATGTAAACACGCTGCACTCAGCCAGTTAGTAGTAGTGGTAATAATATTGATGCAGACGGATTTCTTCTTTACTTTAATGTTTACACTTATTGACAAAACATAAGTTTTGTCTCCTTCAACAAGATTGGATTCGTTAAAATTGCATAGAAAACAAAAAAAAACACTTGCTGAAATTCTTTTGCATTATCAATGTATTTAGTGATTTAAAAAGTACTGAATTCTTTTATTTGCGACTGTCTTTAGTCATTTAAAAAGTGTTTATATTTTTTACATAACAAGTAATACTAAATTGATTTTACGCAAGCTTTTACAGAATTTGAACCGAATCTAAATGCACTTACTTCGCAAACAAAATAATCATCGCAAACTACATAAACAATAGATGGCATTTTTCCTGCTAAATCAAATCTAACTACATTTCAAGGATGTTGTCGAAATAGGTAGAACTTTCATAGAGATGACGTTCTCCTAACCATAAGATCTACTAATAGGGTATAGGAAAAAAACTGTAAAGAGGCTCCGTGTTCTCTTAAGAAACTTTGGATCAAAAATCTACTAGTCTCTCCCTCCTTGACAAGGTCCAAAAAAGAGTCGCCAACCTAATAGGTCCCTCACTGTCAACCAAGCTCCAGCCCCTGTCCCATCGCCGCAATGTAGCATCCTTGTGCTTGTTTTACAAATACTTCAATGGACTGTGCTCCGATGAATTGGCTGCTCTGGTGCCCCCTCGTCGTAAGTTCACTAGACCCACTCGACAATCGACTAAATCCCATCCATTCAATGTGGAGGTCCCCAGATGCCGGAGAGCTTTCTACTCGAATAACTTCTTTCCTAGTGCTGCTGGCCTCTGGAACTCCCTCCCTGCCCCCTGTTTCCCCGACGGTACTGACATGCAGAAATTTAAAACTAATGTAAACAGACATTTCGCTGCGCAGATCCCAATTTAGGTTGACACCCCTCAACCTTCTCCCTTTTCTTTCTTCTCAGTAGCTCCTTACGTCTACAGTGGCGGCCTGCCTTGTCTTGGGTAAACTATGCGCATTTCTCAATTTACATAATTAATTGCTTTTAAACTTCTAATAAATCAGTATTCGCAAATATACACTCATGATTGTTTTCTTCAGATTTCCACATGTATTTACGCTATTTTGCTCGCTAATAATCTTACTTATATTTCTTTTATTATTTATATATATACATACATGAAATGAGTTACGTAGTTAATATATCTATGACGAAACTGATTGAACAGTCAGTATTAATCCATTGAATTTTTTTTTCCTTTTTCTTTTCTTAACTAAAAATATTTCTATGTATGGAGGAGGGTAAAATAAAAAAATTGAGGGGGGGGGGGTCCAACATTTTATTTCCTTTTTTGTTAAACTAAAAATATTTCTATTTATGGGGGAGGGTAAATCAAAAATCGGGGTAGGGTCGAATTTTTTTTTCTTTATTTTCAACTAAAAATATTCTTGGTCATAAACAAAGAAAATCAATGTCTAACCACCCAAGAAATATGACTGGGGCTCCATCGGTTTACGCGTGAGCGTTCATTTCTGACGCGACAGCCTAGCAAAAATATGCGATCGGAGGGAGCATATATTTGCTAGTACATTTAATAAAAGTCAGCTTTCTAAATACATTTATCTAGCTACTCATATATGGGATCTGAAAAGATATTGGCTTCAAACTCACATGACAGTTAATTAAAAAACTAAATCCTATAAACCCTTAGACAGATACAGTTCTTTATGTATCCATGACGCACTCAAAATCATTAAATATAGGGGTAATCTATTAAATAAAACAGATGAGATATTACCTAATTGCTACATAAAAATTGGTACAAGCAAAACAATTTTAAAGTCCCTTAATTATTCTATGATCTCTCTCTCTCTCCCTCTCTCTCTATATATATATATAGAGAGAGAGAGATAGATAACGAGAGAGAGAGAGAGCGAGAGAGAGAGAGATAGAGAGAGAGGGAGAGAGAGAGAGAGAAAGAGAGAGAGAAAGAGAGAGGGATAGATAAAGAAATTTATACACATTTCGGCTTTTCTCTCCATGATTATTTAAATCTTTTAATACCTTCCATAATTCTTTTCTTCCCAGGTTAAACCTGGACATAACTAAATTTAGCCTCATATGGATAATATTGTGTCCATCTTACATTTATTCACTACTGGTGTATATTATCCATATTTATTTGCTGGTCTCTGCTTGTTTTAATAAGTAATATTTATACTCAACTATAGCTTATGGACCTTCTTTGGGCATGCTGGAGTGTCTTACCTGGTGGTTTTCTGGACGTAGCTTATTCTTTAATAAACTATTGTATGAAATTCTATGAATCTTCAAATCATTAAATAAATGATAACCTCATCCTAGTCAAATCTAGATTAACTCCTTGATCATAGCTATCTTCTACTAACTTAACTGAGACTTATAATTAAAATTCTTCTGACTTCTTAACAATCACATATTTGCTGTGTCTAAGGTGTCTTAACTGCCATTGCCCGTACGGAGCTGACTGTTTGGTATTATGATTTGACCTTGTGTCTCCGATATTGTCTGAAGGTACGTTTCTATCGGATAATATACTACGGAAATCAATTGTTTTCTTGAATGACTTCTCTATGATGTTGTGAAGGGAGGTGAAGAAGAGACAGTTTAGAGTCTTATAAACCATACTGTAAAATAAAATAAAATATTTCCAAATTCACTTGGAAGAGAAAACAATTATAAGTTGGAATTGAATGTGTGGTTGAAATTTAAGATGTGGGAGAAAAGGAAATTTTGATAATCGTTTAGTTTAATGACTCTTGTACTCGTATATTTTCGTATTTAAGTTTGTGTGGGTTTTACTTTTTGTCGCATTCTTTGTATGTTATTGAATAAATTCCAGCATTATTTATAGGTGCGGTGTTTCTGTATTTTGAGTTGTTTTGTGATATTTTTTATGGTTTGTGATTTAGTTTGTATGATTGAGATTCCTAGTATGACTATTTATCGCAGAGAATTTTGCAATTTATGTCTGTAAGTAAGGTAAGTGGTCTGTGAGTATCAGAAATCGTGCTGTGTTTTCCTTCTCTTTAATAGTTAGGTGCATATTGAAGGCTTTCCTTTTAATCATTTAATATAAAATGTTTCGGATATTTGAGGTGTTGGAGATAATTTTGTATACTTTCAGAGAACGTAGATAGAAACACATTACGAGGGCTGTTTTAATTTTGTTATTGTGCGTGTGAAACTGTATGTAATCGTTTTTAGTTAATTGGTTTGCGGTAGATCTGGAAAGTTAAAATTTATGTTACTTTTTAGAATGTCTAGTTTATATAGTGTGATTGGATTCTTTTTATTGTAGGGAATTTATGGAATGTTAAGCAGTGACTATCTTCGGCAATGTCTTCTATTTTTATGTTTTGAAAGAGGAAAACATGTACATCGAAGTTTTGGGGAAATGTATATTAAAAAAGGCCAGATTCTAAAGATTGTAAGAATAAACAAGCTAAAATATTGCCGGATTGGTTACCCATTGAGAGACCAAATCTTAGTTTCTAGATGCTATTGTTGAATTTAAAGTGTGTGATACTGATGATGGTGTATTTGAATATTTCAAAAAACTTGTGTTTACCCAAAACAAGGTACAACGCCACTGAGACGTAAGGGGGCTACTATGAATTAAGGGCATCCTAAGTGGAGAGCTGTGCAGCGAGATTCTTGTTCACATTACATTTAAACTTCTGCATGTTGGTTGGTACAACCAGGAAAACAGGAAGCAGGAATGGAATTCCAAAGGCTAGCAGTCTGAGGAAAGAAGCTATTTTAGTAGAAAACCCATCTGGATCTGGGGATCTCTATGGTGAAAGGGTCGGATCTTACTGACTGATTGACTGATCAGAGGTATTTACGCAAAGGGGGTACCAGTGCAGCATACTAGTCGGACCATATTCCATTAAAGTACTTGCAAACAAGCACAGGGATGCAACATTGTGGCGATGGGACATACTGGAGCGTATTAGATAGTGTGGTACCTATTAGATTAGACTCTTTTGGACCCTGTTCAAAGAGAAAGAGAGAGGGGTTAGTGGTTGGTGCACTAGCCCACATGTGACAACAATAGTCCATACATAGGCGAATGGTTGCTTTGTAGAGATATAGGATACTGACAGGTGCGAGAAGTTTTGTAGCTCATTAGAGAAAGCACACCTTCGTTGCAGCATCCTTGACAATGTCTTCTATATATATAAGTGATTGTTGGAAGAGATTAGTTAAATTTTAATGGAAAGATTCAAGATATGGTTTAAATAAATGTTTAAGAATCGCCTTCTTAGTTAATATAAAATACTGAAAGACAAAATAAACATGCAACAATTAGTGTAGCTGAGAATTGAATGTGTGGTTGAAATCTAAGATGTGATAGAAAAGGGTATTTTGTGATCGTTTATTTGTATGACTATTTTCTTATTTAAGTTTCACTGTGTTTAACTGTTTTTGTCGCATTACTTGCATATTATTGAATCAATTCCAGCATTAATTGTGGTTGTGGTGTTTGTTTATTTTTAGTTGTTTAGTGATGTTTTGGGCGTTTTGTATAATTCAGACAGCAGAGGGTTTTGCTGTTCATGTTTGTAAGTAACGTTATGGTCTATAAGTGTGAGAAGGAATGGTTGCGTTTTTCTTCTGTTTGATAGTTGTGTGTATATTAGAGGCTTTCATTTTAGCTTTTAATTTAAAATATTTCGTTTTTTTCAGGTTTCTTTTATATTTCATCTTAAGATATTGGTGACTGTATACTCTGAGGGAGGACGTAGATAGAAATCAATTATGAGGTCTGTTTGAATTTTGTTGTTGTGTGAGTAAATTTGTATATAGTCGTCTTTGTTCGTTTGTTTGCGGTAGACCTGGCAATTTAAAATGTCTGTTATTTATTAGAATGTCCAGTAAAGATATAATGTTATTGAATTCTTTTTCATATGAGAAATTTAGGGAATGTTCAGCAGCGAGTATTTTGTGTGGGAAAACAAGTATCTCGAATTCTTTACGTAATCTATATTCAAAGTAGCAAATCATAACGATTCTAAGAATAAACAAGTTAAATGTCGCCAGGCTGGTTACCCATCCAAAGACCACATCTTTGTTTATAGTGACTGTTGTTGAATTTAAAGTAGATGATGTTGATCATATAATATATACTTAAAGACAAAGAAATTATGCAACAATTAGTGTAGCTGAGAATTGAATGTGTGGTTGAAATCTAAGATGTGATAGAAATGAGCCTTTTTGTGATCAATGATACATAATATATTGAGCATATGTCAAAGATTGCCGGAAGAGAGGGGTGAAAATAGTTTTTTTCATGTTTCGCAAAGTGGTTGAAGCATTTTAATACGTATATTGACTTATGAGGAATGCTTTCTAGGCTCTTCGTGAGTTTGTTATTCAAACTTTTATTTCAAATATTATTGAGAATGTCACCTAGATTTCTTATAAGGAAATACAGTTTTGTGACTTATTATGCTACTATATATGTATCGGTAACTATAATAAAGACACTGTTCGTACGGGGGTATTTTGTTAGTTGGTTTTAGAGAAGCAGTATGATGTTGAATGGTAGGGTGGTATGCAACGTGGTATAATCATGTTTTTTTTTTGTTCCTGACTAGATTTTAAAAGTTATGGTTATTTTATTGATGGTGTTTAAGTTGGTTATTCAGTATTGTGCTTTTTATCAATGTATGTTGTTCATGTCTGATTATCAAACCGCGGCTAATATAATAATAATATCTGCACCGTGGGAAAAATGAATGCGTGCCAACATGTGTCATTTAGGTAGAATCATGTCATTGGGTGACGAATGCGATGATAACTACTAAGATGAAACCTTTGGTAAAATACATAAAATTATTTGTGTAGAATATTTCTGGTGGATGATAATGAAAGATTTGAATTCGAAACAGCGAGAAAAGAAATGTATGTTGAGTTTGGAATTATTTCAGTGTTATATACACCCGTTCCGATAGATGTATGAAGTCCTTTAAGCATGTGCGTTGATTGCCTCGTCGCTGTCGCCGCCATCATAGTTGTGAGCCCAGGGTGCTTTTTCGTCTGTCGTCGCCGCTGTCGCCGCCATCATAGCTGTGAACCCCAATTGCTTTATCGTTTGCTGTCGCCGCCATCATAGATATGAACCCCAATTGCTTTATCGTCTGCTGTCGCTGCCATCATAGCTGTGAACCCCAATTGCTTTATCGTTTGCTGTCGCCGCTATCATAGCTGTGAGCACCGGTTACTTTTTTCATTCGTTGATGCAAATCACACCGTTAGTTTATAAAAAGGTTTATTCAAATGACAGAACAGAAACATCGCTCTGTTTATGTCAGAGAGAGAGAGAGAGAGAGAGAGAGAGAGAGAGAGAGGGGGGAGAGAGAGATACAGACAGACAGACAGACAGACAGAGATTTCACTACATCAGTTGCGGAAGCTTATCAAAGCAGAGGGCTTCCTCTAGGAAGCAGCCATTTATTTCAATTGGGGCAAAGCGAGTATCAGAGCGTTGGTGGTGAAAGACGAGAAGTTTCTGTTTTAGACGCATTAAAAGCAACCAGCCACATTTTCCCCATTGCACTACGTGCTCTACGTCGGAAGATAGAGAATCAGAAAAATCTGGATCATTAATGCTCTTGGTTGTGTTGCCATAGTTGATGGTGTCGTCTGTATAAATGTCGACGAATGATCTTAGAATGTGTTTAGGGAGATCATTGATCAATATCAGAAAGACCGTTGTTTTGGTTGCAGTTATTTAAGTGAGTGGAATGTTGCCAGGACCAGTTGCTTTGCTGGCATGAAGGTTCTTGATAAGTTTGGCAACATTCCATATAGATATATGGATGTAGCTCATAATGTTTTTAGTCATAGGGGAAAATCCAGGTGGTAGGCGACCCCGATCACAATAGGTTGAAGTTGATGCAAAGTTCTTTGCTAAAAGTTTGGCTCTATTAGATGCTGGGGAAATCACTTCTGGTCCACTGATGATAGCTAGAATAGAGGGTAAGCATCTGTTCAGGACTTTGTTATTCGCCAAAACTCGTGGGAACATATCCTCTGTTCAGACACTCTAGATTTAACGGATTGGGCATATGATTCTCCTGCGTTTTCTATAACCCTTTTGCAGTGGTTGCTGGCAGTCCTAAAGGCGGTTACGGTTTCAGAACATCTATTTCGTTGAAAGCAGTTGAAATAGTGGTTTCTGTGAGCGATGGCGGTGGCACATTCTGGGGTGTATTACGGCTGTCAGTTTTTGTTTGTTGGAATTTCTTGTAAACTATGGAGCCCTAAATACCAATGGTTAACCAATAAGTTAAATCGAATGTGATACAGGACACATTCTTTTCAAACATTGAATGCAGGAGAATTTCTGATAAGAAAGATCTGAAGCTGTCTCAGTCAGCAATACGGTGCGATGAAAAAGGGACTTCAAGGGTCTTGTTGCACTTTGTTTTTGTTGTGGGCCTGTAAAGGGTCTAGAAGGAAAACACGAACTCAGAGTTTAGAGAAAACAAGTATATTGAAAAAAGTATAATACAACAGAAAACAAGAGTGGGTGTACGTCTGTCTTGACTGCCAGTACAGACTGGTGTGGTTACAACACTGAGAAGCAGGTGCTCCCAGTATTTATAGTGAGTGGAAGAGTTCAAGTAGTCCGTATAGGTAAGGTACAATGACCTCCTTCCCAAGCTTTACTTCCTCAGGAGTCACAATATCATTTCCGTTTTAGCTTGACCCTATTTTGAGGCTGCGAGGGGTATCTGTTTGCCAAAATTCTCGTATCTGGTGACCATAAACTTCTTCCTAGAGAGTGCTGTCAGTGTCTTCCCATAGTCGTTCCCTAATTTGATTTAGGTGTTTCTTATGAGAGAACTGTATGCCTCTATCCAAAATAGATTTGATATTCTTCAGTTTTTAAATTAGAGACTTCTGATTTTGGCGCACATCTTTAAACTTAGAAAAATGTCTTCTTTGCCTCGAAATTCAACTTCAAGACAAGTCACCTTATTTTTCATAGTCTTTAGCTCTTCTAAGATATGTTGGGTTGCAACTTTAGCGATTCCAGCTCTAGAACCATAAGTTCACTCTTTTTAACCTTCAAATGGTTATTCAAAGAATTTATCATCATTTTTTAAGTTTAGTGTTAGCTATTTTCAGCGTCAATTTAGTGTCCTCATGTGCTTTAATTTCTGGCGACAATTTATTTGAGTTAGTTTCATACGATTTTTAATAGTTGAAACAAATTCCTTATTTCGTTTTTCTGACTAAGTCGTCAGACTTTTTATTTTCTGGCCAAAAGTATTTGTTGATAACTCCAATAGGTTGAACCTCTGCATCAATTTTGTGCCAAATAAATTGTTGGTATTTTTAATACGAACATTTGTACTTTTTTGGTAGTTTTATTTAAAGTAATGTCGGTAATAATTTCACCCTCGAATTTAATTTTTTCCCCAGTCACCGTTCTAGCTATTTTTTGGTTCTTAGTATGGTCGGTTTATCCAACCTTATCCATGTATGCATGTTGATAATCGATACGTCTGAACCAGAACCGAATTGTAATTTTACATTTTTATTCAGGATTTTTACCTGTACATATTTTCTTATAATTCTGCTAAAGTTCATCGGGAGTAAAGACTACAGTTTGTCAAACGACCCCTTGTCACTCGGTAAGAAAAAACACCGCTTCCCAAACAGACTCTTGCCACCCGGAGGGAAGAACCACAGCTTGCAAAACGCATCCTTGACACCCGGAGAGAAGCTTGCTAAGCGGACCTTAGTTAGTCACAAACTCTACAGACGATAATTGTCTTTCCAAGTTTATAATCAAAACATGTTGTGAAGGATCACCGAACCACTACTTCATCAAAGACGTGAGTCAAAACAAACTTTCTTTTAACAAAATTTCTTTGTCATTGGACAGGCAATATTTTTTCTTCAAATTTTATCTGAAAATAAATGATTGAATCTTACAATCAGTTTAAAGTTAATCCTGTGTTTGCCTGTTTCTTTCTTGTCCCCATACGCTTATTCATACTATAACATGGAACACCAGCGACGATAAGTCGTCATGGCGGCTTCATCAGTTTCTTGAAAACGAAAACTGTACTTTGTAATGCACAAAAGCAAAAATCTTGGTAGCAAAAATCTTGGTAGTAAAGTTTACAAATACAGTTATCACAGCCGTAAATAAAATGAAGACACATTCTCTCAATTCAAGACTCTTTTGACAGCTTTGCATTGATTAATAGTTTGAACGTTTATTGCTACATACAAAAGTTAGACGGTAGTGAAAATGAAAGTTCTTGAAACGTTTTTATTCATTGTTTAATACAATTTTAACATTTTCCAAGACCCGAACTATGGGTTCTGTGATGATCATAAAACATAAAAAATGGCATTGCGTATTTTAAAGATATATTCACAATGTTCAATAAAATTAATTTTCAGTTGTAAAGAATCATAATTTCTTTACAACTGAAAATTAATTTTATTGAATTATCAAAGTCAAATCTTCTATTTTCACCTTCCTGTTAAAATGTAAGGTATTCAAACCAAACTTAGCTCGTCGCGAAAGCTACCAGTTTTCAAGCCTCTCTGAATTGGATAAAGAGAAAATCATATCAAATAATGACCTTCAAGTGTATTCTGCTCACCTGAAAGAGTTTCAAAGAGATATTTCTGAAAGGATTCGGAATTCTTTTAGTGTTTAAAATACCAGACTGAGTAATCAATCCATTCTTTAGATGTCTGTAGTGCGGAAAGAGGAGAGACAGAAGAAGAATTGGTTTCAATTCAAACGACATTGAGCTGAGGCCAAAGTTCAACAAACATGTTTGGTTTAGGTATTATCTTCTCGTCTATTTATTTTTGTGAAAATAGTCATTATCATTGTAGCAATGATAATGTTTTTATATTGTCACAGTTTTTTTGTTAAGTTATGCACTCAGACAAAATGTAAAAAAAATGGGCGAAAAAAGCGAATATACAACAATGATGAAACAAAATTAACCCATAAGGTGCGATTTTCATATTTCGTCTTATTATTAAAACTTTCTCAGAAAACTGAGTGATGGATGTTACTTTTAGAAGATAGACATGAGATCCAAACGGGGTACGGGGTAGTATAAGTAGAGGAAAGACAATATGCATTTAAAAAAAAAATAAACATTCTCCGCTCACTTTTCCGATTAAGTTTTTCAATAGCAAAGACGAAATATTAAAATCTCACTATATAAGTACATTTGACTGTATTGTTGTAGTATATCCCATTTTTAATATATATATATATATATATATATATATATATATATATATATATATATATATATATATATATATATATATATATATATATATATATATATATATATACATGAATCCGCTTGGAATCCGCTTAACTGAAGACAGGAAGAATATTGTTTTCTTAATATGGCCAACCTTATTTGATCCCCCCTCCAAGGACAACAGACTTGGGTGGAATCATCGTCGTTGGATTTTTATACAGATTCTTCTGGATTTACCAATATTTCTGAACCCCACGCTATTTGGATTTCGTTATTGGTGACTTTCATGCCCGTTTGAACTTTAAATTTAAACAAAAAAATCTTTCAAATTTAGAACTTTGACAGTCCTCATCTGTCAACTTATCAATCATTAATCTCCTCTGGTGATAAGATTTTAATCTTTGAAAAGCCTGGTTTAAGGAATGAAAGAGAAGAAAAATAAATGTTTTTATTAACTAAACTGCTCCTTGTTTTGAACAACTGAAGATATTGATTTGCTTCCATTTGCAGGTCTAATCAATTTTCATTGACTTACCATATATATATATACACACCTATATATACAATCACATATATGAATCACCGAGGTTAAGCGGCGTCGAGCATGGCCAGTACTAAACGGGTGATCATTTAGGAACACCAGGTGTTGTATGTGCTCTCTGCTTATCTCGGCATTGTTTCCAGTCGTCTTGTATGACTACTTGCCATTGGAATCAATCAGTGCCTACTCAGGAGAGCGGTTGTTGGGATTGCGCAACCCTTGCAATTACAAATTCACGCGCGAGCAGCCTCTGGCGGGGCACTCATACGTCGAAAAATCGACGGGAGAGTCCATCATATATATATATATATATATATATATATATATATATATATATATATATATATATATATATATATATATATATATATATATATATATAATATTAATATTAAATTAAAGGTAAGCGATGTATCGTTTAATAATAATCTATCGTGATAATATAAAGCTCAATATATTGAATAGACCAATCAATTCAAGAGATGAAAGAGGAGAATAAAAAATTGTATAGATACAATATTTATTAAAACATTAGAAGTTCAAAGCAAGAGGTTTCATATCCTCAATCCATGGATTTTCAGAGACTAACTCTTTTCAGCAGAGGATAAAAACCGGTAATTTAAGTGTAAATATAACCGGCATCATTTAACTTTGAAAACGATTTTACACAAAAAACAAAAAGTTAAAGAACTTTCGGTTCCGAAGTAAACGTAAAGTTAGGGTAGTCACCGTCAAAAACAAAACAGCTGTTATAGTGGAAATAGATGTTTGGAAAAAAAGAATAGTCAAAGTTTTTAGGAGTTCAAATGTTGTTAAGGAGATGATTGTTGTTGGATGGTGGTCAGTTGAGTTCGTGTATCCTGTGCGCGTAGAAGTCCAAGGGCAAAAGTATCAAATTCAAAGGATCAAGGATGAAGTTTACCAGTCAGAGTTCGATGTATAGCAATGGAATTAAAAGGAGGTGGACTGGTGTATATATATATATATATATATATATATATATATATATATATATATATATAAACATATCCCTTTACATTTTCTTTGTAAATGGCCAGTGTGATTTTTTAAATATGATTTTAAAGTTATATTTAAATGCTTCAAAAATTTTTTCAAATTTATAATGGCCACGAAGTAATTCATTATTTTTGTTAACTTTTAAGAAATGATTAAAATGTCTTACTTGATTGAAGTGATTGTTTGTTGAGTGTATTCAGTGTTTCAAATAAACTTTTTAATTTAAATTGTTACTCAGTTAGCTGCAATACAGTGGATTAAGGAAATGATCTTAGAAATAAAAATAATCTAATTAATGCTTACTAGCGGGACCCGTGGAAATTACACGGAAGGATGTTTTAAATACTAATTATCTTGTTTCTAACCTATACATGTTTGAATAAAATCTGATAAGATTTGAGTTGTAAATTTATTTTAAAAAATTAACAATACATGAAAGGAAGGTCGTTGCTTTTGATGTAAGCGTGACACGCACGCTATCGTATAAATATGTGGCTTCCCGGTCGTCCCCTCCCTACCCCTCTTCGATGTAGAAAAAATCTTAGGGGTTGATTGGGATCGAACTAAAAACCAGTCGGACCGACTTCAATATGCTATGTCGCTAACCGTGGCACCAAAGGGAAATAATTGTAAATGATACGAAAATTAGGTTACTTGAATGCGTTTCCAAATCTAGGTGTGGCACGCATGCGCAGAGCTTTTGATGTAAGCGTGACACAGGAACACACACGCTATCGTATTAATATATAGATGATTTGAAAGTACGAAGCGATTATTATTTATGTAATTAGTATTTTAAGTAAGCTTTTTTCTTTTTAATTAATTCTAAGCTGCAATAGAATGCGTGGATGGAAGAAGATATTATGAGAATACAAAAAAAGTGATTATTTGTCTTGTGTTTTCAGTAAGCATTTTTTTTATTGTTACCTAGTAAACTGTATTGATCACCTTTTTCATGTGAATTAAGCGTTTGAACAATGTACAGTTGCTTGTAGGCGTAAGAATAGGTGTAAAGTTGTTACCTGTTGATCTTATGTCACAATTTATTTAAGTGTTATAAAGATGATAATTTAAAAATTAAGACTATTACCTATTTAGTATTTGCTTTAATACAACTAATCGTAGTAAGCGAGTTATATCTATTGATGTAAAAAATGTGAAAGATTTTTACGTTTTCGAAAAAGATTACATTTAACAACATTATCTGACGTTGTGCATTAGCATTAATGCACGCGTGTAATAGTAAAATTTCAAAGAGAAATCTAAAAAAGACAATATGAATTGAAATGTTCATGAATATTTGGCCTTGGTGACCGTTCATCCAAACATTATCCTATATTTCTACAGATCCACCATCCGCCCATGCATCGAGTATTGTTGCCACATCTGGGCTGGTACACTATCAACTAGTCTCTCACTCTTAGACAAGGTCCATAAAAGAGTCGCTATTTTAATAGATCACTCACTATCCACCAAGCTCCAGCTCCTGTCCCATCGCCGCAATGTGGCATCCTTGTGCTTGTTTTACAAATACTTCAATTGATTGTGCTCCAATGAACTTGCTGCCCTGGTGCCCCCCTCGACGTAAATACACTATACCAACCCGACAATCAGCTAAGTCCCATCCATTCACTGTGGAGATCCCCAGATGCCGGAGAGCCTTCTACTCAAATAGCTTCTTTCCTTGTGCTGCCGGCCTTTAGCACTCACTCCCTGCTTCCTGTTTCCCTTACTGTACCGACATGCAGAAATTTAAAACTAATGTAAACAGACATCTCGCTGCACAGCTCCCAATTTAGGATACCCCCTCAAACTTTCACCATAATTCTAAGTCGCCCTTTACGTCTACAATGGCGGTCTGTCTTGTTTGGGGTGAACTATGATGAAAAAAAATATGAAAACTGATCTCAGGAAAGTCTTTATCACAGACAAGTACAGGTTCACCGTTGATGAGCCTGATGAGCGCGAGGTTGGGTCTGTAAGTGTTGTGTCTCGTTTCAAGTAAATCAATCCTTTCCAAATAATATATACTAATATACTATATTAGAATATGTCTAGCAGGCTTTCAAACTCTTTATATTCTTCGAACGATGATCCGTTTTAGGCCAAGGGGTATATTTTATTGACTAGACAAGCTTCACAGAATTTACACTTTTTTTTAAATATCCGTTTCCATATTAGAGCAGTACATATAACTGCGCATATAAATGTTCATCTACTCGATCCCGTGGTTTGCAGTATAAATATTAAAAAATTTTTTTTTTTTTAACGGCTACAAGGTGGGGTGGGATCATGATATGAGCTGGTATTGTTGGAAGTGAGCTTGTGTGTCCTTTTAAAATCGAGGACGGAATGACAAGTTATTGTGGTTTGATACAGCAAAATCTCTTTGAGTGGCTGAATAAGCAACCTTTAGTCAAACGTACATTGTTGACGTGTGATTTGGTTCGTTGTCTTGCATGAATGCAAACCAATGAACTGAATCACACTTCAAAGTTCAACAAAACATGGTTACAAGAAAAAGCATTTCTAGGGGTTCGTACATTTAATCCAATTGAGAACCTGTAGAGTACCCTTAAGTGGGATATTAATTCCAATAGTAGATATATATTTACTCCTCTCCATGAGTTAGGCACAAGGACAGTTTTTATCTTACTCCCACAAGTAAGATGTGACTCAAGGTCGGGTCGGGAAAGTGTGGTTTAAAAATTGCCTGGGCAGCCCCGTCGACATTCCCCGGTAGAGGCGCCTCAGACATAAACTTACTCCTCCCTAAAGAGGGGAGGCAAAGCCTGGGAAGGTGGACCTCCCAGAACTGCACAGGACAGACCCATTGACTGGCGTAAATCAAGACCCGAAGGCCAAGACAACACCAGTATGGGGTGCAGTATCCATCGGAACAGATACTACACTTTGATCTTAGCCAAAAGGCCAATTGCTGCAAGCAACTTTTTATTTACCTCACCAGGAGGTTAGGCACAAGGCCAGGTTTATCTTATTCCCACAAGGTCGTGAAAGTGGGACTTGAAAAGCCAGCGCCCGAGAAGGTGAGCACTCTGGCCATTAAAAATTGCCTGGGCAGCCCTGTCGGCATTCCCCGGTAGAGGCGCCTCAGGCAGTAAGCAATAAACTTACTCCTCCCCAAAGAGGGGAGGCAAAGCCTGGGAGGGTTAACCTCCTAGAACTGCACAGGACAGTACCCTTTGATCTTAGCCAAAAGGCCAATTGCTGCAAGCTTCTTTTTTTTATCAGTTGCAACGATAGTAAATCTAACATCAGCTGTCAATAACAGACTGTTAACAATTCTTGATAAGGAAGGAACATCAATGCAGTAAATGATGCAACACTTTCTATTACACTTCTGTTAATTTGACTTCATGTGTTTTGTTCAATCTCAATTTTATCATATTCTTATAGTATAACAATATGAATTTTGTTATTTATATTCTTTTTATAACTATACATTCTTACAAAACCAATAAATAAGTAAAATTTATTGGACAAAATCTGTACTTGCCAATAAAATATTGACACTAAAATTTGTTTATTTTATAACATTTTTCAAATTACTGCAATTTAATGTAAGTTAAACGTCTTATACAGAATAGATAAAGACAGTAATATAACAATTAAATAGATTTCATTTCAAAATACTTGCTGTTTTAAGATTTAAATATAATCTCTAGACGCACTTTATATATATTGTATTTATTTTGAAAAGGTTGAGATTTCATGTTCGATCCGAATGAACGGTTCAGTCTGAAATCAAATTATATAGAATTATAAATATATATATCAGATGTTATATATATATATATATATATATATATATATATATATATATATATATATATATATATATATATATATAATATCCATAGCGCTTTCAAATAATCTCTAGACATCAAAAAATGCAATAATTACAAAAAGTGTATTAAATTTTCTCTCTCTCTCTCTCTCTCTCTCTCTCTCTCTCTCTCTCTCTCTCTCTCTCTATATATATATATATATATATATATATATATATATATATATATATATATATATCGAATGCTGATTTGAAAAATATAAATAATAACAATTAATATCATTGAGTTATAAACGATTTATTTTCTTGGATGAAACATAGCGTACATTTGTTTTATACCAAAGGATAGCTGGCCTGTGTGGCAATGCCGCACATGTTTTTGTAGTTCCTTGCCATCTTGATGTAGCCGTTCATTCCCCATTGTTTGCCCCAGCTGAAATGAGAAACACAAATACAAAGCCATTATATACACTTGTAAAAATTAAAAAAAACAACATTATTTGTATTATCTGATATATGCGTCTTCCAGCTGCAACTATTGTATGCAGCAATGCGAAGAGAAACAGAAAAGAAATAGTTGAATGAGTGAAAAGTAATAGGAGTGGATAGTGGATAATAGCGTTTCTATGAATGTAAGGAGTTGTAAACGTATGTAGAATTTGTAAATGAAGAACTTGAGGTTTATCTAATATCTAAAGATATATTTGTCGGCCATGATATTTTAGCTGTGTCCGGTGATGTTTGAAAGAACGGGGTCTCTGGTCGATGTGTTTTTTAATTGGGACGAAATATCGAAATGAAATCAGCATTATTATGTGTTAATTTTTTTTTGTGCTATATACATTTTCTTTGCTTATTAGCCTTTTCCTGTTGATACCAATATATATATATATATATATATATATATATATATATATATATATATATATATATATATATATATATATATATATATATATATATATATATATAATAATGGTAATAATCCAGGTGAAAAATATCCACAGGGTGGTAATCCAGAGAATTTTAACCGGGTTTATAAAAAGTGCTCAATATCAAAATAGAGCTTTATATATGATAATTTTATTTACACAGACATGTACAAAATCTGCGACACTGGCATGTCGATGTTATCGATCAACAGTTACTATAAACTGAGATCTCATCAGGCAGAGTTAGAATCCGATCTTAACCTCAGATCATATTTGGAGAGAACCAAATATGATCTGAGGTTAAGATCGGATTCTAACTCTGCCTGATGAGATCTCAGTTTATAGTAACTGTTGATCGATAACATCGACATGCCAGTGTCGCAGATTTTGTACATGTCTGTGTAAATAAAATTATCATATATATATATATATATATATATATATATATATATATATATATATATATATATATATATATATATATATATCAGACATTCTTTTAATCAATGAAACGGGCGGGTGGAAAAAAAAGAAAATTGCTAAAATTTTCCTTAAGGCCTTAATGTCTGACCCTCTCAGAGGAAACGTCAGAATGATAAATCAAAAACTAAGAAAATCGAATGAGATATGAGGGGAAAATTGTTATAGTTGGAGAAAACGATTGAGAGAAGAAAAAAAAACGTAAATCTCTCAACGTTATGGTGGGTTTGTTCTTCAAAATCGTTGCCTCGGAGGCTTGTGAAAACGAAATGACCAACCACGAAAGGTCGAAATCTTCGATAGAGTGCAGACTGTTTTGAAATAAATAACTTAAAAACAGTTTCAGTAAGTTAAAAATATACAGATCCGTTTAAAAATAATTTTTCGACCGAGTGGTGACACTTAGTAGCTTGTTTAATTATCGATTTTTCAGTTGTGAAACATACGAAATCGAACCTTTAAATCAAGTAAATTACGGTAGCCATATTGAATCCCTAGTCATGAAAACCTTCTATGAATCGATACCAAATCTGAAAATAAAAACTTACAGAAAATCTAAAAACTGACAAGCTATGCAGGCAGACAAAAGATTAACTTCTCTTGCGTTTGGTAAAAGTTATTTGTTGTAAAGTTATTTTTTCACCCCATTTTTGCGTTGTTAACTATAATGAACTTTTGTCAAAGTTTCGTTTCACACAAATTCATTAATCATCTCTGAAATTTCAAACAGTATTTTCTAAGTCTTATGTTAATTAATTTGGTCGGCACATCAGTAAATATTATCGTTTTTATTCCATAATATTGGTATACTTCTCTTCGTATGTGACTTAAATGAGATACTGATATCCTTGTACATAAATCGATATTAAAGCGCTTTAAAAAAGAATGTCAGCTTACCTGTTCTTAACCAACCAGTAATCGTTTCCGTTGTCACTTCCGTAACCAACGGCCAAGACTCCATGATCCAAACTGGTAGGACTGCAACTATCAATTTTGTAAATACCATGTGAATAAAGTTGGAAGGAGTAATCGCTAGCATCAATGGCTACGGAGATGGGACCGACAGTTGCTACAGCTTTCTGGAGTGCCTTTTCACTGCCGGATTTCACGTCAACGTGGCCGGTGACTGTGGCGACAACTTTGGATTTGTGAAAGTGACAGTCGCCATCCTGAATAATAATAATAATAATAATAATAATAAAAATAATAAAAATAATAATAATAATAATAATAACTACTACTACTACTACTACTACTACTACTAATGATAATAATAATAATGATAACGCACAGACAAATAAAATATAAAACTATAGATCCGCATACACGTGCATATATAAAACACAAATATCTATATTTACATCAATGCAAATACACACACATATGTATATATAAATTAATGCACAAAAAACACATCCATATATATATATATATATGATATGATATGATATGATATGATGGACTCTCCCGTCGATTTCGACGTATGAGTGCGCCACCTGGGGCTGCCCGCGCGTGAATTTGTAATTGCAAATTGCGCAATCCCCAACAACCGCTCTCCTGAGTCGACATTGCTTGATTCCAATGGCAAGTAGTAATACAAGACGACTGGAAACAATGCCGAGATAAGCAGAGAGCACATACAGCACCTGGTATTCCCAAATGGTCACCCATTTAGTACTGGCCAGGCTCGACGCCGCTTAACTTCGGTGATCTAACGGGAACCAGTGTGTCAACGTGATTGTGCCGTATACCATGTGAATAAAGTTGGAAGGAGTAATCTCTCTCTCTCTCTCTCTCTCTCTCTCTCTCTATATATATATATATATATATATATATATATATATATATATATATATATATATATATAAATCAACAAAAGTTGTTACAACAAAAGATATAAAAAAAGAATTCACTGCTGAAATACATTGGCAGCGTATTAGAAAAGAAAAAACAACAACAGTTAAATGTAAAATTTTAAGAAAGGAAAAATGTGTCAATCTTTAAACCCACTATGTATTATGTCTAAATAAAAAAAACTAGAGATAATAAGATTTATTGATGGAGGCAATTTTGTGATTTTTTAAAATTTGCAAATAACGCGTATCTGTATTTAAGACCCGTGGTATATGATCAGAGAATCTATCTATATATAAAATAAAGTTGGGTATTTCCCTTTCAAATCAGTTAGAGTAGGCAAGAAAATTACTGCATCAAACACATCGAAAATCAACACTACCTATGCACCCTTATCTCGGCTGTGTTTCCAGCAACTTACACATACTTTTAAAATACAACATTAATCCCTATTATTTATCCCATACGACTAACTCGCCTACCTACATGCTGCAAAGAGAGGGTAGAGCACTAATTTCTTTTAATGAATTATCAACTCTTACACTCCTCAAACACCGTTTTGCGATTATTTCACGAGGAAAAGCGATTAACCTTTACCGCTTAAGAATTTGTAAAACAGCCAATCAGCGCTCGGCTTACATAGGCATGAGACACATTTTATCCCGACCGCGTCGTGCATTGCCCGAAGTAATTTACAGACATCTTTTAAAAACTTTCTCCAATAAATAAATTGTTTTAATAATGCCATTCAATACACATATAATGACGCAGTACATATTACGCGCTTTCGAATCAAATCCATCGCCAAAACACACAATTTCCTTTCACATTTAGGACGCTAAAACCGTACCTAAATGATTTACACCAAAACAATACTTCGATAAACTCAATAAATTCAACAGTAAGTTTTTTTTTAGTTTTAGAACCAAGATCGAGCGTAGCATATCATGAAATATTACTGTTTCAATGTTTTCCCTGTAATATAACGTTTTTTTATGAGAAAAGCCCCGTAAAGACTTATTCCTATTTTTCATAATTCTTCGTTAACACTGCGTACGAATGGGGAGGGCAACAAAGTGTAAAAAAACAAATGAGATTTGTGTTGTGCAGCTTTTATTTTACATTTTCTTTTTTTATTGTATGGCGGGTGCTCCTCGGCGCTCCACAGTCCTTCCAGACCGGGAACACCCTCCTTGGCCAGTGATCGTCAGTAGCGGCTGCAAAAAGAAAGATGGCTCGAATCTCCTCTAATCGGGATGTTTGCCCCGCTGGTCCGCTGTGGAATCAATGTTACGCAGACAGACAAACAGACAACAGAATAACTCAACAAACGGCTAGGTCTTTTCATAACAATAATTATTTAACAAAAATGAACGGTGGGTTTTTAACTTTAACCCAAAGTCTATTTTTCGCCAATGGCTTCTTTACTAACTATTTCCGTCTTCCTTCTCTCTGTGTGCGTGTGTGAATCTCTACGATTTCCCAGTGTTAAACAGCTGGACTTAATCTATGTCTGGAGAACCGTGTGTGTGTGAAACTCCCTTTTCAAAGCCTTAATTAAGTTGTGACTTGTCTACTGAACGGTGTGTGTGGACTCTTACGACTGTTGGTATTAATTGAGACGTTAATCTCTGGTGGAAAACGATGGTGGGGGAATGCTATGGGCCGCGCCACGCCAATCGAGAGCGATTGTTCGCGCAACGCCTCTCCCGGCCGGCTCGTGTCCCCGCTCTCGAGAACGCGTCCGTGCCGAACGAAATCTTGGATCTAACTCTTTTGATCGCCTTTTCGCCTCAAAATCACAAAGACGAAAAGCGTATAACTCATGCTCTCTCTCTCTCTCTCTCTCTCTTCTCGTCGTGTGGTACGCGCGATGCTGACTTACTCTCTTTCTTTCCCCCATCCCTTCTTCTGTGTCCTTCCTCCTCTCCCGGAGTGGGGTGGTACGCTTCTCAACGGACAATTTGGAATTTATCTCTTAGTCTTTATCTCCCTAGAGACCAATTATTCCCTCTCCCTCTGTCCTCCAAGTGTTGACACCTCTGATAAGATTTTGCCAAAACTTTTGGCAGCGTGTGCTCAATGTATCCCATTGTTGTGGCCCTAATTGCCAATGACACCCTAAGAGCCAATCTCAGACTTCCCGGCGCCCCCAGCGATCGGGGCCCGGACGGTCGAAAATATGTACTAGTTCCCAGATCTCCACTTGTTTCTACGTGGGGCCTGATCTCCTCGATGCATTCCAGTGCACCCTGGGGTGCAGACTCCGTCGCTGAAACCACTGTTTCACATCCGTCCACCCTTATTTCGTGTCACTTGGTTGCAATTGACATCTCCCAGACCGTCACCTTTCTCTACGTGGGGCTGATCTCTCTGATGCATATTGGTGCGCCATAAAGGGGGCAGATACGTCGGATGAAATCACTCTTTCACATCCGTCCACCCTTATTTCGTGTCACTTGGTTGCAATTGACATCTCCCAGACCGTTACCTTTCCCCACACACAGAGAGAACAACGGGTAATACAATCAAAACAATAATAATCAAAAATTAAAAAAACTGTAGCTAAAAAATGGAACAAAAGTTTTCTTTTTCTGTTCTGTTTTCTTTTTCTCTTTCCAGTCTATTAAAACATCAGGACTACGTATGTATGTGTGTATGTGCATATGCATTTTGTTGTTTCTGTGTTGGGAGGTGGGTGGGTGACAAAATGAATTATTATGCATGCAATTAAAAGTTTGTTAATACAGATTGGAGCTCGCAACGCTCCTTACAAATTACGTCACCATCACCTTCTCTTCGGAATCGATCTCTACTTCTTCACTGGTCATCCACCTGGATTTCCGACAGGGCAGGGATTCCTGCTCCCGCTCGCGATCTGGGTGAAGTGTGCTCAAGGGTAACCCTCCCTCGCTCATGCGCTCGGCCGTCGGTGTGCTCGCGCCGTCCAATTTCTCCCTATGTCTTTCTCGCGCCCTTTGTCTTTTCTGCAAAAGCTAACCTTATTATTTATGTGCACAATTCTCACTAACATCGACCAAGCCCTATCGTGCCCGTGTCTAGTTCTACCTTTTAACGTGAATTTTCCCTTCCTGACGGGGTTGATCGAACCCTCCAATCTTCTTAAAGCTAATAGCTTGTTACCTTCTGGTTATGCAACGCATTTTAACACATTATAATACTTTCATAACTGTTCGATGGGGTCGACCGGTAATCTCAAACGATTTGGTAATTCGGCCTTAATCTGCCGAGATGATCATATTCGGCGACAAGTGTCCTAGCGATTGCACATCCAACTGTGCACCTGTGCACTCACTCGTCAGTATCAACAACTGAAATTCTCTTGGTACGGACCTGTCTGGTTCGCATACCGTCACTATCATTGCGTCGGCCACCTCGGCCAGATTCTCTTCCGTTCCCTTCTCTGGGAAAACAATTCTCTCAGACTAACACCTTCTTGGCTCACTTCGGCCCGGTGACATTCGATATCGATGCGCCTTCCCTGGCTGCATGCGATAGTAACCCTTTTGGTTCTTCCCTATAACTTCCAATTTCTTCATGATCATTCTCTCATCGCTTCCCGACACTGTCCCTAATTACTCATCGAGTGCCTCTCCCCGCAACGGGGGGCCACTGATTTCTTCTGCTTCGTCTGTATCAACACTATCTATCTTAGATAGGATCTCATATCCTTCTCTTCGCTTATCATTACTTCTGTGCCCTTTCGTAAGGCGCACCACAATCTGTCATATTCACGGTGGTTCGAACATCTGTCGATTACTTCCACTTTCTTTTGCTTTTACAACTCACTATATATCTGCCTGGTCGTTCGGCAACAGCCCATCCAGCTGCAGGTATATTACTACTTGTGATCGATCATTTGGATCTAACCACGACGACCCTCCATCGGTCCCAGTTATGCATCTCTTTCTATCCTTATATGTCCGTTTTATCTCGGGGGGGGGGGGGGCATCCAAGACAACCGTCCGCGCCACAACCACCAGCACCGCACACGCATGGGGGCCCTCCCTGCGCGCGGTGGAGCCAACAAACGCGACACGCACAGCCTCGGTCTCTCCCCCAGGTCCCTGACTATCTTTGGCTTGGCTTTCCTACTATTCTGTGGTGGGGCGTTCTGCTCCCCTCTACCGTAACTTCATAGGTAATTCCTCTACCTTTTTGGCTAACCGATTTTCTCTCAGTCTCTTCTGGAGCTGGGTAGGGGGTATTTTGCCGCTCTCCTCCCACTCGCTGGACTCGTCAACCGACCTAGCAGTCGCGTTTAATTCGATCTCTCTCTACGGGGGGGGTTCATTGCTTCTTGCGGTTTCTCATAAACCGGCGAACAAAACCCAAGCCCGTCTTCTTCCCATTCTACCGTAACTTCATAGGTAATTCCTCTACCTTTTTGGCTAACCGATTTTCTCTCAGTCTCTTCTGGAGCTGGGTAGGGGGGTATTTTGCCGCTCTCCTCCCACTCGCTGGACTCGTCAACCGACCTAGCAGTCGCGTTTAATTCGATCTCTCTCTACGGGGGGGTTCATTGCTTCTTGCGGTTTCTCATAAACCGGTGAACAAAACCCAAGCCCGTCTTCTTCCCATTCTACCGTAACTTCATAGGTAATTCCTCTACCTTTTTGGCTAACCGATTTTCTCTCAGTCTCTTCTGGAGCTGGGTGGGGGGGGTATTTTGCCGCTCTCCTCCCACTCGCTGGACTCGTCAACCGACCTAGCAGTCGCGTTTAATTCGATCTCTCTCTACGGGGGGGGGGGGGTTCATTGCTTCTTGCGGTTTCTCATAAACCGGCGAACAAAACCCAAGCCCGTCTTCTTTCCATTTAAATTCGCTATCTTTCACTAAACTTATCATTCTGGGGGCCACCCTACTTTTTATACTCTGTGGGGTGGCCTCTGGGCGCTTCCCTGGTTCTTTACCCTAGCGTCAGGTGGCACACTAAGGTTCGGAATCCTAATTCCTCACCTCCGATCTATGCTGCTGTGCACCACCGACTCTCATGTCTGAACCGACCACACCTAGTACAGTTCGGTCTAACCGAGCCGCGTGGGCGCCCATAATTTGTGGGACACTCCGCTGCTCTATGCCCCTCGCCCCTGCAGGTCCAGCGGACTGATACCTGCCTGGCCGGTGCGGGCCTATCGTACTCGTTTTGAAGGTCCCATGCCTTCCTTCTAGGATCGGAGTCTGCCTCCCAATCCTCTCCGCCCCCTCTCTCCATTCGGGGCCCCGGACTCGCCCTGCCCCCACCGTTTTCCTTCTCCCAGGCCTTTCCTCGCCATTGCTTAACCTTAGCCGGGTCAACTCGCGTACGGCCTCAATCGCGGTTCGCTCGCTGGCGTATTGCCTCACTAGCTGCTCGCGGAGCTCCGTCCAAGTGATCCCCGGGTTCTCTATATACCTCCCCTCAATGAATCTCGACACTGGGCCCCTCGCTCCCTCTAGAGCGAGCAGCACCATCTCTAAATCTTCTAGTCCATAAATCACCCTCTTCTTCTGAATTACTGCTAACCACTCCATTGAATCGACGGGATCCCCTTTGTGTGTGGGGGGGGGGTATTCGTATCCCTCCTATCGGCCTTTCTATCTTTCTAGTCTCTTCTCTCCCCATACCTGTTACACTATCTACCAGGTCTTCCTCCGAACCCATTCCCTTTGCGTTCCAGCTTACCACCCCAACAACAGAACTACCCAAACCGCGTGCAAAGCCTGGACAACAATCGATACACCGACAAAACCGAGCAAGCGAACAAGAGAAATCAACGAGTCACTTACCCCTCTCCTCTGCTGCCCTTGTGGTCTTCCGCTTCTGGGCTGGTTGTTTATTATCTTTCGAGTTCGTCCGGGCCTTCTAATCAATTGACTAAAAGTTCGCGATCCCAGACCGATCTCAAAGTCTAAAAAAACGTTTTTTCTTTCAGTCTATCTCTTTTTCTATCTTTCTCTCTTTTTTTTCAACCACGGGTGTACATGCCCGTTAGACTGTTTCTCTCTTTTCTTTTCCTTTTTTCTATTCTCTTTTTCAAACACGGGTGTACCTGCCCGTTAAACTGTTTCTCTCTCCTTTCTTTTACTTTTTCTATTCTCTTTTTCAACCACGGGCGTACATGCCCGCCAAACTGTTTCTCTCTTTTCTTTTCCTATTCTCTTTTTCTATCTTTTTTTTTTCAAACACGCGTGTCGATGTCCGTCAAACTGTTTCTCTCTTTTCTTTTCCTTCCTCCTTTTCTATTCTCCTTTTCAACCATGGGCGTACATGCCCGCCAGACTGTTTATCTCTTTTCTTTTCCTATTCTCTTTTTCAAACACGGGTGTACATGCCCGCCAAACTTTAAAGTATTCTCTGTCGGTAAAAAAAATCGTTTGTTGTGCCACGGGTTTGCCTGCTGTCTGTCTATTTTTTTTTTTCAAAGTGTTCTGCCGGCAAAAAAAAATCGTTTGTTGTGCCCGTGGGTTTTTTAACATTTGTCTGTCTATTTTTTTTTTCAAAGTGTTCTGCCGGCAAAAAAAAATCGTTTGTTGTGCCCGTGGGTTTTTTAAAAATTTGTCTGTCTATTTTTTTTTCCAAAGTGTTTTGCCGGTAAAAAAAATTGTTTTTTTTTTTGTGGCCGTGGGTTTGCTCTGTTCTTTTTTCCCCGAGGTTACCAGGCACTCCTCACAGTACCATGATCCTGGTCACGGCACCATTATGGCGGGTGCTCCTCGGCGCTCCACAGTCCTTCCAGACCGGGAACACCCTCCTTGGCCAGTGATCGTCAGTAGCGGCTGCAAAAAGAAAGATGGCTCGAATCTCCTCTAATCGGGATGTTTGCCCCGCTGGTCCGCTGTGGAATCAATGTTACGCAGACAGACAAACAGACAACAGAATAACTCAACAAACGGCTAGGTCTTTTCATAACAATAATTATTTAACAAAAATGAACGGTGGGTTTTTAACTTTAACCCAAAGTCTATTTTTCGCCAATGGCTTCTTTACTAACTATTTCCGTCTTCCTTCTCTCTGTGTGCGTGTGTGAATCTCTACGATTTCCCAGTGTTAAACAGCTGGACTTAATCTATGTCTGGAGAACCGTGTGTGTGTGAAACTCCCTTTTCAAAGCCTTAATTAAGTTGTGACTTGTCTACTGAACGGTGTGTGTGGACTCTTACGACTGTTGGTATTAATTGAGACGTTAATCTCTGGTGGAAAACGATGGTGGGGGAATGCTATGGGCCGCGCCACGCCAATCGAGAGCGATTGTTCGCGCAACGCCTCTCCCGGCCGGCTCGTGTCCCCGCTCTCGAGAACGCGTCCGTGCCGAACGAAATCTTGGATCTAACTCTTTTGATCGCCTTTTCGCCTCAAAATCACAAAGACGAAAAGCGTATAACTCATGCTCTCTCTCTCTCTCTCTCTCTCTCTCTCTCTCTCTCTTCTCGTCGTGTGGTACGCGCGATGCTGACTTACTCTCTTTCTTTCCCCCATCCCTTCTTCTGTGTCCTTCCTCCTCTCCCGGAGTGGGGTGGTACGCTTCTCAACGGACAATTTGGAATTTATCTCTTAGTCTTTATCTCCCTAGAGACCAATTATTCCCTCTCCCTCTGTCCTCCAAGTGTTGACACCTCTGATAAGATTTTGCCAAAACTTTTGGCAGCGTGTGCTCAATGTATCCCATTGTTGTGGCCCTAATTGCCAATGACACCCTAAGAGCCAATCTCAGACTTCCCGGCGCCCCCAGCGATCGGGGCCCGGACGGTCGAAAATATGTACTAGTTCCCAGATCTCCACTTGTTTCTACGTGGGGCCTGATCTCCCCGATGCAATCCAGTGCACCCTGGGGTGCAGACTCCGTCGCTGAAACCACTGTTTCACATCGTCCCTATTTACTTTCTTACGAGGGAAGAGTTAGACACAAGGTCTGTTACGAATGTGGGGAAAATCAAGCTCAATAAATACGGTCACTGGATTTAGACACAAATGAAAATTGCATCAGTCTAGATGGACAGAATAGATGAAGCGTACAGCACAATAACTTTAAAAGAATTTATTTCAGATTAGGCAGAAATACATTTTCATTTACGTTTTCTTCAAAATAAAGTGGCCCAAAATGTGTGCTTATCGAGAAAAAAATACTCAAGAAAAACAGTGCTTCTACATTTTTTGAACCAGAAAAAAACCCAAACAGATCAAAACAACAAGTGCTTCTACACAATTTGAACCGGCACCGTGAGATAACCGACTTTGGCCAACTAAACCATAGGTTATGCTTAGTTTACGGTTAGGGTAATACAGAACGTAGAAATTAAAACTTGATCACACAAATATAGTAGACATCTTTAGGAAACTGGGTAATTTCTATTTTTGTTCTAGATGTGATATATTTGCGTTCTGTCGGCTGTTTAATTAATTCTTTTATATTACTTCCGGGCAGCGCCGGGTAACAGGTCCTGCTAGTTATATATATATATATATATATATATATATATATATATATATATATATATATATGCGTGTGTGTTTGTGTGTGTGCATAAAATATATACATGTGGTTTTTCTTACTGAGTTTATGAACCATAGAAAAAAAAAATACTTACTACACCCTTATAAGGATAATCAGCTTCAGCCATAATTCCACCCTGTTTTTTGATACAGTCAAACGCATTATCCATAAGTCCGCCATCGCAACCCTCGTTTCCTGAAGGGGGAGAAAAATTGTAAAATATGTAAATCTTTAACCCTTAGCGATATTAGTCACCGGTATTCCATGTTAGGGGCCGTTTTTTTTTTGTTTACATCTTATGATAAGGTTTAGTTGTTGTATGTCCACCTGCAACTAAAACTACGTTATAGCGCCTTCCTATTCCGTCATATTTTTCATTTTGAATGTATTTAACCCTTTTTTCGAGTGGCTCTTTGCCTTGGTAAGCGGTGACCTCGAAAGTAAAAAAAACAAGATATATTAAAAAAAAGATATATTAAAAAAAAGATATATTAAAAAAAAAAGATATATTAAAAAAAAAGATATATTAGAAACAAAAAAGATATATTAAAAAAAAAGATATATTAAAAAAAAGATATATAAAAAAAAGATATATTAAAAAAAAGATATATTAAAAAAAAGAAGATATATAAAAAAAAGATATATTAAAAAAAGATATATTAAAAAAAAGATATATTAAAAAAAAAAGATATATTAAAAAAAAGATATATTAAAAAAAAAAGATATATTAAAAAAAAAGATATATTAGAAACAAAAAAGATATATTAAAAAAAAAGATATATTAAAAAAAAAAAGATATATTAAAAAAAAAGATATATTAAAAAAAAAGATATATAAAAAAAAAAGATATATTAAAAAAAAAAGATATATTAGAAAAAAAAAGATATATAAAAAAAAAGATATATAAAAAAAAAAGATATATTAAAAAAAAAAGATATATTAAAAAAAAAGAAGATATATAAAAAAAAAAGATATATTAAAAAAAAAGATATATTAAAAAAAAAAAAAAAAATTAGGAATGATTGTCTTATATTATTTATGTTGTTGATTATGTTACATTCTATCGGTTCGTATTTAAGGCCCGCAATTGCATTTATCTATACAGTTCTCAGATTGAATTGTGGAGATTACTTGCCCTTTTTAATAAATAATTACTGGGCCTAATGGATTACTAATTCTTTGGTTTTATTTTAATGAATATAAGACACATTCCAGCTAAGGAATAAGAAAAAGTTAAAATAAAAAGAAATCACTGTAATATTATTAAAAAAACAACAACAAAAAAACAACACTATACTCTTCTATTAAACTAACACTAATCCTAAGTTCGAGACGGCAATACAAAAAAAAAAAATCTAACATATACTTGTTCTGAATAAAAAAAATGTTTTTTTTTTAGTTGAAACACAATATGCGCGCAGTGGGGGGGGGGGTGTAAAAAATAAAACGGTTTTAGTGATGAAGATGTAATTTCAAGCGTGACAGTAATATATTATTCATGATATAAATGCATGTTTTGTATATTAATGTTTTATAGATTAATTTGTTTTCGGGCGTATCAGGCCTCCGCCCAATCTCGAGAGACAATGGATACCCCCTGTAACGGTGTCACCGCCAGGAGTCTATTTTAAAACAAGGGTTGTGCAATAACTAACCACAACTTTCTTCATTGCTTGGGTCTAGTGGCATGAAGAAGTACAGGAATGCCGGGATAAGCAGAGAGCCGTCACGCATACAGCACCTCGTATTCCCAAATGGTAATATAGTTTAGTACCGACCAAGTGCAACATCGCTTAACTTCCGTGATTTAACTGAAACCAGTGGGTCAACGGGATTATGCCTTATATTATGCAAACAAATAGCCTGTAAGTGATATAGTGTATTCGACACAAAGATAGGACCCTGACAGGCCCTACCACTCCAGGTCAGAGTGGACCTACTGAGAGTAGTGTCAGTTAAAAGGATCACTCTCCACTTCACAAAGATCCCAAATTGGGTCCCGATCACCGGACGCGGGTTCGTGTCATACCCAGAACTGTGCATGATTCAGAAAACGTTTCAAAACTCACCGCAGACACCGGAACAATCAACCAACTGCTGTTCCGAAAGAGAGATCAGTTTTTTAGTCTTTTTAAAATGTTGTCCTTCCAGCGATCCAGTTGTAGAGAAAGCCCAACAAGATCCACATTGTTCCTTAAAATGAAAATAAATAAAGTTTAAGCAAATGTTACCATTTAAACGTATAATTCTACGTAAAATCTTCAAACACATGGAAACACGGGAGCATTATTAAAGGACGTTGTTTTATAGTTAAAGAAAGAGAACAGAAAAAAAAAACAGGAAAAAGTCGAAATGAAAAAGACTCACAAAGGTATCTGTTGTCAAGTTATTTATAAAAGTTGTATATTTTCTTTATTAATGAAAAATATTTTTGATAAAAGACAGAGGACTGTTTGAAATATTAAAATTTCTTAACGCCCATAATTTTCAGGCTTTCATTTTTCCCGTAAGGTTATATTTCTCTTATGCTTCGAATGTGAAGAAATTCATCTTATTTTAGCAGAGAAACACATTTTTAATTACAGGAATAGCATACGTAGATAATATATATATATATATATATATATATATATATATATATATATACGATGTATTTCTATGTAATTAGTTTTATAGGTGATTGCAGCGTTCGAAAGTCGCCCTCAACGTATAGGACGTATTTTCTTTACGCTAATATATATAATATTATTTAATACGCACATAAAAGTAATCCATATGATTTATTTATTTCAACTTACCACACACACACACACACACACACACACACACACACACATATATATATATATATATATATATATATATATATATATATATATATATATATATATATATATATATATTGTTTTTAAATTCCCGAAACAGTTTTTCATGGTAAACAACTGATGATCCCTTAAATAATGTTAGAAGCAAACTAATATAATAACTGTAAAAACTGAATTGACTTACATGAGTGATTTTCCACTGAACGACTTGGGACTTAAGGGTTTTTTTAATTTCTTTCTTTCTTTTTTTTTTTTTTTTTTTTTTTTTTAGTTTTAATGGTTGAGAAACTTCCGAGACTATATATATATATATATATATATATATATATATATATATATATATATATATATATATATATATATAATATTGAATATAAGAGACAACTCATGTCTACATATCCTTTGGTAGATCCTTTCAATAGTCCGAATCAGGATTTTAGTTTCGGAGGGGAATTGGCTGATGAATTTCCATAGTTTGGATTTTTCTTGCAAGTACTTTCAGATCGATCCGGGTCCATCTTCAGGAGAATGAGGCTACAGACCCTGTGTTAGTATTATTCATTCCCGTGAATATGGAATCGGATCGGTCTGAAAGTACTTTGGCGACTAATCCAAACTATGGCAAATTCATCAGCCAATTCCCCTCAGAAACTAAGATCCTGATTCGGACTATTGAAAGGATCTACCAAAGGATATCTAGACATGATTTGTCTCTTATATTCAACAATACTTGGTTGCAAAGGAAGATGCTACCTAGATACACACACACACGCGCGCACACACACACACATATATATATATATTCAAATGTATAGAGATATGTGGGAAAATCGTTAGTTTATTTATTATTTCTTAAAATGAGCATTATTAAGGAGTTAAATTTATTAAAAAATACGATACTAAAATAGTTTATGTTGTCACGACAAATTAGATAATAATCGACACAATAATTGTTTTATAAGAAGTTTCGCGGCATTCATTTGCTACTCGGTCGCGACTGTGGCCTTTTATCTGCCAGGCATAGGTATTCGTCCTGGATAGACCTGAGAGTTCCCCCTTTTCACGCTGTGCCTCCCCTTTTTAGGGTGGAGTAAGTTTATTGCTTATTGCCTGAAGCGCTCCAACCGGAGAATGCCGACAGGGCTGCCCAGGCAATTTTTAAAAGGTCAGTGCTCCTTCTTTAGAGACGCTAGCTTGACATCTCCACCTTCTGGCCTTGTGCCACATCTTCCTGCGGTGGGAAGTAAGTAAATACCGCAGTTTAGGTGTATTAATAACGCAATGAAATATAACTTATTGAAGAGCAGTAAGTAGCAGAGTATACGTGCGTTACGCTGCATTGCCGTAATATATTCTTCAAGTTATCAACACGCATTGCATCATCATAAACGTTGTTAGTAATTAAAACTTTATTTACGATTCTCTCCCCTGTCATCTCTCTGTACTTTGGCTTATAAATCGCAACTATCACTTCTCTTTATATATTAACTTGCATTAGCTTCTCAATTAAAACTTTCATCAGATATGTTCAGCACATTCTTATTCTCCGCTGGTTGTCAGGTGTGAATAACGAATCCGTGGAAAAAAGGACGAAATATCTGCATTAAGTTGACCCTAAGTACTAGATTTTGAGGGTGTTACTCAAATATTGTGCGTTACTTACTTGGTTTTTAATTTCAGTGACGAAACCTTTTTTCCTCCAATCGACTTCCGTTGGAAGGCCACTGACGTCAGTTTCATCAAAGGTCAATGTTGGTGTGTTCCTTGTCATGTTTCGGGAAATAAACCCATTCATCATTGCAACAAATTCACGACCATGCTAAAAAAATAATAAACATCAAATATAAAGAGAGACTGTCGCCAAATATTTATTTCTTCATAAACCGGCAGTTTTGTTTCGGGTTTCCATTTCGTAATTTATATGAACGGCTTCACAGTTAATACGACTTTGAACTGATTTCCGCCTAAACTGTATAGTTTTCTTTCTTACAATGAAATTAGGGAGGAAAAATGACAAAAAAATGATTACGACGACAGTGGACATAACCGGCTTAGAATTTTGTCATAAATGTAAAAAGGGATTTAGTGGTTAAAGTGGGATATACAGTTATTGTATTTAAGATTATAAGCATTTTGTTTAGTTTTCCCTGCATTTCATGTAGAAGCAGGTCTGAAGTCTGTTTTAATAGAGATCCTTTGTAAAATTTCTCGTGTCTCTCAAAACGACTATATATTTTTCCTTTGATGTCATACACTTAATTTATTACTTCACTATGGCAACATTTTAATATTTTCATGGAATTTGTTATCCATTTTTTGCGTAGTAACGAACTCGATTTTAAAATCCTGCGAATTTTCCCAACACAATCATAAAATTCCATTGAAGACAGTCCAGGCTCCAGAAGAAGGAGGGGCGAGCCATACATCTGGAGGGGCACTTTGTTACTCAAACCCGAACATGCATACATAAATTAAATTTTAGACAAAAAATGTATGACGTCTCAGAATTACTAATGGTTGTGTATTTTATGAGTAAGAAGATACATGTCCGAAAATCTGCGAAAACGTCCAACTTCAGATCGACCGAACCAAATTGGGAACAGATTATTCTGCACTGAGCCAAAGTTCATTGTTTGGACATGATAATTTCTTCTGTTCTCTTATGATTAATATTATTTGATGATTTTTCGTTGTGATTTAGCTAATTTAAACTTCCGTTTTGATATTTGAACTTAGATCAGAGAAAGATAATAATTTCAAAACATGTAAGAAACACCTGGCAGAGGTATTTTACGGAAACATAATGTCTATACATATTGGTGACATGGTTAAAATAAACTAAAGATAAATAAAATATAATTTACTCATTTTTGCATGTTTTAGGACACTATGGACCAAATTAAGTTGATGAGATGCAAAGTTGGTAGACAGGTCGCCATGTTGAACGCCATCACTACTTGCAGAATGGAACGAATAGTTTGCGATTCCTAGAAATTTATGATACACCCAAACAGGTTGGCGAATGTTGTGGAAAGGAACTAATAAATTTATGTTATACTAAAGAAAAACAGATACAATAGTTCTAAAATAAATGGTTTCGCTGGATCAATACCGATTTTTAATGATGCACTAGCTTCATTGCTGAATCACCTTTTCATCATACATACTCCAGCATTTACCCAAATATTAGATGGTCGAATCACCGCTTTTATAGCATTGTATAACCGATTGTGACATTGCATAAAATAAAGAGTTAACAGATTAAAAAATTCTGAAAATTTAATTTCATAGTTGCCTTCATAATATATATATATATATATATATATATATATATATATATATATATATATATATATATATATATGGTTGAACACGAGTGCCAACTTCTGTTTATTCCTTTTGTGATCCAATCTTTCTATTCGTCGAACAATAGATCTTGTACTATTAACCAAGGAGTGTAGGAAATCTCCATATTTGACGTAAACGTTTTCGACCATCATTGGTCGTCTTCAGGCGGATGATATTTTGCATTGTTCAATCATCCGCCTGAAGACAGCCAATGATGGTCGAAAACGTTTACGTCAGATATGGAGATTTCCTACACTCCTTGGTTAATAGTACAAGATCTATTGTTCGACGAATAGAAAGGTTGGATCACAAAAGGAATAAACAGAAGTTGGCACTCCTGTTCAACCAGATATGTATGAAAGAAGAATTGTTGCCTAATTATACAATATATATATATATATATATATATATATATATATATATATATATATATATATATATATATATATAATATATTCATAATATACACAAGAAGGTCTTATTTTCGATGATTTTGTTCCTGCCTTTTTCAGAATCCGCACCCTACGGAAATCCACTGTTCACCAATTTGATCTCTACTCTAGATGACTCTTAATATTTTCTATAATCTGTAAAATATCCCTAAACGCCGTTAATATACTATGTAAGGAACTCCCCTCGGACCAGGTCCTGACGCGGATCTTGATGGTCTCACAACTTCTTGAATTTCTTTTCAGGTGGACATGCTACAGTAAAATGTGACTACTGTTTTTTTTTTTAGATATCAAACTGTAATTTCTGACTAAATCTAGATATTTTGATGAATCGCTTACGGAATTCTGCAGATAGGTGTTAATTTCTTCTTTTGAAATTCCAGCTGACCACTACTCTTATCCCTTTACAAAGTTATTGTGAAACCAGAAGGGTTGGATAGGAAGCTGGCACGCTTCTTGAATGATATTCAGCGCATCGAAGGAATTTTAGTTTTTCGTTGAGTATCATCCGGAGCTCTTCGAAGGATTGTCAAAATCCTCCAATCTTCGTCTTTGTGTTGTTTCTTAGTGAATCTTAGTTACTTCGTTATTTTTCTAATCTCATTTATCCTACGATTGGTCGTGTCGACTTCTTTGGCTCCTGGGATTCTAAGCAACCAAATATTTGTGACGCAATAGTGGAAATTATGTTCGTTATGAATCTTAACCGTTTGTTTGAGCCCCCTTTAGTGGCCACCGTGAATATCTTACAGACGTCAATGACGAACTTCTGTTATGCATCCTTGTTGTTCGCTATGTCACTTATTTTTGCTGTACTCCACACCTTCAATTGAGGGAACTGTAGTTTGCAGAGACTGGAGTCTGTAGGAGAAACCTTGTCCCGTATCTCCTCCGTGTTACCAGAGCTGATACCTTCACGCTGTTTTATAACTTCCGCTCTAAGACATTTCACCCGGCATTAATTAATCTTTACGCCTCTCTGATTCCGAAGTTCTTGCTGCGAATGCATCGGTTCGTTGTCGATTGGGCATTTCCGTCCTATTCCAAGATGTCCGCCCTGTTTGTGACTTATCCGCTATCTTTTTTGGAATTCCATATGGTATTAGCGCGTTAGTAAATGCAGTCGATATAATTCGGTTGGGTTTAGACTTGACTTCGCGAATTTATAGTCTAGTATCCATTATAAAACTATAAGCATCTATGATTAACTTGAATAATAAAAAAGACAGAAATAGCTTATAAATGTATGACTTACCATATCTGCATATTCGTTTATGTCCAACCAAAATGTCTTCAATCCTTTGTCAGCTTCACGATTGTGGTAAATGACATGACGGAAATTTCTCTCCCAGATTACACGTCTACAAAATGGAATATTATTCTGAATACAGAAGGGACATAAAGAAATGTTCAAAGGATTAATGAGAGCATGGCTAATCTGATTTATGAAGACAAATTGGAAAATGTGGGTAACAAAAGAACACGGAATATGGGCTGATCTAATGCTTTAAAATGTATAAACAAACATTAAAACTATAGACATTTTTAACAAATATTTCAAAGTGAACAAGCAATTTTATTGCTCACTCCAATCAACATCAAACTTTATTGAACGAGAGAACAATTCATTAGGCGAATATGTTGCCAGTGAATGCCAGCAATGGAACTAGTTTTTTAAATAACATTGATTTCGTGATTATTGTATAAAGGGTGGCGTTGAATGCATAGGCCTTTCCGACTAGTCGATTATTAAGATGTGTTCTTGACTTACCTCTGAACTTCAGTATCAGCCCTGTCGTATCCTTTATTGTATTTAAGTTTGAATCCCTCCCATAGGTCGTCCAACCTGGAATCGGTCATCTGGGACAGAACTGCCGCAGGCAATAAAACTAACAAAGCAATAAAAACCTTCATCCTGAAAGGAAAAAGAAAATAACTTGAAGCTACAAAAATAAACGATAGCACTCAAAGAGCGTAAACATCCGTCAAGGCTGAGCTCTACTACTACTACTACTACTACTACTACTACTACTACTACTACTACTACTATTGGCACTGTGTGATTAACCCTATTGATGCCTTCGTGGCGTATAAAGCCAGCTATGTTGAGTTCAACCCTTTTTTCTCTGATTATATATAAAACATCTATAGAAGCATACGTGGAA
>OY744537.1:21614225-21671725 GCA_963556195.1 Sepiola atlantica
GTGTCATGGCGTACATTCATTGACATTATTTAGCGATATTTTGTAATGTCAACTTCGCATCTTGTTACAGTCTTGATATTAGACGTGATCTTGTTTCAGTGCTTCTCAGAGACATTTAAATTTGTACAATTATGAGACATTTGAACATATCTGGAGTAAGTTCGCTGAGTTTGAATATTTCACTTGCCTTATTCACTACGCTTGAAAATATACTATGATATTCTGTATTCTTTTTAGTTAGATTAAATATATATTCGTTCATTGATGTTTTTTGTTTTTTAATTATTTATTTCAACTTTTGATCACTAAAATCAAAATCAGAAATATATATATATATATATATATATATATGCGTTTTTATATTTAAAATGTTCATTTTATATTTAAAATGTAAATTTTAAAATATAAAGCAATTGTAATAGCTCAATAGTGTGAGGCTAGGGCTATGGTATATAATATTTTTTATTTAATTGAAACCACGCCAAATGTTAGAAATAAAAGAGTCACACCATTTCACAAACCACATGTTTTTATTTCCAGCATACAATTGTTTTGGCTTACTACCAATATAATTATCTTATTTTGTTCCTGGGGGTGGGTATCTTTAGTGCTCGTATACAAACATAGAAAAAAAAGTTCAGGCAAGGAAAACCGGGATTACAGTCCATACTCATATTTTTTTATACTAATGGAGCTGTTAATTCCTAAAGGTCCAAGTCGCAGCATCCAAACGCCATGTGCGTTTAGCAATTAGTTTTTTTTAAATCGTTGTATAGTACAAAACAAATTGATTAGTGTACATTAATTTAATGTTATATATATATATATATATATATATATATATATATATAATAAATATTTGTTATTGTTTATTATCTATGTACATATACGGTTCGTCCTTAAACCGGGACTCATCAGCATAGAGATATAACTATTCACTACCGGACTACAAGTATTTTTAGACTCAAATCCGACGTCTTTAACCGCTCGGCTAATTTTAAATAGCGAATAAACGATGATAATTTTAACACTTTATCGGCGGGCTTAACGTCTAAGCATTCTACTTCTTTTAAGGAAAGGAACGATGCATCATAAAGCAAGTGACGTCATGCTGTGTCAATACTACCATTACAGTGCTCTCTCTCTCTCTCTATATATATATATAGATATATAAATTTTATAATCATTAAATCACTACACTAATTAATTTGTGTGTCTGTACTATACGAACTTCCTTCAGTGTTGGCTTTAGTTTAGGCTTATTTAATGTTTATAAAGATTTATAAAGCTCTACTCTGTATTGAGCATTTTTGAAAAATATTGTTTTCAGTTCATTCTATCAACATATTTGAATTTGAACACTATTAATATATATATATATATATATATATATATATATATATATATATATATATATATTTGTTGTGAAGTTATTCCACAGTAAATAATAAATAAAGGAAGTCAAGTCGAGGGTTGGTTTAACAAGTGTATTAACAAAATAAGAAAGTGACTAGCTCTTGGCTAGACAGTTACAAGACTGGATATTTATCTACTCCCCACAGAGTAAAATGTGACACAAGGTCGGAAAGTGGGGTTTTGATAAATCAGCACTCCAGAGGGAGAGCACCTATTATCTTTAAAAATTGCCTGGACAGCCCCGTCGGCATTCCCCGGTAGGTGCGCCTCAAACAGTAAGCAATAAACTTACTCCTCCCCAAAGAAGGGAGGCAAAGCCTGGGAGGGTGGACCTCCTAGAACTGCACAGGACCAGTCTTGTGCAGTATCCATCGGAACAGATACTACACTTTGATCTTGGCCAAAAGGCCAAGAAAGCGACTGAACGACAGTTACAAGACTGGATATTTATCTACTCCCCACAGAGTAAAATGTGACACACGGTCGGAAAGTGGGGTTTTGATAAATCAGCACTCCAGAGGGAGAGCACCTATTATCTTTAAAAATTGCCTGGACAGCACCGTCGGCATTCCCCGGTAGGGGCGCCTCAGACAGTAAGCAATAAACTTACTCCTCCCCAAAGAGGGGAGGCAAAGCCTGGGAGGGTGGACCTCCTAGAACTGCACAGGACCAGTCTCGTGCAGTATCCATCGGAACAGATACTACACTTTGATCTTGGCCAAAAGGCCAAGAAAGCGACTGAACGACAGTTACAAGACTGGATATTTATCTACTCCCCACAGAGTAAAATGTGACACAAGGTCGGAAAGTGGGGTTTTGATAAATCAGCACTCTAGAGGAAGAGCTACTATTTATCTACCTCCCACAAGGTAAAATGTGACACAAGGTCGGAAAGTGGGATTAGATAAGCCAGCGCTCGAGAGGTGAGTAATCTGACCATTTAAAAATTGCCTGGGCAGCCCCGTCGGCATTCCCCGGTAGGGGCGCCTCAGACAGTAAGCTATAAACTTACTCCCCCCAAAGAGGGGAGGCGAAGCCTGGGAGGGTGGACCTCCTAGAACTGCACAGGACCAGTCTCGTGCAGTATCCATCGGAACAGATACTACACTTTGATCTTGGCCCAAAAGCCAAGAAAGCAACTGAACGACAGTTACAAGACTGGTTATTTATCTACTCCCCACAGAGTAAAATGTGACACAAGGTCGGAAAGTGGGGTCTTGATAAATCAGCACTCCAGAGGGAGAGCACCTATTATCTTTAAAAATTGCCTGGACAGCCCCGTCGGCATTCCCCGGTAGGGGCGCCTCAGACAGTAAGCAATAAACTTACTCCTCCCCAAAGAGGGGAGGCAAAGCCTGGGAGGGTGGACCTCCTAGAACTGCACAGGACCAGTCTCGTGCAGTATCCATCGGAACAGATACTACACTTTGATCTTAGCCAAAAGGCCGAGAAAGCGACTGAACGACAGTTACAAGACTGGATATTTATCTACTCCCCACAGAGTAAAATGTGACACAAGGTCGGAAAGTGGGGTTTTGATAAATCAGCACTCTAGAGGAAGAGCTACTATTTATCTACCTCCCACAAGGTAAAATGTGACACAAGGTCGGAAAGTGGGATTAGATAAGCCAGCGCTCGAGAGGTGAGTAATCTGACCATTTAAAAATTGCCTGGGCAGCCCCGTCGGCATTCCCCGGTAGGGGCGCCTCAGACAGTAAGCAATAAACTTACTCCCCCCAAAGAGGGGAGGCGAAGCCTGGGAGGGTGGACCTCCTAGAACTGCACAGGACCAGTCTCGTGCAGTATCCATCGGAACAGATACTACACTTTGATCTTGGCCCAAAAGCCAAGAAAGCAACTGAACGACAGTTACAAGACTGCTTTGTCTTCTGGTGTCTCGCACTATTTATAGTGACAACCGGTGTTGTTTCTCCTGTGTAAGAACGGCCGGTGTAACATATATGGTAAGCGAACGTGGTTATAGTCCCGGTGACCGCAGGTTCGAACCTTGTCATAGTTAGCCACGCTGATGAGCCGCAGTAACGGCGAAACACGTTTCCGTTGATAACTATTTTATCTATAAGTAAATAAATAATATATATATATATATATATATATATATATATATATATATATATATATATATATATATATATATATATATATATATATATATAGATTTAGATTTTTCACTTATAAAACAGATCATTCAGTGAAGACCGGGGTTGTGCCAATAAAAACAAGCTCGATGATACTCGATTACAGAGTACAGAGCATTTATATGCGATTTTATGAAGGCTTACCAAAGCATTCCTTTCAGGACACCAATGATCACCATTAAAGATTTTTTTCTTACAAATATTATTTATTCAAATTAAATGTTTGTTCCTACACGTGTAACACTACCAAGCAGGTACTTGCTTGGCAGATCACCAGGGAAATTAAATGTCTGGAATAAGGGTTTCAACTACTGACAATACACAATGAGGCGTTGCAATAGTTGAGGTCACTTAAGAAGAGAAGAGGAAAAAATAAAAATAAAAGTTAAAATTAAAAAACAAGAAAGAACAAAGATAAAAATGAAAGGCCTAGAAAATGTCTTAGAAAAGTAGCTCGTGCATTATTTCTGACATTAAGCCGACAAGCAAATAATCGGTCCCAAATGCATACCCCCCCCCCCCAAAAAAAACCGGAACAATGTGCGATAATATACTTTCACATCGGGCGGCACAATGATGAAAAAATCCCCCCCCCCCAACAAAAAAAAAACAAAAAACTAAAACATTCAAGACACCGCTCACAAGTTACCATTCCAATCCAATGATAGTATGGGAATTCTACATCTAATTCATCAAAAGGAAAGTCAACATAAATGTTCGTCCGGAATGCCAGCGGTCAGACGAGCCTTATTTCCAGGGCTGAGTTGTTCCTCTTCGAAATAACACACGACGAGTTGAACGAACGTCAATCTCGCAGAATCTCTCCTTTATTTTAAGAAAAAAACTTAATTAGTATCTTAATTAGTAGATAGAAACTATTTATTCAAAATACTGTTTCTAAAAAATTCTATTATTAAAATTATTCTTTTTAGAAATTAATTATCTAGTGTCTGGGACGTCATTTTACATTTTGGGAAAATATCTTTCATTTAATTAACTGCCGATTATTATCGTGTTGTTATTTAACGAAGCGAACAAAAAAAACTATCCCGCAGAAATTATTTTTAAAAATCATTCATATATCAAAAATTAAATGTTACTATAAAAAAGTTTTCTACAAAAATCTAGTTATTATTTTAAATAATTTAAAATATTTCCTTAACGGCTGTGTCTGTTTACAACTCTCTGGGGAGAATATTATTCTATATTCCATAAATAAATATTACTACGGAATATCGTTATCAGAAATCTATTTTCTATTTTAAAACACATTTTTTAATGGACGGGGTTATTTTTTTTACCACTTTCCGGGAAAATATCACTCTAACTCGTTAAATGACGGGAGACTTTGTTATTACTAATATAAACTCCCTGTACAAAATACTTTTTATAAAAATCCATTGTTTCTATTTTTAGAAATTAAGACCGTGTCGGCATGCATGTTTTTTAAATTATTTTTTTCCTTAATTATTTTTTCCTCCATTCCTGCCACCTATTGTTTTATTTAATTTAATCTATTAAAACCTAATTTAATTAAATTTAACCTAATTTAATTAAATAGTGATAGCATCCAGGTTGTTATTTCTTATTTTTTTACTTATTCCTAGAGTTGATCTGTTCCTTTCTTAGTATACATATGCGTGGGCTAGTGAACCCAGTTCAGCAGAAGAACACCTCGAAAGATTTTATATATCTCATAAATAAAATATATTAATGCCGCTTATTGTTTTTACCCCCCCCCCCTCTGTAGCAACGAACTTTAGCACATTCATTTTCCATCTTAAGCTGTGCTCACTCATCTTATCATTTGAAAATCTTGGAAACTATCCACGTACGCCTCAAGAGGCCCTCCCTCTGCAAACAGAAGAAGTGTCTCTTGGGGTTGAGTGTGATTAGTGTCTAAGACACAACCTCCACTCCATATAACATCACGCTTATTTTATTCTAAATTCGAACTTTTTGTTTTTCCCCCTTCATAACATAACGCTAATTTCATTTTAAATATAAATATTTTTTTTTTTAAATCCCACGATATCAGTCTTGTAAAGTGTGGGCGAAACTAGTCGACTGGCGAAAATTTTTTTTTCTTTTTTTTTTCTCATCCCCTAAATCCCCTAAATCTTTTAATTATGAAAAATTCAACACGTATTCCCTTCATTATTGTTTTAATATATATATATATATATATATATATATATATATATATATATATATATATATATATATATATATATATATATATATATATATACAAAACTTTTTGACTAGAAAGATAATTACCGGTAATATTTACATTACCAATATTTATCATCTGATAAAAAGAATTTATCTTTGAAAATCCCTGGATTAAGGATCATGAGACCCCTCCTTGCTCTTGAACTTCTGATATTTTAATAAATATTGTATTTGTTCAACTTTTATTTCCATCATTCATTTCCTGAATTTATTGCTCTATTCAATATATTGAGCTTTCTATTATCAATATAGAGTATTATTTAGGGATACGTTATTTATCTTTAAATTCTTATTCAACGTTATATATATATATATATATATATATATATATATATATATATATATATATATTAGAAATGGCGCTCTTGTTTGGAAACCATTGTTTATATGGTAATATGAATTATTAAATTATTATATATATTGTTTTTAAATTCCCGAAACAGTTTTTCATGGTAAACAACTGATGATCCCTTAAAATAGTGTTAGAAACTAACTAATATAATAACTGTAAAAAATAAATTGACTTACATGAGTGATTTTCCACTGGAAGACTTGAGACTATAAGTTTTTTTTTAATTTTTTTTTTTATATATATAGTTTTAATGGTTGAGAAACTTCCGAGACTATATATATATATATATATATATATATATATATATATATATATATATATATATATATATATATATTAGAAATGGCGTTCTTGTTTAGAAAGCATTGTTCATATGGTAATATGAATTATTAAAAATAAAAACGCCATACAATTCATTTTAATTTTATTAACTTTTTTGAATTTTTTTTTTCAATTAAATTTTTGAAGATATACTTCATCATCAGAATTTAAAAAATAATAATAATAAAAATGATATATTAAATACTCCTTTTTTTCTTTTTTTCTCATCGTTTTTTGGTGTGTTTTCAATTCGTCTGTTGTTGAAGTGAATGAAAATTGAAAAAAAAATGAAAAAAGTTAATAAAATTAAAATGCCTTGTATCTGTATTTCTCCTCTGATGATAAGATTTCGATCTTTGAAGATCCTTGGCTTAAGGAAAGAATAATAAACACTGGTTTATTACAGAATACACCTTGCATTGAACAATCAAAATTTGAAATAAATTTGGACATTCCAACATGTTTATTACTCTTATTTCTTCTATCTTTATAATTGCTCTATCTCGTATATTGAGCTTAACCTTTTCACTATAGGTCCTATTTACTAAAAGTTTACTTTTGGTTTATATTTGATTATATTTGATTATATATATATATATATATATATATATATATATATATATATATATATATATATATATATATATATATATATATATATAAAATGTGCCATGTTCTTGAATCAAGAGACCCTCATCACACATTCCCTTCAACAACAGACGAATTGAAAACACACCAAAAAAACGATGAGAAAAAAAAGAAAAAACAGGGTATTTAATATATCTGTTTTATTATTTTTTAAATTCTGATGATGAAGTATATCTTCGAAAATTTAATTGAAAAAAAAATTGAAAAAAGTTAATAAAATTAAAATGCATTGTATGGCGTTCTTATTTTTAATAATTCATATATATATATATATATATATATATATATATATATATATATATATATATATATATATATATAATTTAGGCCCAGGAACAAAACATCTTTAATAAAAAGTAGACATAAGTGAACCTCCGTTTGTTTACACCCCCTACAAAATACTTTAAATCTGTAAAAATATCAATTCCCCTGATAGGATTTATGACAGACATAAACTGAGACACAAAAAAGAAAATAATTGCAATTCTAATTATAACTATTATATTAATGTTTTACTACTGATAAGGCAACACTTATCAAGGCTAAACGCCACTTGAAAATAATGGTTAAAGTGGCTGATTTCTGCATCGTGATGAATCTTCAGCAATGGTGCCTGCATGCATGTTGGAAACGAAATACTTTTGGTGAGAAAATATGACTAAGGATTTAACCACCTATAAAATTGGTTGCCATTTTGAAATAAAGGAATTGCCTTTAAAAGCAAAGATACATGTTGTAAAATCAAACCATTTTAGATTCCACAGTGTTTATGAGCACTCTAGATAATAGCTCCACGATCAGTAAATTTTTATATCCAGTGATTAACAGCCGATAAATCTCAAGTGAACCTAGTGGATTGTTCAACAAGATTGGCAGTTGATGTCTATATATATATTCGGAGAAAACAGAAAGGAGAGAGATTTAATTCTGTCGGTTTCAAAACAGACAGAGGAGAGATTTGATTATGTCTGAGTGGAGTTAGCATTTGGTCTGGGAGAAAGTTGTTTCGTGGAAAGGGGTTCTGTTGTTCTGATAGAACATTCATTCACTATTTTGGTTTGACAGTATTTAATTTTTAGTGAGCGTGGAGTAATTAAATATATAGATATGCATTTTGTTAGTTGTTTAAAATGTTTTTTATTTCAATTTTAAACAGATAACAAAATAAATATCTATGGACATAAAAAAATGCGGAACTTTAATTTTGGTTGAAAATTAAACAAAAACAAAGTTACGGAATAATTTCAAAAGTTTGGCATTTTCTCCCATTAAAAAATTGTCAAAATAAAAAAAAAAGATTTTCTCAACAAATCAATAGTAAATTATTGTTTTGAACAAAGAATAAAGATTTCAATAGGGAAATCAAATTGAATTTATTGACAATCAAAATTGTTAAAAGTTTAAGTTATCAAAATCGGTTAATATTAAAGTTATCAAAATCGGTTAATATTAAAGTTATCAAAATCGGTTAAAGTTGAAGTTACTAAAATCGGTTAAAGTAATCAAAATCGGTTAAAGTAATCAAAATCGGTTTTAGTAATCTAAATCGGTTATAGTAATCAAAATCAGTTATAGGTATCAAAATCGGTTATAGTAATCAAAATCAGTTATAGTTATCAAAATCGGTTATAGTAATCAAAATCAGTTGTAGTTTTAAAAAATCGGTAATAGTATTCAAAATCGGTTAAAGTTATCAACATCGGTTAACGTTATCAAAATCGGTTATAGTAATTAAAATCGGTTATAGTAATTAAAATCTGTTATAGTAATCAAAATCGATTAAAGTTATCAAAGTGGGTTAAAGTTGTCAAATTCGGTTATAGTTATAAAAATCGGTTATAGTAATCAAAATCGGTTATAGCTATCAAAATCGGTTTAAGTTATCAAAATCGGTTATACTTATCAAAATCAGTTATACTTATCAAAATCAGTTATAGTTATCAAAATCGGTTATAGTAATTAAACTCGGTTATAGTAATCAAAATAGGTTTTAGTTATCAAAATCGGTTATAGTTATCAAAATCGGTTAAAGTTATCAAAATCGGTTATACTTATAAACATCGGTTAAAGTTATCAAAATCTGTCATAGTAGTTAAAATCGGTTAAAGTTATTCAAATCTGTTAAAGTTTTCAAAATCGGTTAAAGTTATCAAAATCGGTTATAGTTATCAAAATCGGTTAAAGTTATCAAAATCTGTTAAAGTTTTCAAAATCGGTTATGGTTATCAAAATCGGTTATAGTTATCAAAATCGGTTAAAGTTATCAAAATCGGTTATACTTATAAACATCGGTTAAAGTTATCAAAATCGGTTATAGTAATTAAAATCGGTTAAAGTTATTAAAATCTGTTAAAGTTTTCAAAATCGGTTATAGTTATCAAAATCGGTTATAGTAATTAAACTCGGTTATAGTAATCAAAATAGGTTTTAGTTATCAAAATCGGTTATAGTTATCAAAATCGGTTAAAGTTATCAAAATCGGTTATACTTATAAACATCGGTTAAAGTTATCAAAATCTGTCATAGTAGTTAAAATCGGTTAAAGTTATTAAAATCTGTTAAAGTTTTCAAAATCGGTTAAAGTTATCAAAATCGGTTATAGTTATCAAAATCGGTTAAAGTTATCAAAATCTGTTAAAGTTTTCAAAATCGGTTATGGTTATCAAAATCGGTTATAGTTATCAAAATCGGTTAAAGTTATCAAAATCGGTTATACTTATAAACATCGGTTAAAGTTATCAAAATCGGTTATAGTAATTAAAATCGGTTAAAGTTATTAAAATCTGTTAAAGTTTTCAAAATCGGTTATAGTTATCAAAATCGGTTATAGTAATTAAACTCGGTTATAGTAATCAAAATAGGTTTTAGTTATCAAAATCGGTTATAGTAATCAAAATAGGTTTTAGTTATCAAAATCGGTTATAGTTATCAAAATCGGTTAAAGTTATCAAAATCGGTTATACTTATTAACATCGGTTAAAGTTATTAAAATCTGTCATAGTAATTAAAATCGGTTAAAGTTATTAAAATCTGTTAAAGTTTTCAAAATCGGTTAAAGTTATCAAAATCGGTTATAGTTATCAAAATCGGTTAAAGTTATCAAAATCGGTTATACTTATTAACATCGGTTAAAGTTATTAAAATCTGTCATAGTAATTAAAATCGGTTAAAGTTATTAAAATCTGTTAAAGTTTTCAAAATCGGTTAAAGTTATCAAAATCGGTTATAGTTATCAAAATCGGTTAAAGTTATCAAAATCTGTTAAAGTTTTCAAAATCGGTTATGGTTATCAAAATCGGTTATAGTTATCAAAATCGGTTAAAGTTATCAAAATTGGTTATACTTATAAACATCGGTTAAAGTTATCAAAATCGGTTATAGTAATTAAAATCGGTTAAAGTTATTAAAATCTGTTAAAGTTTTCAAAATCGGTTATAGTTATCAAAATCAGTTATAGTTATCAAAATCGGTTTAAGTTATCAAAATTGAATTTTATTAATAATCAAATGATAGAGTTTAAAAAACAAAATGTACTGTTTTTTCTTTTATTTTCGTTTAAAACAATTTTGAATACATTTTCTGTTTATTTAAAAATTGTAATTAGTTTAAATTTAAAAAATTTCTTTTAAACTCAAACAATAATTTAATACTGGTTGCATTTTATAACTCAATTGTTAAGAACAAAATTTTTCTTGTAAAGTCAGCAATTTTATTAAATATTAAAAATAAGTTTTTTTTTTGTTAAAACATACAGTAATGCATCAAACACAATCGGATTGCATGAGAATTCCCATCTTTAAGGCTAACTTTTAAGAATCCTTTTTTCTTGAATTCACAATTGATACATTACAATAATTATTTGTTTTTTATCACTAGCTTATGTGTTCTTAGACGAACCAAGTTTGAATACATGTTCCCTGCCTAGACATGGTGCACGCCAACCTGAGGTCTTATCAGACCACATCCCAGTTAGCAAAGTTTCTTAACTAGTGGTACAAATGAGTTCTGCCCCCCCCCAACTCACTTAGAAACTGTCTTGCTTGTTTTCGGCTCTTGAAACCACCCAGAACACAATAAGCAGTTCATACCCAGATATATTTGGAAGGGTCTTGAAACAACCCGGAAAACAGTTAGCAGCTTACACCTACATAGATTTGGGAAGGGTCCTACTAACCACCACACTTAGCATTTTATTTTGCAGCGATCGTTGTGGTTTTTTAGAATGTCCGCCTCCTAATGATGAATTTGTACATATATTTTATCAATGAAAAACGTCAAACCATTAGGGAAAATGTTAAGTTTTACCCATAGAGTGAATGTGGTATTTTGGTGACTGAAACTAGTTTAAAAAATAGACCAAGAGGACGAAAGCTGACCACCATCCAACCCAACCCAATGTCGGCCTTGTAGAAAAATTTGCTGTACTGTGAAATATTTTATAAATTTTAAAAGATAAATACCTTTTTGTTTGTTTGTTTCTTTTTACAGTAGTAAATGATGAATTAAATATTAAAATCGTACAGGGTAAGCCAATTATTTTATCATTTTAATTTTTAACTTAGTTCACCGTAAACAAGGCAAGTTGCCACTGTAGACGTTAAGGGGTTACTGAGAATTAGGGTGAAAGTTTAGGGGTTCATCCTAAACTGGGAGCTGTACAGCGAAATGCTTGTCCATATTAGTTTTAAATTTCTGCATGTCGGTACAGTCGGGTAAACAGAGAGCATGGAGGGAGTTACAAAGGCCGACACATCGAGGAAAGAAGCTATTGGAGTAGAAAGCTATACGGCATTTGGGGACCTCCAGAGTGAGTGGATGGGATTTAGCTGAGTGTCGGGTTGGTTGAGTGTATTTATGTCGAGGGGACACCAGAGCAGCAAGTTCATCGGAGCACATTCCATTGAAGTACTTGTAAAACAAGTACAAAGATACAACATTGGAACAGGTGGGCTAGAGCTGGAGCTTGATGAATAGTGAGGGACCTATTAGATTAGATACTCTTTTTTAGACCTTGTCTAAGAGGGAGAGACTAGTGGATGGTGCACCAGCCAAGATGTGACAACAATACTCCATGCATGGGCGGATGGTGGCTTTGTAGAGATAGTATCTCGCTTTAAAGAGAAACCAAATATTATTTTATCGTATAAATCATCTACTTCATTATTGAATTACTCTCGTATTTATTCTGGATTCGTTTAGTTTGTCTCTTTTACAGCAGGATTTAATGTTGTTTTTGTTGTTGAGTTTTACGGCATGTCAACAATTGTTGGGCCATTTCAGACCGCAATCGAACTTTTTTTCTATACGATTAGTATTACACCGGCCGTTCTTACGCAGGAGAAACAACACCGGTTGTCACTATAAATAGTGCGAGTCACCAGAGACACAGAGAAGACAAAGCACAGTCTTGTAACTGTCTAGCCAAGTGCTAGTCACTTTCTTACTTTGTTAATACACTTGTTAAACCAACCCTCGACTTGACTTCCTTTATTTATTATTTACTGTTGGACAACTTCACAACAATTAGTTTGCGAATAAATTTAATTTGAAGAGATTTTTGTTTAGTAAAAGACCTGGTCTTCCCAAATGGTTTCCCATTCAGTAATGGCCAAGCTCAACGTTGTTTAACTTTGGTGATTTGACGGGAACCGGTGTGTCAACGTGACTATAGACGTATGTAATGAGATTGACAGATAATAAAGATAAGCCATTACGCAACCCTAACGATAACAGCTAAATGGTGATTTCGGCGAGGAGTAGGTTAACAGTCTAGAAACGAGGTCATACAAATGTATGCATGTTAACATGTAGAATGTAACATCCCATACATCCCCCCCCACCACCAACAACAACAACTTGAGTGCGCTTAAGAAAATTTGAGTTCTGATAAGGTCACCATAAGGCAAAGAAAATTGCGATGCAATGCATTTCACAGGTTGATGCGATAAGCAATCGGCGTGGGAGGAAAAACAGATGAATAAGAGACAAAAAAAAACTTGCGTCCAACATATGTGCTTGTAAAGGGTTTATCATTGTGACTATATAACACCAAAATGCGGAAATTAAAAAGTTTTTAGAAACTAATGAAAATTGTGAATTTTGGATGGATTCACCATGGTAGAGTGAAATGCAAAATTACCATATATATGCTCTGAATCTTGTAATATAACTTCATTCAGTATATCATTGGAAACAATTAAGATATTATAAGGACTATACGTTAAAATTTTTTTTAAACCCACACACACACACACACACATATATATATATATATATATATATATATATATATGTGTGTGTGTGTGTGTGTGTGTGTGTGTGTGTGTGTGTATCGAGGCATCATTTTTTCCTTAAGACACGTATTATTAAAAATAACCGACAACTCTTGTCTGGATATTTTTGTATTGATCCCTTCAATTTTCCGGATTAAAGTCTTAATCTCGGATGAGAATTGGCTGATGAAACTGCCGTAATTTACATTTTGGTCCAGAGTACTTTCTGACCCATCTGGGTTCATCTTCAGTGGAATAAAGTAAATCAGGTAAAGACCTGGAGTGAAGTATATATATATATATATATATATATATATATATATATATATATATATATATATTTGGGGAGGACTTAAATGCCTACTGGAGAGGACTTGAATGCCTACTAGACACCACCCTCGGGTGTCTTCGGTCTCTCTGTACAGGGGTTTGTCAGAGACTCTGACATGAGGATACTTTTTACTTGAAGTAAACCCTGACCAAATATTCAAAACAAATGGTGTGCTGTCTCCTCAAGCTATCCAGCACGCTCCCCGAATTGCGGACGGGGGCACCCCCTCTACTCATAGAGGGCAGCTTCGAATAATAAATTATAAGCCATTGACAATGAGGAAATGAATAATAAAAAATATGAATAAAAACAAAAATAAATACTGGCAGGCCGGCACCCAGGATAAAAAGGGCCCATCAACCCGTTCATACACCAGGCGGGAAGATGTAAGTAATGGTGTAAACCTTCCTGCCTCTGGAAATGGTGCTCCAGCCAATACAGAGGCCAACCAGGGTCAGCCATCAGGCCTTGAGACAAAAAGCCCTTACCCCTATCTCCATCAAATGCAGCAACAACAAAAAGAAACATAAGAGGCTTAAAAGCCCAACCATGGACTGTTGCACAAAAGAAGGTGCTATTGTTTTGCTACCACTACTCAAAGTTTGAAAAGTGGAGCAAAACGTCCAATGAGATTCTAGCTGATAAGATCCAAGAATGTACCCCCCCCCCCCGAAAAAAAAATATATAATATATATATATAATATGTGTGTATTGTTACGACCTAACTGCGGGATGATCGGTACGGATTAGCAATAAGATCGTTACACATAGATTTATTTTATTTAATGTCCGTTGACACGTTAATCATCTTTGGTCAATCGTCAATTGTCGGATTAACCGGTGAAATTCGTCTTAGAGGAATTAGCGTAACTAAAGCAATAAATGACGAACACAGACACGAGTGAAATTAAAAGTCAATAAAGATTTTTATAAACAAATAGAAGAAGATGACACCACGAGAAAGGGTGAGGGAGACAGACGTGTATTTTGGAGATTGTGTGCAGATGTATGCAACATGAAAGTTCAGTCAAAATATATATATATATATATATATATATATGTATTTGTATAAGAAAGATACTGGCAAGAGATAGGCCTATACTTAGCTGTTTGTTCCGAAGTATAATACGGATCAAAAGTCCACGCACATACAATATAAATGATGACACGAAAATCAATAATCTCCTTGAATAGTAATCCTTGGGAATAAGAATAAGATGGATTCAATCCCCGATAAGATTGTCCTTTAAGTTCCTGGAATCGTAATCCTTGGGAATAAGAATGTTCTAGGTACAACCGGCGATACGACTGTCCTTTAAGTTCCTGGAATCGTAATCATTGTGAGTAATAATGTTCTGGATTCAACCGGCGATACGATTGTCCTTTTCTCTGTTTTATTTACACTAGCGTTCCGTCTGCCGTTTTCGCCCTCTCTGACGTATTCTTAAATTCACCTCGTGTGTTTTGTTTTTCGCGCCCTTGCGATATTCGCTGTCTGTTCCTTTTCCAGTCGCCCACGTCGTCTGTTCTTCCCAACCTTGCCTCCCTCTTCCCTCCAATCAGGCGGCTGCTTGAATCGCACGACAAAATCGGTTTGGAGGATGATAGAGGAGGCGAACATTACATTTGATATTTCCCCACAACTAGCAATTCATAAAACCCCAACTTTAAGAGAATTACGACAATCATGTCATGGGAGGGTGCCTATTCTTTTACACCCATCCCTGTAGAGAGCTGTAAAATTAATCTTCCCCTTTGATGTCGGCGGTGTGTCCCAGGATGGCCTCATAAATACAGCGATGGGCACTTATTCCATGGGAAAAACCACCGGTATCTTGACCCCATCAATGTTCATTGGAGAAACTCAACCCTAAGACACTACGATGCCACTCTTTCTAACAAGTGTAAATGTCCGAGGTTTGAGGGCCGATTCACGGAAATTACGATTATGCCTGGACCTTCAAAGCCTTGGAGTGGATGTATGTTGTGTTCAGGAAACTCACTTAATTCAAGGTGATTATTTAAGTGCGCTGTCTAGGAATGTTGATGTCTATTCAGTATACTTCAATTCTAACTCGAGGGGGAGGGGTTCCTGGCTAGTGAAGCGAATTATAGATGCGACGTGTGACCCTTGTTTCATGGATTCGGAAGGAAGGCTTTGCGTTCTTGATGTTACCATAAAAGATAAAGCGTTTCGATTGATTGGGGTTTATGCGCGTAACCTCCAGGCTGAGCGTGTTCCCTTTTTTTGGCGAATCGAGCAGTTCATGAACACACCTCGTTCAGTTATCTTAGCGGGAGACTAGAACGCAGTCCTGGATCCCGATTTAGATCGCGCATGGAATCCTTCTAGGGGTACTAAGAGAGATTGCGATGCAAAAACATTTCGGGACTTTGTCGATAAGTTTGATCTTATTGATAAATTTCGAAATGAAAAGCCTCGTGATATAGTATGGACTTGGACAGCTAGACGCGGCTCCGGTGTAGTACAGCTTTCGAGTTATATTGACCGGTTCATAATTAGAAGAGTCGACGTAGAATTATTAGAATGTCCAAGTTTTTATAATATAGTTTACTCGGATCATAGACTTGTTCGTGTCCGTGTAAACTTAGATAGTCGTAAACCTAGATTAGCTGGGTACTGGAAACTCAACACTTCGTTTTTCGATGTGAAGAGTTTCCGGGAACAGCTACTACTAACATATCAGCGGGTAATGACGGGGCCTATAATTGGGAATAAGTTGTGGGTGAAATATAAGAAAACCATTAGGTCCTTTTCTGCTGACTTTAGCCAACGACTCAACCTAGAATCTAAAGCAGCAAAAGCGACACTAGAATCTGGATTAGTTCGGGCGGTGGTGGCGGGGGATAGTACTAATGTTACTATAATTAAGGCGAAGCTCGCCTCCTTGACTAGCAAGGAACACGAAGCTTCTTTAATTAGGGCTAGGTTAAAGAGAATGCCTCATGAGGTAGCAAACATGGCCGCTGAATTGCGTGCAGAGGAGCGTCGATGCGCTACCGATCGATATATCGCACGTGTAACATTGCCAGACGGACGTACCGTGACCACAAACGACGGTATTTTGGAGCCGTTTCGTAATCAATTTAAGGATCTTTTGACCAGGGAGCCCATTTTGTCTGTAGCGCATTTCGACCCCTATTTAGCTGACTTTTCTCGCCTCGGGGCGACCGAAGCGGCTAGGTGCGAAGGTTGCATAACGAACGATGAAGTCATGGAAGCCCTAAAGGAAGTCGGCCTGAATAGATCTCCTGGGATCGATGGTTTGTCTTACGAACTGTATTTGAGGTTGTCGCACATTTTTGTACCCTTGCTGACAGTTTTATTTAACGCTTGGTTTAGGAACGGGTCAATACCCGAGTACTTTACCAAGGGGATTGTGAAATTGTTACGCAAGAGCAAAGATGGTGGGGATGGGATAAATAATTTTCGGCCCTTAACTATGCTAAACACAGCGTTAAAGATTTTGGCCAAGATTTTAGCAAATCGCCTGCAGGCTGTTTTGGCTGGTCTGATTAGCCCCGAACAGGTTGTTCTGGGAAGGGAAGGACCATTCAGGAATATTTGCACGCGATATGCTTAATCACTGAGAAAGTCGACACAGAATCCGCGCTGATCAATTTAGATCAGTCCAAATCATTCGATAGGTTGGACCATCGCTACTTGGAGGCTGTTTTGTCATCGGCCGGTTTTGGCCCGCAGTTTCCCTCCTGGATTCGCTTCCTTTATGCAAACCCCGGGGTGCTGGTGGAAGTGAATGGTTTGAGGTCAAAGCCCTTCAGATTATCCAGATCTCTTCGTAAGGGTTGTCGGCTTTCACCGATGCTCTATGCGATTGTGTTTGGAACCCTTCCTTCACAGGCTCAGAGTGAACCCGGTCCTACGCGGGGTTACTTTGCCAGGTGCTTGCACCACACTGAAGTACTCGGCCTGTGCCGACGACGTAACAGTGCTTGTAACGAGCAGTGCCGAGATAAGTGTCGTCGACAGAGAAATCAGAATTATGAAACGGTAACAGGGGCCAGAATTAACTGCGACAAGTCTGTTGGCTTGCGCATCGGTGCCTGGAAGGGTGTATCTATACAGGGACCCTTCAGCTGGACTGACGGGCCTTGCAAGCTACTCGGCGTCTGGTTCGGTCCTGATCTCCAGCTGGAAGCAAATTTGGTCGGAAGTATTGAAAGCGATTCGGGCCGCAGCTGGTCTGTGAACCCGTAGAAATCTTTCATTAAAGGGGAGAGCGGAGGTGTGTTAATCACACATTTATCCGATCATCCTATATCGTCTATCAGTACTTCCACTCCCGTCGGATACAATGCTTGAAATGCAGCGGGCTCTTTTCAGGTTTTTATGGCTTGGTAAAGCCCCTATGGTCCGTCGCGAGATCTGTTATCTACATCCTTCTGAGGGCGGTCTGGGTATGCCAAGTGTTGAGATTCGTCAACATACGCTTCAGCTTTATTATCTGGATCGAATGTGTACACCAGTTGAGGGAAACGGTGGCTTCTGGAAGGAAGACATCAAGAAAGCCTTTCCGACTTTGAAAAGTGTGGACTTGGATGAGGGGGAGGCACACAGGTTGCCCCGAGGCGAGTGCTCCTTTTATCGCGAGTGTCGACGGGCCTTGAAGTTCCTCTTACGGGTGAAGGAAAGTCTCTCTGACACCCAGCTGTTGTCTCGTAAGGCATTGTATCGGGTTTTAGTGAGGGGATCTGTTCGAGATGAGGAGATTGAGAGGCTCGGTTTGTCGAGGGGGTGCCTGGGCTAAAGGTCTTCGATAATGACGAGGCATTTCTGGCCTGGCTGATTATTAGAAATGCTATCTGGGTCGGCAAAAAGCTTCATGCAGCTGGCATTAGGGCTTCGCCTATTTGTTGCCGTTGCGGTGACGAAGACGAGACTGTTAGTCACGCCTTTATTTATTGCCGTATTGTCGTGCAGCGCATTAAGTTAGTTGCAGGCCTCATGGTTCGCATACTGAATGTAACGTCTTTCGACCTGGAACCGATTAATATATGTAGCAATTGGGCTCCGACAAATGATAGAAAAAAACGTTTTGTACACTATTGCTTACTAGCATTGTTGAGAAGTGTGATATCGCAGACACGTATGAAAGTTGTCTACGACGGTGAGACCTTCGCTGCTCTCGACCTTATTCGAATTTTCAAGTGTCGTCTGAAGATCCGCATTAAGGCCGAGAAGGCGAAACTCCCTTCGGCAGATTTTGGTGAAAAATGGGTGACAGTTGCACGATTGTGTCGAGTGAGAGGGGCTAGACTAGAGTGGTATCTGGACGTGCCCTAGGCAAAGGATTTTGGGTTTCTCCAACGAACGTTGATCTTGTCCCGTCTTATCCCGTTTAAGGCTAGATAAGTTCACCCGTTTTTTACTATTATTTTTGTTCATAACTTAGCTAGTGCATGAATGATTTCATTAGGGTCCCGTTTTGTTTTCATCCTAGCCCCCCCCCCCCGTTTTTTCCCCAATTTAAGTTTTTTAATTCCCCAACCACTTTCCCGATTAGGTGACAGATAGCCTGATTTGTCAGAAATGCAGATCACCTTTCGAGATTTTCGAAAGAGGTGATAAAAATAAAGCGTTCGGGCCTGCATCGCGTTTCGACTGGCAAATCCGCATATCTGCTACAACTTAGAAATAGGGGATCCTTATACTAACAATGAGACTTTTTTCATTGTGCATAAATTAATTTTCTTTTTATATATAAAATTTTATTACCCAAATCCCCATCTCATATTGTATAATTATGAGTTTTAAGTAGGATAGTCATGGTATAAATTCTTTTGGTGTATGGTGCATAATTGTAGTATGAATGTGGTATTTTGGTGAATGATGGTCACGAATGAAACTAGCCAAGTTAGACAAGTCAGAATAAGTTAGTGAAGACCTATCTTTTCCCACCCCCTTTTTGGCCTTGTGCCACATTTCTGTATTTTTTGTGCAGAATAAATATTGAATCCAGTAAGATAACCTAATTCTCGGATTGCTTTTTTTGCGTTATTTTCTTCCAAAGATCGTCTGTTAAGTATATTGTTGTTTTGTTACCATTTGTCGCTATTGCTGAATTCCTTGTTATCGCTGCCGTTATTGTTATTGTTGTTGTTGTTGTTGTCATTGAACTGACTTTTTCGTGGTTAACCTTTTTTTCTTTTTTTTTTACCACTGTTGTATTTTTTTGCTACTTATTTTTTTTAGTTAAGTTTAATAACCATAATGGCGACGGCTACTTGTAGCCCGAAGCCGGCAGACGTTATGGAAATTACCGAGGAGCAAAAGGGGCCGGCCGAGGCTACTCCTGGATGTTCAGAATGGAGTAAGCCTCCTAAAGTTGTGATAAATGTCAGTGAATTTATTCAGAAGGCAACACAGTACTTGCATCTAGTTACTGATACAGGTTTATTTGTTGACATTCCCAAACTGGAGGAAATTAAAAAAAAAGTATTATCATGTTTGTCGTTGACAAAAAGACGAAAAAAGTCATCAGATCGTCTGCAGATCTTATTGCGAAATTACTGGCAACAGCAGGATATAGACCACTAGGAATCATAAGATGTAAAGGTTACAATACTTGGACCACTTTGTTTCCAAATTAAGAAACTTGTGTAAAACTATCCCAAACGGAGATAATAACAAAAGACTATATTCTTCGAATGGAATATATGGGCAAACTGCGAACAACTGTGTCAATCTTCAACTTCCGTTCCATGTAGACGGGGAACATTCAGGGGCTTTTTCCCTGAAATATGGAGATATCACGTCTGTAATCTGGGATGAGCATCCAGGGATATGGACATTCGAAGTACTACTTGGCAAGAAAGCTTTTGAAAGTATCCCATATTATATGGTAGTAGGTGAAGAAAAACTACCGGTAATTGTGGCTGGACGAAGGCCTGTTTGTTGGGCGTGTGAGGAAGTCGGCCACCTCACCGTTGAATGCCCCCAAAGAAAGCCCACGACAATTAAGACACGAGTGGGTCAACACTTAGGGGTTCCAATGACGACAAGAATGGGGATGCCCATTAATTCACCCCCTTCAAAATCTACTGACAACGATGACTACCCAGTGCTCCCTGATCTAAGTAAACTGGATGACAGGGAGCAAAACGAATGGATTATTGTACCTGGGGGAAAACACCTGGTCGTCTATCACTGGACGAAATGCGGGAGCAGGAAATGCTTTCTAAAGATCCTGGCAAGGACAAATATATAGAGGTGCGAGAGTTGAAAAATAAGCTTGACAAGAAAAAAGTACCGGAAAGCCCTAAATCCCCCCAAAATATAAGTTCACAGTCTTCTGAAGGCGGTCTAGGTCTGCCAAACGTCGAGATTCGATGTCATACACTTCGGTTTTTTTTTATCTAGATCGAATGAGTTCACAATCTGAGGGAAACGGTGTCTTCTGGAATGAAGACACTAAAAAAGCCTTTCCGGCTATTAAAAGTGTGCACTTGGATGAGGGGGAGGCACACTGGTTGCCCCGAGGCGAGTGCTCCTTTTTCGCGAATATAGACACGCTTTGAAATTCTTTTTAAGGGTGAAAGAAAGCCTTTCTGACACCCTGCTGTTGTCCCAAAAGGCATTATATCGGGTTATGGTGAGGGGGACTGTTCGAAATGACAGGATTGAGGGGCTCGCTTTAGCGAGGGAGGAGCTACGCTCAATCTGGCCTTGGGCGCCTGGGTTACGGTGCTTTGATAATGACGAGGCAACGTTAACCTGGCTGATGATAAGAAATGCTCTCTGGGTCGGTAAGAAGTTTCATTCGGCTGGCTTGGGTAGTTCACCGACTTATGTTAGATGCGGCGATGAAGACGAGACCGTGAGTCACGCCTTCTTTTATTGCCGCATCGTTGTGCCGCTGATTAGGCTTGTTACAGGTCTCATGGTTCGCATACTTAACGTATCGTCTTTTGACCTGGAACCTATCAATGTATGTAGCAACTGTGTTCCAACAACAGATAGGCTGAAACGTTTTTTGTTCTTAAGCATACTAGCCGTTATGAGAGACGCGATATGGAAAACTGAGACCCTCACTTCTCTCGACCTTATTACGATTTTCAAATATTACATGAAAGCTCGCATTAGGGCCGAGAGGGTGAGACTCTCTCCGGCAGATTTTGGTGAAAGGTTGGTGAGAGGTGCGCGACTGTGTAGAATGACTGGAGCTAGATTAGAGTGGTATTTAGACGTGCCTTAGGTATAGGATATTGGGTTACAAAAACGAAGTTCGATTATGACCAAGTTATAAGTTAGTTTAAAGACCTGTTTCTGTTAATTTAAGTTCATAATTTAGCTAATTTAGCTAGTGTGTGTAAATAATTTAGCTAATTTAGCTAGTGTGTGTAAATAATTTAGCTAATTTAGCTAGTGTGTGTAAATAATTTAGCTAATTTAGCTAGTGTGTGTAAATAATTTAGCTAATTTAGCTAGTGTGTGTAAATAATTTAGCTAATTTAGCTAGTGTGTGTAAATAATTTAGCTAATTTAGCTAGTGTGTGTAAATAATTTAGCTAATTTAGCTAGTGTGTGTAAATAATTTAGCTAATTTAGCTAGTGTGTGTAAATAATTTAGCTAATTTAGCTAGTGTGTGTAAATAATTTAGCTAATTTAGCTAGTGTGTGTAAATAATTTAGCTAATTTAGCTAGTGTGTGTAAATAATTTAGCTAATTTAGCTAGTGTGTGTAAATAATTTAGCTAATTTAGCTAGTGTGTGTAAATAATTTAGCTAATTTAGCTAGTGTGTGTAAATAATTTAGCTAATTTAGCTAGTGTGTGAAAATAATTTAGCTTGTGTGAATGAGTTTATTATGGCCCCTTTTTATTTTCGTCCTTTTCCCTTCCCTAATTATTATTTTTTTGTTGCCACATTTAGTTCGTAACTCTCCATCCCCTCCCCACCTAGGTGACAGAGCACTTGATTTGCCAGGATGCAGGTCACCCTTCGATATTTTCGAAGGTGGTGTTGTTAAATAAAGCGTTGGGGTCTGCATCAACCTCTCTTTTTCGATTTTCGATTTCGACCGGCAAATCTGCGTATCTGCCACAGTTTAGTAATGGGAGGTCTTTTTACTAACTTCAAAAATTTTTCATTGTAAATATTCATATATATATTTGTACATAATTTATAATTACCATACCTCCCGTTGCATATTTTACATATATGGGTTTTAAGTAGGATTTTCATGGAGCAAATTCTTTTGGTGATGGGAGAAGGATGTATAGTATAAATGCGGTATTTTGGTGATTCATGGTCCCGAATGAAGCTAGCTAAATTAGATTAGTTTAATTTGTTAGTGAAAACCTAACCTTTCCCATCCCCCTTTTCGGCCTTGTGCCACATTTTATACGTTTTAGGTATAAATAAATACTAATCTAGTAAGATAGTCGAACTTTACTTACCAGGCGCATATTTCTTCCCTCTGTACTCTATTTTCTTAATACACTTGTTTCTACTTTATATCGTGTTCGTGTCTTCCTTTCGGTCCCTTTAACAGGGCCACTACAACTTGGCGACGAAGGATTCGAAGATCTACTCTCTCTCTATTTTCTAACCACCAGACAACAACTGGCAATCTGGAATTACGTCAATTTTTTCTTACGTACTCATCTTTGAATAAACGAAAAGTTTTTCGAATGAAAAAAAAAGCCAGCGTAAGACAAACACTGGCAAATGCACGAGGAAATTAAAGACGAACGTGGAGAAAGCTACACAAGCACCAAAGTTTTGAAACAAGTTTATCCGGCGGACAAAGAAAAAGAAATCTCGAAAATCGGATTTTTTAGGCAAGTAAATTCACGTGATTTTTTTTTGTTCTTCGTCTCTTACGAAAAAATATCAACTAAGTTATTTTTTCTAGAAGGACACTCGTGGGTCATTATTTTATTCCGGTACCGAGTTAAGATTTTTAACAAAGGAATATAATACAATTCTTTTTTCTCTCCAAAGAGAAAAAAAAGAAAAATACTACCGCCGAAATCAAAAACCTTATTTTTTTTGTTGTCAAGCAAAAGAAAAAAGAAAAAAAAAGGGTTGACGTTTATTTTTTTTTCTGGTTGAAGAACTAATTACGTTAGCAGCGTAATATAAAAGAAAAGAAAAAAAGAGCTGTATTGTATAAAGACACAACAGTAAACATGGAAGATTTCAAAGCTATGATGTTAGAACTCGTAAAATTCCAACCAAACAACAGGCTCAAATGGAAGCTAGTTTTAAAAAAAACTGCTTGTCCAACAACAAAAAAGCCGACGAACAACGACGCATATTTATTCCCTCTGTACACTATTTTCTTAATACACTTGTTTCTACTTTATACCGTGTTCGTGTCTTCCTTTCGGTCCCTTTAACAGGGCCACAACACTTACTTAGCGAAAAGAATTTGGGACGTTGAAAGCGTCTTACTTAGCAAAGTGAATTTGATACGCTGAAACCGTATAGAATGTTTTTGTTTATTAATAACACACATATTTGCGTGCGTGTACGGTACCCCAAAATATTGTCCCAGTCCAGACGGATTTCTTTTTTACTTTAATGTTTACGCTTATTTACAAAACATAAGATTCGCTTCATTTAAAACATTGGATTCATTAAACTTACCTAGAACTATCTCTATATATGGAGTCGCTTACTATGTAAACACGCTGCACTCAGCCAGTTAGTAGTAGTGGTAATAATATTGATGCAGACGGATTTCTTCTTTACTTTAATGTTTACACTTATTGACAAAACATAAGTTTTGTCTCCTTCAACAAGATTGGATTCGTTAAAATTGCCTAGAAAACAAAAAAAAACACTTGTTAAAATTCTTTTGCATTATCAATGTATTTAGTGATTTAAAAAGTACTGAATTCTTTTGTTTGCGACTGTCTTTAGTCATTTAAGAAGTGTTTATATTTTTTACATAACAAGTAATACTAAATTGATTTTACGCAAGCTTTTACAGAATTTGAACCGAATCTAAATGCACTTACTTCGCAAACAAAATAATCATCGCAAACTACATAAACAATAGATGGCATTTTTCCTGCTAAATGAAATCTAACTACATTTCAAGGATGTTGTCGAAATAGGTAGAACTTTCATAGAGATGACGTTCTCCTAACCATGAGATCTACTAATAGGGTATATGAAAAAAACTGTAAAGAGGCTCCGTGTTCTCTTAAGAAACTTTGGATCAAAAATCTACTAGTCTCTCCCTCCTTGACAAGGTCCAAAAAAGAGTCGCCAACCTAATAGGTCCCTCACTGTCAACCAAGCTCCAGTCCCTGTCCCATCGCCGCAGTGTAGCATCCTTGTGCTTGTTTTACAAATACTTCAATGGATTGTGCTCCGATGAATTGGCTGCTCTGGTGCCCCCTCGTCGTAAGTTCACTAGACCAACTCGATAATCGACTAAATCCCATCCATTCACTGTGGAGGTCCCCAGATGCCGGAGAGCCTTCTACTCCAATAGCTTCTTTCCTTGTGCTGCCGGCCTTTAGCACTCCCTCCCTTCCCCCTGTTTCCCCGCCGGTACTGACATGCAGAAATTTCAAATTAATGTAAACAGACATCTCGCTGCGCAGATCCCAATTTAGGTCGACATCCCTCAACCTTCTCTCTTTTCTTTCTTTCTCAGTAGCCCCTTACGTCTACAGTGACGGCCTGCCTTGTCTGAGGTGAACTATGCGCATTTCTCAATTTACATGATTAATTGTTTTTAAACTTCTAATAAATTAGTATACGCAAATATACACTCATGATTGTTTTCTTCAGATTTCTACATGTATGTACGCTATTTTGCTCGCTAATAATCATACTTATAAATTATAATTATTACTTTTATTATTAATATATATACATACATGAAATGAGTAACGTAGTTAATATATCTATGACGAAACTGATTGAACAGCCAGCATTAATCCATTGAATTGGTTACCTCCCTCCGATTATTTAGTATGGACGCAAGACGGGCGCGTTATTTAAAATGTAAACAAAACTCTGGCATTTACCGTGCTACTTTTACTCTGATTTTTTTTATTAAAACGTTCTGATTTTGTTTATTTTCTTAATCTTATTAGCCATTATGTTTTAAAACACACATTCACTGAATCAAATTGTTTAATTAAATAATAATTGATTTAAAAATTACTATTTAAAAACACGCGCACACACATATTATAATGAATTTAGTTTAGGTAAACTTTTTCTTCTCGAGAATTAAAAGACTATTCGTGTTTACTGTATTTGATTTTTTAATACTTTCATTATAGGTAACCTTTTCTTCCGATTTGAAAAACTTCCAATATTATCATTTTTTCACGACCTTAACTGTTTTTATGATTTCGATTTAACCTTATACGCTGTAAAGCTTTTATTTACAAACTGTTTTTATTATTCCATGTTTTATTTATTAAAATAAAAGATATGATTTTTTGTCTTTTCTGTCAACAAAAAAACTAACACATTGTACTGGAAAACTATACAACTGATTTTAGAATCAAATTGTTTAATTAAAAAAGGTCATTAAACAAACAAACAAACAAACAAACACACAAACAAAAAACACACACATTAATGAATTTAATTTAGGTAAACTTTCTTTCCGAGAACATTTACATAACTAATGGTGTTCATTGTATTTGATTTTTTGGTGCTTTTTCACTTTAGGACCCGCGCTAACTTTGATCCCGTCGTTAGGATTAGGGTCAGGGTCAAAGTGGGGGTTAGAATTAGAGTTTAGAGTAAGGTTAGGTTTTTCTTTTTTTCTTTTTAATTAAAAATATTTATATGAGGGAGGATAAAAAAATTGGGGGGGGTCGGTGAAAATTTTTTTTTTCTTTTTCTTTTCTTAACTAAAAATATTTCTATGTATGGGGGAGGGTAAAATTTAAAATAATGAGGGGGGGTCCAAAAATTTTTTTTCCTTTTTTTTAAAACTAAAAATATTTCTATTTATGGGGGAGGGTAAAACAAAAAATCGGGGTAGGGTCGATTTTTTTTCTTTATTTTCAACTAAATATATTCTTGGTCATAAACAAAGAAAATCAATGTCTAACAGCCCAAGAAATATGACTGGGGCTCCATCGGTTTACGCGTGAGCGTTCATTTCTGACGCTGCAGCCTAGCAAAAATATGCGACCGGAGGGAGCATATATTTGCTAGTACATTTAATAAGAGTCAGCTTTCTAAATACATTTATCTAGCTACTCATATATGGGATCTGAAAAATAAAGATATTGGCTTCAAACTCACATGACAGTTAATTTAAAAACTAAATCCTATAAACCCTTAGACAGATACAGTTCTTTATGTAGACATGACGCACTCAAAATAATTAAATATCTATTAAATAAAATCTATTAAATAAAACAGATGAAATGTTACCTAATTGCTACATAAAAATTTCGAGAGAGAGATAGAGAGAGAAAGAAAGAGAAAGAGAGAGGGAGAGTTAAAGAAATTTATACACATTTCGGCTTTTCATGATTATTTAAATCTTTTAATACCTTCCATAATTCTTTTCTTCCCAGGTTAAACCTGAACATAACTAAATTTAGCCTCATATGGACAATATTGTGTCAAACTTACATTTATTCACTACTGGTGTATATTATCCATATTTATTTGCTGGTCTCTGTTTGTTTTAATAAGTAATATTTATACTCAACTATAGCTTATGGACCTTCTTTGGGCATGCTGGAGTGTCTTACCTGGTGGGTTTTCTGGACTTAGCTTATTCTTTAATAAACTATTGTATGAAATTCTATGAATCTTCAAATCATTAAATAAATGATAACCTCATCCTAGTCAAATCTAGATTAACTCCTTGATCATAGCTATCTTCTACTAACTTAACTGAGACTTATAATTAAAATTCTTCTGACTTCTTAACAATCACATATTTGCTGTGTCTAAGGTGTCTTAACTGCCATTGCCCGTACGGAGCTGACTGTTTGGTATTATGATTTGACATTGTGTCTCCGATATTGTCTGAAGATACGTTTCTATCGGATAATATACTACGGAAATCAATTGTTTTCTTGAATGACTTCTCTATGATGTTGTGAAGGGAGGTGAAGAAGAGACAGTTTAGAGTCTTATAAACCATACTGTAAAATAAAATAAAATATTTCCAAATTGACTTGGAAGAGAAAACAATTATCCTACAATAAGTTGGAATTGAATGTGTGGTTGAAATTTAAGATGTGGGAGAAAAGGAAATTTTGATAATCGTTTAGTTTAATGACTATTGTACTCGTATATTTTCGTATTTAAGTTTGTGTGGGTTTTACTTTTTGTCGCATTCTTTGTATGTTACTGGATAAATTCTAGCATTATTTATAGGTGCGGTGTTTCTGTATTTTGAGTTGTTTTGTGATATTTTTTATGGTTTGTGATTTAGTTTGTATGATTGAGATTACTAGTATGACTATTTATCGCAGAGAATTTTGCAATTCATGTCTGTAAGTAAGGTAAGGGGTCTGTGAGTATCAGACATCGTGGCTGTGTTTTCCTTCTCTTTAATAGTTAGGTGCATATTGAAGGCTTTCCTTTTAATCATTTAATATAAAATGTTTCGGGTATTTGAGGTGTTGGAGATAATTTTGTATACTTTCAGAGAACGTAGATAGAAACACATTACGAGGGCTGTTTTAATTTTGTTATTGTGCGTGGGAAACTGTATGTAATCGTTTTTAGTTAATTGGTTTGCGGTAGATCTGGAAAGTTAAAATTTATGTTACTTTTTAGAATGTCTAGTTTATATAGTGTGATTGGATTCTTTTTATTGTAGGGAATTTATGGAATGTTAAGCAGTGACTATCTTCGGCAATGTCTTCTATTTTTATGTTTTGAAAGAGGAAAACATGTACATCGAAGTTTTGGGGAAATGTATATTAAAAAAGGCCAGATTCTAAAGATTGTAAGAATAAACAAGCTAAAGTATTGCCGGATTGGTTACCAATTGAGAGACCAAATCTTAGTTTCTAGATGCTATTGTTGAATTTAATTGATATTGATGATGGTGTATTTGAATATTTCAAAAAAATGTGTTTACCCAAAACAAGGTACAACGCCATTGAGACGTAAGGGGGCTACTGTGAATTAAGGGCATCCTAAGTGGAGAGCTGTGCAGCGAGATGCTTGTTCACATTACATTTAAACTTCTGCATGTTGGTTGGTACAACCAGGAAAACAGGAAGCAGGAATGGAATTCCAAAGGCTAGCAGTCTGAGGAAAGAAGCTATTTGAGTAGAAAACCCATCTGGATCTGGGGATCTCTATGGTGATAGGGTGGGATCTTACTGACTGATGGATTTGATCAGAGGTATTTACGCAAAGGGGGTACCAGTGCAGCATACTAGTCGGAGCACATTCCATTAAAGTACTTGCAAAACAAGCACAGGGATGCAACATTGTGGCGATGGGACATACTGGAGCTTATTAGATAGTGTGGTACCTATTAGATTAGACACTTTTGGACCCTGTTCAAAGAGAAAGAGAGAGGGGTTAGCGGTTGGTGCACTAGCCCACATGTGACAACAATAGTCCATACATAGGCGAATGGTTGCTTTGTAGAGATATAGGATACTGACAGGTGCGAGAAAATTTGTAGCTCATTAGAGAAAGCACACCTTCGTTGCAGCATCCTTGACAATGTCTTCTATATATATAAGCGATTGTTGGAAGAGATTAGTTAAATTTTAATGGAAAGATTCAAGATATGGTTTAAATAAATGTTTAGGAATCGCCTTCTTAGTTAATATAAAATACTGAAAGACAAAATAAACATGCAACAATTAGTGTAGCTGAGAATTGAATGTGTGGTTGAAATCTAAGATGTGATAGAAAAGGGTATTTTGTGATCGTTTATTTTTATGACTATTTTCTTATTTAAGTTTCACTGTGTTTAACTGTTTATGTCGCATTACTTGCATATTAATTGTGGTTGTGGTGTTTGTTTATTTTGAGTTGTTTAGTGATGTTTTGGGCGTTTTGTATAATTCAGACAGCAGAGGGATTTGCTGTTCATGTTTGTAAGTAACGTTATGGTCTATAAGTGTGAGAAGGAATGGTTGCGTTTTTCTTCTGTTTGATAGTTGTGTGTATATTAGAGGCTTTCATTTTAGCTTTTAATTTAAAATATTTCGGTTTATTTCAGGTTTCTTTTATATTTCATCTTAAGATATTGGTGACTGTATACTCTGAGAGAGGACGTAGATAGAAATCAATTATGAGGTATGTTTGAATTTTGTTGTTGTGTAAGTAAATTTGTATATAGTCGTTTTTGTTCGTTTGTTTGCGGTAGACCTGGCAATTTAAAATGTCTGTTATTTATTAGAATGTCCAGTAAAGATATAATGTTATTGGATTCTTTTTCATATGAGAAATTTAGGGAATGTTCAGCAGCGAGTATTTTGTGTGGGAAAACAAGTATCTCGAATTCTTTACGTAATCTATATTCAAAGTAGCAAATCATAACGATTCTAAGAATAAACAAGTTAAATGTCGCCAGGCTGGTTACCCACCCAAAGACCACATCTTTGTTTATAGTGACTATTGTTGAATTTAAAGTAGATGATGTTGATCATATAATATATACTTAAAGACAAAGAAATTATGCAACAATTAGTGTAGCTGGGAATTGAATGTGTGGTTGAAATCTAAGATGTGATAGAAATGGGCCTTTTTGTGATCAACGATACATAATATATTGAGCATATGTCAAAGATTGCCGGAAGAGAGGGGTGAAAATAGTTTTTTTCATGTTTCGCAAAGTGGTTGAAGCATTTTAATACGTATATTGACTTATGAGGAATGCTTTCTAGGCTCTTCGTGAGTTTGTTATTCAAACTTTTATTTCAAATATTATTGAGAATGTCACCTAGATTTCTTATAAGGAACATACAGTTTTGTGACTTATTATGCTACTATATATGTATCGGTAACTATAATAAAGACACTGTTCGTACGGGGGTATTTTGTTAGTTAGTTTTAGAGAAACAGTATGATGTTGAATGGTAGGGTGGTATTCAACGTGGTATAGTCATGTTTTTTTGTTTGTTCTTGACTAGATTTTAAAAGTTATGGTTACTTTATTGATGGTGTTTAAGTTGGTTATTCAGTATTGTGCTTTTTATCAATGTATGTTGTTCATGTTTGATTATCAAACCGCGGCTAATATAATAATATCTGCACCGTGGGAAAAATGAATGCGTGCCAACATGTGTCATTTATGTAGAATCATGTCATTGGGTGACGAATGCGATGATAACTACTAAGATGAAACCTTTGGTAAAATACATAAAATTATTTGTGTAGAATATTTCTGGTGGATGATAATGAAAGATTTGAATTCGAAACAGCGAGAAAAGAAATGTATGTTGAGTTTGGAATTATTTCAGTGTTATATACACCCGTTCCGATAGGTCTATGAAGTCCTTTAAGCATGTGCGTTGATTGCCTCGTCGCTGTCGCCGTCATCATAGCTGTGAACTCCAATTGCTTTATCGTTTGCTGTTGCCGCCATCATAGCTGTGAACCCCAATTGCTTTATCGTTTGCTGTCGCCGCAATAATAGCTGTGAACCCCAATTGCTTTATCGTTTGCTGTCGCCGCCATCATAGCTGTGAACCCCAATTGCTTTATCGTTTGTTGTCGCCGCTATCATAGCTGTGAGCTCCGGTTACTTTTTTCATTCGTTGATGCAAACCACACCGTTAGTTTATAAAAAGGTTTATTCAAATGACAGAACAGAAACATCGCTCTGTGTATGTCAGAGAGAGAGAGAGAGAGAGAGAGAGAGAGAGAGAGAGAGAGAGAGAGAGAGAGAGAGAGAAACAGACAGACAGACAGACAGACAGACAGGCAGACATACAGACAGAGATTTCACTACATCAGTTGCGGAAACTTATCAAAGCAGAGGGCTTCCTCTAGGAAGCAGCCATTTACTTCAATCGGGGCAAAGCGAGTATCAGAGCGTTGGTGGTGAAAGAAGAGAAGTTTCTGTTTTAGACGCATTAAAAGATACCAGCCACATTTTCCCCATTGCACTACGTGCTCTAGGTCGGAAGATAGAGAATCAGAAAAATCTGGATCATTAATGCTTTTGGTTGTGTTGCCATAGTTGATGGTGTCGTCTGTATAAATGTCGACGAATGATCTTAGAATGTGTTTAGGGAGATCATTGATAAATACAAGAAAGACCGTTGGGCCTACAATGGATCCTCGATCCACTGATACTATGTGTCCATCATCGACTTCTTTTATAAACAGATCAGAGAGAAAGAATTAGATGGTTGCGAGGACATTTCTAGATATTCCATAGATAGCAAGCGTGTGAAGTTGACATTTATGCAAAACTCTATCAAAGGCCTTTGATATGTCAAAATCTATTGTTCTAGAAGCGAATCCCCCGTCTATAGATTAACTAATCCGGTGTGATATTACAGTCAGAACATCAGCTGTTAATTCTGTCAGGACGAAATCTATATTGCTTGTCACTGAGTATTCACAAGAGGTTAGGCACAAGGCCAGTTTTATCTTACTCCCACAAGTAAGATGTGACCCAAGGTCGGGTCAGGAAAGTGGGATTTGAAAAGCCAGCGCCCGACAAAGTGAGCACTCTGGCCATTAAAAATTGCCTAGGCAGCCCCGTCGGCATTCCCCGGTAGGGGCGCCTCAGGCAGTAAGCAATAAACTTACTCCTCCCCAAAGAGGGGAGGCGAAACCTGGGAAGGTGGACCTCCTAGGACTGCACAGGACAGACCCATAGATCGGCGTAAATCAAGCCCCGAAGGCCAAGAGATACCAGTTTATGGGGTGTAGTATCCATCGGAACAGATACTACACTTTGATCTTAGCCAAAAGGCCAATTGCTGCAAGCAACTTTTTTTTTTATTTACTCCTCTCCAGGAGTTAGGCACAAGGCCAGGTTCATCTTACTCCCACAACGTAAGATGTGACCCAAGCTCGGGTCGGGAAAGTGGGACTTGAAAAGCCAGCGCCCGAGAAGGTGAGCACTCTGGCCATTAAAAATTGCCTGGGCAGCCCCGTCGGAATTCCCCGGTAGGGGCGTCTCAGGCAGTAAGCAATAAAATTACTCCTCCCCAAAGAGGGGAGGCAAAGCCTGGGAGGGTTAACCTCCTAGAACTGCACAGGACAGTACCTCAAACCGGCGGAATCAAGGCCCGAAGGCCAATACAACACCGGTCTACAGAGTGAGCATCCATCGGAACAGATACTACACTTTGATCTTAGCCAAAATGCCAAATGCTGCAGGCAACTTATCAGCTGCAACGATAGTAAATCTAACATCAGCTGTCAATAACAGACTGTTAACAATTCTTGATAAGGAAGGAACATCAATGCAGTAAATGATGCAACACTTTCTATTACACTTCTGTTAATTTGACTTTTTGTTTTTTGTTCAATCTCAATTTTATCATATTCTTATAGTATAACCCTATGAATTTTGTTATTTTTATTCTTTTTATAATTATACATTCTTACAAAACCAATAAATAAGTAAAATTTATTGGACAAAATCTGTACTTGCCAATAAAATATTGCCACTAAAATTTGTTTATTTTATAACATTTTTCAAATTACTGCAATTTCATGTAAGTTAAACGTCTTATACAGAATAGATAAAGACAGTAATATAACAATTAAATAGATTTCATTTCAAAATACTTGCTGTTTTAAGATTTAAATATAATCTCTAGACGCACTTTATATATATTGTATTTATTTTGAAAAGGTTGAGATTTCATGTTCGATCCGAATGAACGGTTCAGTCTGAAATCAAATTATATAGAATTATAATATATATATATATATATATATATATATATATATATATATATATATATATATATATATACAGGGTGGGCAAAAATAAGGGTCTTATTTTTAAAAATTCATAACTTTTTTATTTATTGATTTTTTTAAATTTTTTTTTTAGAATAAGTAAAGGACCCCTTCCGAAGCAAGCATGAGCCGTATTAGCCCTAAGGAACGTACCCTCATTTAGAAAACATTATTTTTGCTTAAAAAACTCAAAACAGTGTAAAAAACAATACTTTAGTTTTTGTAAGTTTTAAGAAGTGTTTTTCGGCTAAAATTTGTTTTGTTTATTTCAAAAAATCTCGGAAGGGTCAGTCTACACATACATAAAGTTTGGTGAGTTTAACTTTTATTTTGTGGAAGTTATTCAAATGCAAGTTATTCAAATTTAAAGATAGGACCCTTATTTTGGCCCACTCTGTATAATATCCATAGCGCTTTCAAATAATCTCTAGACATCAAAAAATGCAATAATTACAAAAGCGTATTGAATTTTCTCTCTCTCTCTCTTTCTCTCTCTCTCTCTCCTGCCCTCTCTCTCTCTCTCTCTCATATATATATATATATATATATATATATATATATATATATATATATATATATATATATATATATATATATATATCGAATGCTGATTTGAAAAATATAAGTATAACAATTGATATCATTGAGTTATAAACGATTTATTTTCTTGGATGAAACATAGCGTACATTTGTTTTATACCAAAGGATAGCTGGCCTGTGTGGCAATGCCGCACATGTTTTTGTAGTTCCTTGCCATCTTGATGTAGCCGTTCATTCCCCATTGTTTGCCCCAGCTGAAATGAGAAACACAAAAACAAAGCCATTATATACACTTGCAAAAATTAAAAAAAAACAACATTATTTGTATTATCTGATATATGCGTCTTCCAGCTGCAACTATTGTATGCAGCAATGCGAAGAGAAACAGAAAAGAAATAGTTGAATGAGTGAAAAGTAATAGGAGTGGATAGTGGATAATAGCGTTTCTATGAATGTAAGGAGTTGTAAACGTATGTAGAATTTGTAAATGAAGAACTTGAGGTTTATCTAATATCTAAAGATATATTTGTCGGCCATGATATTTTAGCTGTGTCCGTTGATGTTTGAAAGAACCGGGTCTTTGGTCGATGTGTTTTTTTAATTGGGACGAAATATCGAAATGAAATCAGCATTATTATGTGTTAATTTTCTTTTCTGCTATATACATTTTTCTTTGCTTATTAGCCTTTTCCTGTTTATACCAATATATATATATATATATATATATATATATATATATATATATATATATATCAGACATTCTTTTAATCAATGAAACGGGCGGGTGGAAAAAAAATTTTGCTAAAATTTTCCTTAAGGCCTTAATGTCTGACCCTCTAAGAGGAAATGTCAGAATGATAAATCAAAAACTAAGAAAATCGAATGAGATATGAGGGGAAAATTGTTATAGTTGGAGAAAACGATTCGAAGAAGAAAAAAAACGTAAATCTCTCAACGTTATGGTGGGTTTGTTCTTCAAAATCGTTGCCTCGGAGGCTTGTGAAACGAAATGACCAACCACGAAAGGTCGAAATCTTCGATAGAGTGCAGACTGTTTTGAAATAAATAACTTAAAAACAGTTTCAGTAAGTTAAAAATATACAGATCCGTTTAAAAATAATTTTTCGACCGATTGGTGACACTTAGTAGCTTGTTTAATTATCGATTTTTCAGTTGTGAAACATACGAAATCGAACCTTTAAATCAAGTAAATTACGGTAGCCATATTGAATCCCTAGTCATGAAAACCTTCTATGAATCGATACCAAATCTGAAAATAAAAACTTACAGGAAATCTAAAAACTGACAAGCTATGCAGGCAGACAAAAGATTAACTTCTCTTGCGTTTGGTAAAAGTTATTTGTTGTAAAGTTATTTTTTCACCCCATTTTTGCGTTGTTAACTATAATGAACTTTTGTCAAAGTTTCGTTTCACACAAATTCATTAATCATCTCTGAAATTTCAAACAGTATTTTCTAAGTCTTATGTTAATTAATTTGGTCTGCACATCAGTAAATATTATCGTTTTTATTCCATAATATTGGTATACTTCTCTTCGTGTGTGACTTAAATGAGATACTGATATCCTTGTACATAAATAGATATTAAAGCGCTTAAAAAAGAATGTCAGCTTACCTGTTCTTAACCAACCAGTAATCGTTTCCGTTGTCACTTCCGTAACCAACGGCCAAGACTCCATGATCCAAACTGGTAGGACTGCAACTATCAATTTTGTAAATACCATGTGAATAAAGTTGGAAGGAGTAATCGCTAGCATCAATGGCTACGGAGATGGGACCGACAGTTGCTACAGCTTTCTGGAGTGCCTCTTCACTGCCGGATTTCACGTCAACGTGGCCGGTGACTGTGGCGACAACTTTGGATTTGTGAAAGTGACAGTCGCCATCCTGAATAATAATAATAATAATAACAATAATAATAATAATAATAATAACAACAACTCTAACTACTACTACTACTACTACTACTACTACTACTACTACTACTACTACTACTTCTACTACTATAAACGCACAGACAAATAAAATATGAAACTATAGATCCGTATACACGTGCATATATAACACACACAAATACCTACATTCATATCAATGCAAATACACACACATATTATATATGCATTCAAGTAAATGAAGCAGATCCATATGTATATTTGACACATCTCTCTCGATATACAAACATACGTATATATAAATCAACAAAAGTTGCAACAAAGAATGATATAGAAAAAAAACTCACCGTCAAAATACCTGAATGCGTATTTGAAAAGAAAAAAACAACAACAGTAGAATGCTAAATTTTAAGAAAGGCAGAAATGTGCCAATCTTTAAACGCACTATGTATCATGCTTACATGAGAAGCTAGAAATAATAAGATTTAGTGACGCGGCAGTTTTTACATATTTTTAAATTTTACACATAACGCATATTCATATTTACATCCACACAAGACCCGTGGTATTTGATCAGATAATTTACAAGTTTATTGACTCATAAAGTATTCAAACAAAGAATTCAAATACAAACTGACCATTAAGCCATGGCTTTTTATCTTTGAAAAGCATGTTCTTAGACAACCTCTAATAACTTTACATATTTAAATCTGTAAAACCGTCTTTAAAAACGTTAATAAAACAAACAAAAAAGATGGTAACAGATCTATTTTTTTTTTTAATGACCCAAATCGGATTGAAATTTCGAATCCATCCAAATTAATTTTAGAGAATTTCTACATATTAAAAAAAAAACGATTATTTCCTAGAATCAGCTACTCACATAGAGGGGCATGTGAAGCCCCCCTTCTTCCCCTCAATTAAAACGGTACTCTTTATCCGACAGGACTTCAACACTGCCACATTTCTAGACACTTCTTATCCTGAAAGAAAACCGATTATACGCCAACTTGTAAAAAGAAATTATAGTAAAAAAAATTTGAACCCACAGTTGAAATGATTGCTGCTCAAATATATGATGGGGTCTCTCGTTGAGAAATACGTTTGAACGCCTGCCTATCATACGAATACAATGTTGGTATTAATTAAGTGGATACAATAATATCGGTGAGACTGCAAATATATATACGTGTGTGTGTATGCATGCATGCATAAATATATATACATGTGCATTTTCTCATTGAGTTTATGAACCATAGAAAAAATACTTACTACACCCTTATAAGGATAATCAGCTTCAGCCATGATTCCGCCATGTTTTTTGATACAGTCAAACCCATTATCCATAAGTCCGCCATCGCAACCCTGGTTTCCTGAAGAAGGGGAAAAATGGTGAAATATGTAATAGCGATATTTGTCGTCGATATTTTATGTTGGGAACCGTTTTTTGCTTACATCTTATCATAATGTTTAGTTGTTGTATGCCCACCTGCAACCGAAACCTACGTCATAATTCATTGCTATTACGTCATATTCTCATTCTCGAGTGGCGTTTTGCCTTGGTAAGCAATGACCTCGAAAGTAAAAAAAAATATATTTACAAAAATCAAAGATTAAGAATGATTGTCTTACATTATTTTTTTAATGTTGATTATGTTACATTTCATTTGTTGTAATTTATCTGTTTATTTTGTTTGCGATACTTTTGAACGAATTCAATTATTTATAAGGAAGAACATTTTTACCTTAATCCCAGTTGAGAATAATTTTTCCTTTCACCAACGTGGTGACCCCAGAAGGAGAGCGACATACGTATTTTTAAAATTTAATTATCCACGGACGCATGTTTCGTCGTTTACGGCTCATCAGCGTGGCTGAACTGAGCGAGATTCTAAACCAGGATCCTAGAGTCTAAAGCCTGAAGCTCTACCACTGAGCCAATCCCAGCTAGTGTTGGAATATATCGCTTTTCATAAATATAATCTGTTTGCAATACATTTGAACGAATTCAATTATTTGTACGGACGAGCATTTTTACCTTAATGCTAGTTGGGAATAATTTCCCGTTCACCAATGTGATGCCTCAGATGGGGAGCGCTGGTTTCGAATATCACTAAGTTCAGCCACGCTGATGAGTTGAAAACGATGAAACCCGTGTCCGTGGATAATTAAAATGCAAAAATACATTCCATTGATTCATATTTAAAGCATACAATTCCATTTATCTATATAATCAACCGAAAGTTTGCAGATTAAATTGGGCCATTATTTGTCTTTTTTAATAAAAAAAATTAGCGAGTCAATGGATTTCTAATTCTTTGGGATTATTTTGATAGAATAAAAGACACATTCTAGCTGAGAAATAAGAAAAGGATAAAATAAAATAAATGAAATTAAATAAATAAATGAATTAAATAAATAAATAAAATTAAATAAATAAAATTAATAAACTTAATAAAATTAAAGGATAAAATAAAAAGAATGGTTTTTGATAGAATAAAATTAATAGAATTAAATTAAGAAAATTAAATAAATAAAATTAATAAAATTAAATAAATTAATTAAATAAATTAATTAAATAAATAAAATTAAATAACTAAAATTAATAAAATTAATTAAATTAATAGAATTAAAGGATAAAATAAAAAGAAATAACTGTAATTTTATCAGAAAAAAAAACCTTCATTAAACTAAAACTAATCCTAAGTCCGGGACGGTAATATAAGAAGAAAAAAAAAACTAACATATACTTGTTCTTCAACAATTTTTTTAGTTGAAACACAATATGCGCGCAGGGTGGGGGCGTTTTTCTCAAGTTTTACCCATCAAATTTTCACATCATAAAGAAAGAAAAATTTTTTTTAACAAATTTGCTAATTCAAATTTTTAAGCGTCTCAGTTTGTTAAGTAAATATTAACGTACATAATATCCCAAATATCTTGAAATTCTAAAAAGTTGTTTGTAAATAGGATTGTTTGGGCTAAAAAACAACAACAACAACAAGGAGGACAATTCTAAGTTAAACTTGTATAGAAAACTGAACCTCATGGCTAAAAAGTAATTAAGTCATTTCTTTTTTAAATGACTTATTTTTTTATAGTCTGAATATTTAGTGTTTAAGCAATTAGTTTTATAAAACGTTAAAGGTGGGACGAGAATCGAATTCAGTTTTATGATAACAGCGTTGAGTCTGCGTTTGAACCGGGCTCTGTTACGGGCCACATGCGTTACAATCGCGTTGTGACATACTCGGGGATTGTAATACTTAATTGTAACGTTACAGTAACGCCGTGACAACGTCACAAACGTCCCAGCCAAAATGCAAGGTGTTTGCAACGATGCAAGAACGTTTAGGTTGACTAAGTTAACAGTGGCTTGTTTGTTGGGTTTTAACGACCTTTCAACCCTTATAAGGTCATCTCAGGTCAATAGTTAAACCGTGGCGGATATTCTTAAGATGCGTCCATTTAATCTGCGCGTTTAGCGATGAAAATTCCATTACAAACTTAAGCGTGACAGACCGACGAACTCAGCCACAGAGAGATGAATAGGCGGATGTAAAAAATAAAACGGTTTTAGTGATGAAGATGTCATTTTAAGCGTGACAGTTATGTATTATTCATGATATAAATGCATGTTTTGTATATTAATGTTTTATAGATTAATTTGTTTTCGGGCGTATCAGGCCTCCGCCCAATCTCGAGAGACAATGGATACCCCCTGTAACGGTGTCACCGCCGGAAGTCTATTGTGAAACAAAAGTTGTGCAATAACTAACCACAACTTTCTTCATTGCTTGAGTCTAGTGGCATGAAGAAGTACGGGAATGCCGGGATAAGCAGAGAGCCGTCACGCATACAGCACCTCGTATTCCCAAATGGTAACATAGTTTAGTACCGACAGAGTTCAACGTCGCTTAACTTCCGTGATTTAACGGGAACCAGTGGGTCAACGGGATTATGCCTTATATTATGCAAACAAATAGTCTGTAAGTGATATAGCGTATTCGACACAAAGATAGGACCCTGACAGGCCCTACCACTCCAGGTCAGAGTTGACCTACTGAGAGTAGTGTCAGTTAAAAGGATCACTCTCCACTTCACAAAGATCCCAAATTGGGTCCCGATCACCGGACGCAGGTTCGTGTCATACCCAGAACTGTGCATGATTCAGAAAACGTTTCAAAACTCACCGCAGTCACCGGAACAATCAACCAACTGCTGTTCCGAAAGAGAGATCAGTTTTTTAGTCTTTTTAAAATGTTGTCCTTCCAGCGATCCAGTTGTAGAGAAAGCCCAACAAGATCCACATTGTTCCTTAAAATGAAAATAAATAAAGTTTAAGCAAATGTTACCATTTAAACGTATAATTCTACGTAAAATCTTCGAACACATGGAAACACGGGAGCATTATCAAAGGACGTTGTTTTATAGTTAAAGAAAGAGAACAGAAAAAAAAACAGGAAAAAGTCGAAATGAAAAAGACTCACAAAGGTATCTGTTGTCAAGTTATTTATAAAAGTTGTATATTTTCTTTATTAATGAAAAATATTTTTGATAAAAGACAGAGGACTGTTTGAAATATTAAAATTTCTTAACGCCCATAATTTTCAGGCTTTCATCTTTCCCGTAAGGTTATATTTCTCTTATGCTTCGAATGTGAAGAAATTTATCTTATGTTACCATTCAAACGTATAATTCCACGTAAAATTTCCGGACACGTGGAAGCACAGGAGCATTATCAAACGACGTTGTTTTATAGTTAAAGAAAGACACAAAACAAACAGAATGAAAAAGACTCATAAAGGTATCCGTTGTCCAGTTATTTATAAAAGTTGCATATTTAATTTATCAAGAAAATATTTTTTTTAATAAAGGACAGATGACTGTTCGAAATATTAAAATTTCTTAGCACTCATAATTTTCAGGCTTTCATCTTTTTCGTAAGGCTATATATATTTTTTATTTTTTCGAATGTGTAGGAATTGATCTTATTTTAACAGAGAAACATATTTTTTATTACAAGAAAAGCATAGTAGATTAATCATATATATATATATATATATATATATATATATATATATATATATATATATAGTGACATGACATGCCCTCCGTTCAGTCTTAAGAGACTATGGATACCCCTGGAAGGGGCTGGCTGCGCGTGTAATTGTGAAGCAAGGGTTGCACAATTACTAACAACACTTCTCCTGAGTCGGAACTGCTTGATTCCAATGGCAAGCAATTCAAGACGACTGGAAACTGCCGAAATAAGCAGAGAGCACATACAACACCTGGTATTCCCAAATGGTCACCCATTTAGTACTGGTCAGGCTCGACGTCGCTCAACTTCGGGAACTGGTGTGTCAACGTGATTGTGCCATATATATATAGTATTACATAGTCAAATGCACAGACTTAGGTAGTATTAAAATAAACAAAGATTTACCCCACCTTCAAGATATAAGTGTAGTTAAATCAAATTTAAAACATTGTATACTAAAAAATACTGCAAGGAGACAATTTGGAATCAATAAAAATCCTTTTGTCTTAGAAACGATCGTACGCCAAATATATTTCTAATGTTGAATTCCTGGAACTGATATCAATAGTATGTGCTGAATACACACACACACACACACCCCCACACACACACACATATATATATATGTGTGTGTGTGTGTGTATTAATTAATTAAGTTCAAATATTAACAAAATTAACAAAACCAATACTTTTCAAAAGTGCTCAATATATATTAGAGCTTTTTATATTGGCCTTTTGGCTAAGATCAAAGTGTAGTATCTGTTCCGATGGATACGTCGGTCCTGTGCAGTTCTAGGAGGTCCACCCTCCAAGGCTTGGCCTCCCCTCTTTAGGGAGGAGTAAGTTTATTGCTTACTGCCTGAGGCGCCCCTACCGGGGAATGCCGACGGGGCTGCCCAGGCAATTTTTAATGGCAGAGTGCTCACCTTCTCGGGCGCTGGCTTTTCAAGTCCCACTTTCCCGACCCGACCGTAGGTCACATCGTCTCTGTGGGAGTAAGATAAACCTGACCTTGTGTCTAACCTCCTGGAGAAGAGGTAAATATTTTTTTTCTTTAATACTAAAATAAATATAGTTTGAGTATCCGACAATTGTTTTAGAATCTCTTCGGCTCCTCATGGATATACTGATGAGCAAAGATTAGATCCGCCAATACACAATCATAAGCAAACAAAACAAAAGACAAAAAAACAAACAGACAAATTTCATTGAAATTTTTTTCGACGAGAAACCCCTTTACGCAAGATGACATCTTGACACCTATCGACGTTTAAGAAAGTCGGTCAGCTCAAACTATAGGCAGACTGGCTAGAATCGGCTCGTCTCCGCTTCCTTAACTACATGCACACACACCCAGACATACACCCACTCACACATACACACACCCACACTTATACGCACACACTCATACACTCACATACACACATACACACCTATATAAATATATAAATAAAACATATATATATATATATATATTGCGTAATTTTTTAAGGGAATTTAATTTTTTATTTTAGTTTTTTCTTCTTATTATTTTTCGTATAAGCTGCCAAATAGAGTGTTATATACATTGGGACAATCTTTATTTATTAATTAATTCAAAATCTTAATAAATATTAATCATATTTAATAACGAACTAAGTTGATCCAACAATAATATTATTCCCCTAATTATTTGAGAATTTTTTTATCTAGTTCTTTATGATAAACTACTTAATACTTTATTATTTGTTGTGATTTTGCGTTATTTAATAAAAGAATTGAATGTTTTATTTTATTTTATATTTTTTATTTTATTTTATATTCTCTCGTTGAAGCGATCTTAACTTCTGTGTCCATCTATATTGACTTAGCCTAACGGACGTTTAATTGGTATTAATTTAAGTTCACTAATTTTATCATTATGTTCACCCTTCAACAAATCTCTTCTTTCAATATAAAGTGTAAACCTTGTAATTTATTAATTTATAGATCTCCTGGTTACTAATAGTAATCCCATCATCTGGAGTTATACTAATACGATCAGTTACATAACCTATTATGTATAATAATAACCTACTAAAATAATCTAAAAACTATATCTATAATACTAACATTAATATCTATAGATGTCCAAAATTTAAATTAATACTTGTTTTGATTAACCTATCTTTATTTTCATTAAGACAACAAATAAAAAAAATAAAAAATGTATATATGTATATATTAGGAGAGTTTTAATTACCTACTAGAAACTATCCTCGAGTGTTGTTGGTCTATCTGCACAAGGGTTTGTCAGGACAACCTGACATGAGAATACTTCCCCCTACAAATAAACCCTGACCAAATATTCAAAATAACGTAGTATTTGCAGCACAAATAAGATCCCCTCAACACGGCTTTACACTTGCTCACAAGAGAAATAGTACACTTTCTCCTAGTTATGTTAGCTCAAGTAACAGCACCCAGCTCGATACTCCACCAGACTAGATGAATTTTTTGTCCTGGAATCCGGTAAGACCAAGAGACCATAGTTAACTGGTCAATTTTCTTTTACTTCTTTACTAACTCAATGTTTGACAAGTAAAGGAAAACTTTAATGGTATATTCGAATATCTATGTATCTCATATAGATATCAAGTGTTAGCCCCGGGAAGGGCTTCTTGATTGTCTAGATTCTAGACAATCAAGAAGCCCTTCCCGGGGCTAACACTTGATATCTATATGAGATACATAGACTCTAGAACGTCGACTGAAGTAAAATGAAACATATATATATATATATATATATATATATATATATATATATATATATATATATATATATATTAGAGGAAGCATTATTAAAATCAATGAAACAGACGAGTGGGGGGGGGGGGAAAGGAAAATTGTTAAAATTACCTTAAGGCCTTGTCGTCTGACCCTCTGAGTTGGAGATCTTTAATGATTCAAAGCCGCCATAACGTTGAGAGATTTACTTTTTTTTTTTTTTTCCTCCTTCGCAATCGTTTCCTCTAACTGAAATTAGTTTTTTTTTTTTTTCCCCTTCATTTCTCATTCGACTTTTAGTTTTTAATTTACCATTCTGACGTTTCCTCTCAGAGGGTCAGACGACAAGGCCTTAAGGTAATTTTAACAATTTTCCTTTTTTTCCCCCCACTCGTCTGTTTCATTGATTTTAATAATGCTTCCTCTAAAATTAATCCTACCATTCTGTTGTACACGAAATTTACTTACACACACACATATATATATATATATATATATATATATATATATATATATATATATATATAAATATTTAAGTGTAGAATTATAACGATAATTAAATTATCGTTTAATAATAATAATCTATCGTGATAGTGTAAATCTCAATATATTAAATAGAGCAATTTATTTTAGAGGTAAACGATGAGAATAAAACATTGTAAAGATACAATATTTATTAAAAACAACCTCTGGCCCTAATTTTTGTTCTTTACTTCTACTTTGTTTTACTTTAAATAAAATTTTCAAAGTTAATTGTTGCCGACAATATTTATAATCGCATTGTCGGCTTCCCCATCCTCTGATGAGAAGAAATGTTTTCTTTGAAAATCCATCGATTAAGGATATGAGGCTCCTTGCTCTGAACTTTTGATGTTTTTAATAAATATTGTATCTTTACTATGTTTTATTCTCATCTTTTACCTCTAATATATATATATATATATATATATATATATATATATATATATATATATATATATATATATATATATATATATATATATATATATATATATATATATATATATATAGAGAGAGAGAGAGAGAGAGAGAGAGAGAGAGATGTGGGATAATCATTAGTTTAAGGAGTTAAATTTATAAAATAAACGATACTAAAATAGTTTTTGTTGTCACGAAGAATTAGATAATAATCGACACAATAATTGTTTTACAAGAAGTTTCGTGGCATTCATTTGCTACTCGGTCGCGATCGCAGACACCTACAAGTCGTAGTTCCGATCTCGATAATCAGTCCGACAGAAACTGGGCCATTTCTGCGGCCTTTTATCTGTCAGGCTGAGATATTCGTCCGGAGTAGTCCTAGGAGGTCCACCCTCCCAGGCTTTGCCTACCCTCTTTGGTGTGAGGTAAGTTTGTTGCTTACTGCCTATGGCGCCCCAACCGGAGAATGCCGACAGGGCTGCCCAGACAATTTTTAAAAAGCCAGAGTGCTCCTTCTTTAGAGACGCTGGCTTGACACTTCTTACCTCCCGGCCTTGTGTCACATCTTCCTGCGGTGGGAAGTAAGTAAATACCGCAGTTTAGGTGTATTAATAACGCAATGAAATACAACTTATTGAAGAGCAGTAAGTAGCAGAGTATACGTGCGTTACGCTGCATTGCCGTAATATATTCTTCAAGTTATCAACACGCATTGCATCATCATAAACGTTGTTAGCAATTAAAACTTTATTTACAATTCTCTCCCCTGTCATCTCTCTGTAATTTGGCTTATAAATCACAACTATCACTTCTCTCTATATATTAACTTGCATTAGCTTCTCAATTAAAACTTTCATCAGGTATGTTCAACCCATTCTTACTCTCCGCTTATCAAGTGTGAATAACGAATCCGTAGCAAAAAGGACGAAATATCTGCATTAAGTTGGCCCTAAGTACTAAATTTTGAGGGTGTTACTCAAATATTGTGCGTTACTTACTTGGTTTTTAATTTCAGTGACGAAACCTTTTTTCCTCCAATCGACTTCCGTTGGAAGGCCACTGACGTCACTTTCATCAAAGGTCAATGTTGGTGTGTTCCTTGTCATGTTTCGGGAAATAAACCCATTCATCATTGCAGCAAATTCACGACCATGCTGAAAAAATAATAAACATAATGAGTAATGAGCCCCATTTAACAATCCTGCAAATTTTCCTGACACAATCCTAAATTTCCATTTAAGACAGTCCAGGATTCTGAAAATGTAATTTCATAGTTGCCTTCATAATATATCTTTATATATATATATATATATATATATATATATATATATATATATAATATCTTCATTATATATATATATATATATATATATATATATATATATATATAATATCTTCATTATATACATAAGAAAGTCTTATTCTAGGTATTTAACAAAGAAGTTATGCGAAATTGGTTCAGTGATTTCGTTCCTTCCTTCTTCAGAACCCACACCTTAATCCACATACCTAAATCTTGATCTTTTAATGAATCGTACATGGAATTCTGCAGATAGGTGTTAATCTCTTCTTTTGAAATCCCATATGGTATTCGTGCGTTAGTAAATGCAGTCGATATAATTCGGTTGGGTTTAGACTTGACTTCGCGAATTTATAGTCTGGTATCCATTATAAAACTATAAGCATCCATGATTAACTTGAATAAAAAAGACATAAATAGCTTATAAATGTATGACTTACCATATCTGCATATTCGTTTATGTCCAACCAAAATGTCTTCAATCCTTTGTCAGCTTCACGATTGTGGTAAATGACATGACGGAAATTTCTCTCCCAGATTACACGTCTACAAAATAGAATATTATTCTGAATACAGAAGGGACATAAAGAAATTTTCAAAGGATTAATGAGAGTATGGCTAATCTGATTTATGAAGACAAATTGGAAAATGTGGGTAACAAAAGAACACGGACTATGGGCTGATCTAATGCTTTAAAATGTATAAACAAACATTAAAACTATAGACATTTTTAACAAATATTTCAAAGAGAACAAGCAATTTTATTGCTCACTCCAATCAACATCAAACTTTATTGAATGAGAGAACAATTCATTAGGCGAATATGTTGCCAGTGAATGTCAGCAATGGAACTAGTTTTTAAAATAACATTGATTTTGTGACTATTGTATAAAGGATGGCGTTGAATGCATAGGCCTTTCCGACTAGTCGATTATTAAGACGTGTTCTGGACTTACCTCTGAACTTCAGTATCAGCCCTGTCGTATCCTTTATTGTATTTAAGTTTGAATCCCTCCCATAGGTCGTCCAACCTGGAATCGGTCATCTGGGACAGAACTGCCGCAGGCAATAAAACTAACAAAGCAATAAAAACCTTCATCCTGAAACGAAAAAAAAAAATCACATGAAGCTACAGAAATAAACAAAAGCACTCAAATATCGTAGACCTCCGCCATGGTTGAGCTCTACTACTACTACTACTACTACTACTACTACTACTACTACTACTACTAGCACTGTATGATTGGCCCAATTGAATTTTATTTTAAAAAATCGGTTTAAAATGACCGCATTGAACTCATCAATCTTTCATAAACGCTGAACTTGAAATAAATCCTGTATACATTTAATGAACGCCTAAATGTGTAGAATAAAAAAAATACATATTCTGCTTTTGTACTTTTTACGATCGAACACTTTCATCGATTGTTTCAGAACCTCTTCGGTTCCTCTTCAGGGATATAATGATGCGCAAAGATTAGATCCGCCAATATATAATTATAAAAAATCAAAGAAAGAACAAACAAATTACATTTGAAATTATTCAGACAAAAAAAAACCCCTTTGCGTAAGATGACATCGTGACACCTACCTCTCCAATGCCGTCTGATAATTAAGAAAGTCGATCAACTCAAACTATAGGCAAGACGGGCTCGAAGCGGCCCATCTCCTCTTCCCTAAATACATGCACACACACCCAGACTTATCCACAGACACACATACATAGATACACACACGCTTATGCACACACACACTCATACACAGATACACACCTATATATATATATATATATATATATATATATATATATATATATATATATATATATATATATATATATATTGCCCTGCGTTTCTTTCCCTACAACTTTTATTTCATTTTTTCAAATTTTAAATCTTGGCCATTGCCAACTTATCTATCCCAGCGACTTCCTCTGATGATAAGATTTTGATCTTTGAAAAGCCTGGCTTAAGGAAAATTTAACTTGAATAAATTGCCTTTTTGCGGATTATACCTTGCTTTGAACTTTTGAATTGAATTTTGATTTGGCTTTTGCTTTCTCTAATTCTTTTCCATTCTCCTTCATTTCTACCTGCTCTATCCTGGATATTGAGCTGTATACTCTTCACAATAGGGTTTTACCTTTCCTAAAAGTTCGCTTTTAGTACACCTCTTTATATATATATATATATATATATATATATATATATATATATATATATATATATATATATGAAAAATATTTCGTATTGTTTATTATCTACGTATATGTTTCGTCTCTTTTCAATCAAGACTTTTCAGCGTAGAAGTATGACTATTCACTACCGGTCACTCGGTTCGAAATCCTGGATTATAAGTATTTTTTCAACTTTTTTCAACAATCCAATGTCTTAAACCTCGCGGCCAATATTTGAACAGCTGATAAACTGTGGTAGTTTAAATACATTTACAAGCGGCGATGAGCGACACAGGCATTCTACTTATATTAAGGAATGATGCATTATAAAGCAAATGACGTCACGCTGTATATATATATGTATATATATATATATATATATATATATATATATATATATATATACAAACATAAATATAATTATCAACTATATTGAAATTAACATAATCTAATCTATAAATTGCTAAATATGTTAGAGTTGTATGTATATCTCAAATTAAACATTATTTAAAAACAAACAAACTATTAATTGCAACCATATTCTACTAAGAAATTAAGTTAAGATAATATTATTCAACTATTTATTTTAAAAATTCGAAACCAATACGACTAGTTATTATTCTAATCTCGGTTATTATTATAAACTACTTAATACTTTATTATTTATAATAATTTTGCGTTATGTTTTAAGGGATTTTAATTTTTGATTTTATTTTTATTTTTAAATTAATTACAATCTTTATAAACCGCTAAATATAGTTATTAAAATAATCGTTATTTATTAATTAATTAAAAACCTTAATTAATTATAACCATATTTACCTACGGACTAAGTATATCCAACAATAATATTATTCCCCTATTAATTTGAGAATTAGAAACCAGGTTTCTAATATCGACTAGTTATTATTTTTATCTAGTTCTTTATGATAAACTAATCAATACTTTATTATTTCTAATAATTTTGCGTTATGTTTTAAGGGAATTTAATTTTTTATTTTATTTTATTTTAGATTAATTATATTCTCTCTCTGAAGTTATCTTAAATTATGTGTCCATCTATATTGACTTAGCCTTCTGGGCGCTTAATTGGTACTAATTTAAGTTTATTAATTCTATCACTATATTCACCCTTCAAAATATCTCTTCTTTCAATATAAAGTCTAAACTTTGTAACTTATTAATTTATAAATCTCCTGGTTACTAATAGTTATCCCATCACCCGGAATTATACCTATTTGATCAGTTACATAACCTATTATGTGTAATAATAACCTACTAAAATAATCTGAAAACTATATTTATAATACTAACATTAATATCTATAGATGTCCAAAATTAAAATCAAAACGGAGTTTGATTAACCTATCCTTATTTTAATAATAATAAAAATATATATTATTGTCATTACTTACATATTTAAGATCTCTACATCATGTTATCCTATTAACTAGTTAGTTGATCATATCCTACCTATCATTGTTAATTATGATACATTAATTACGCGATACTTTATCGTTTGTAATAATTTAATTTTATCTTTTAAAAGATTATAATTTAAATTTTAAATTTTGATTTTATTTAAAAAAATTATTTTTTAAGTTATGTTTACATCGTTCTCACAATACTTATCTAAAGTGAACCTTTTGAAGTGGCTGCAATTAGAACCTACCTCGTCCCTCTGGTTTAGTAATGCATTCTTATTAGGAAACAGAATTATAGCCAATGTTTTAATTTAAACACAGAAAACAGGAGGGTTGTTTAGTGTAGGTATTGGTGCCTTTTTTTAAATACTACAGGAACTATGCCATTTTTAAAGGGATATCTGGATAATGAAGTGCACTTTCTATCGTTATCTATGTAGTTAAATGAGCATTTATGGTTTCTGTACCTATCCTTAAAATCAGTACTAGTACCCCTATGTAGAATCTTTTCAAATTAGGATCATTCTCTGTAAAAACTGTGCTTAGATATATTACATTTTTCATTAAGCATGTTTCTTGTAATGGGCACTCACTTTTATTTCTATCATTTTCCTTTAATATTTGTCTATTGTGACTGTTGATTATTTTTTCTAAATTATTAGTGCAACTATAACTATGTTTGATTGTGTTTTTGTTAAAGATTTTATGCAGTGGTTTATTATTTGGGAAATGCCTATTTAACAAGTTAAGAAACATATGTCCAATCTTAGATTTAACCAGTAGGTTAAACGGGGGTGTATACCAAATAATTTTTCGTTTTCTGGTTATCTTAATCTTATTTCTATTCCTACCATCTTGATATTCGATAGCCGTGTTAGTATAACCACTATTACTTAGAGCATTATTGTAAGCATTACTATTGCTATTGAAACACTCTATGGATAACGGGATGTGTTGGATAACGCTTGGTAGATGGTTTGATTTTGGATTTACGTATATTTGATCTTAGTTATCCTTCATATATGTTTTGTATACTACTTGGTTAAGATAAAGGGTAATATCTAAAAAGTTTGTAATTTTGATACCTGCAGTTTTCATTAAGCATTTTTCTTGTAACGGGCACTCACTTTTATTTCTACAATTACATTTATTATCCTGTATGTTACTAACATTGTTTGTATCATTTTCCTTTAATATTTGTCTATTGTGATCTTTGATTATTTTTTCTAAATTATTAGTGCTTTGAGTCCTAACTCTTTCATAGTTCTGAAAATAAAGTTCTTAGTCATTTCAACTTAAGGGGCATTACTATTTTCAATAACTGCCAAAACATCGTCCCTATATAATCCTATATCTCTAACACTAAACATACCTGTCTCAGTAAGTTTGTATAATATAAATAATCCAACCACATCAGACATTTCAGCCGAAACCAATGATCCCATTGCAACATCAAAGGAATCTGTAGAGTCTTTTTTATCCATTGTTCTCCATTCTTAACTAATACAGTTTTCCGGCATTTGTATATTATGTCCCTCTCCTCGCTAGTAATATCTACGGGGGTACTCGCAAAGTCTAATGCCTTATGGAATAACTACTTTGTTATTGAAGGGTAGTAGTCTACAATGTCGAACTGGACAAAAGTACATTGATCCTTGTTGCTAATTCGATCAAACCAATTAATGGTGCTCGTTGTATTAATGCATTGCTTTAGCCGAAATATATCTTTAAATCTTGTGTTAGTATTCTCGAGGATAGTTTTACTTATCCTATCAACCTTTGGCCTTGTTGGGTTAATCAGCCTAGTTTCGGGTTTTTTGATAAACTCCGGTTTGTGATCTTTTAATAATATCTATGCATCCTTAGGTCTCAGCTGATACACTCTATCACTGATATGTGCTTTATCGGTTATATATTTGCTTACCATATTGATTTCATTAATAATATTTATATTCCTGGATTTATTGTAGTTTTTCGTGAGGTTTTCGTTAATTAATTTGTTATAGTTATTCTTGTTCATCCAATTGAAATTTCTAGTTTTATCTGCCTTAATGAATAATTTGTCCGAGTGTTTGAGTTCTCTAATCGTATTTCCAAGCCTCTTCTTATACATAAGTATGTATATATATTTTGTATAATTAGGCAACAATCCTTCTTTTATACATATCTGGTTGAACAGGAGTGCCAACTTCTGTTTATTCCTTTTCTGATCCAATCTTTCTATTCGTCGAACGATAGATATTGTACTATTAACCAAGGAGCGTAGGAAATCTCCATATTTGACGCAAACGTTTTCGACCATCATTGGTCGTCATCAGGCGGATGATTGATCAATGCAAAATAAAATTGGTGAATTTATTTAAGAAGACGTTTCCATGTGATTAAAAACATATATATATATATATATATATATATATATATATATATATATATATATATATATATAATATAATTAAAAATAAATTACAAGGAAAAAATTTACACTCATATTATATACGAGCAAACAGTGACTAATGAATCTGAATACATAAATGCTAATATGAAGTTTTTATTTTCATTTTAATTATTTACTTTTCTGATGTTTTGGATATGATTTTGACCTGTCCTGCTGATGAGCCACACTTATTGAAAATCAAAAAATATATAACTGTATTTTGTTTGTCTGAGTGATGATGAAACGGACCGTAAATAATTGGATCTATTTAAGAAGAACGAATAAAAAATATGGTCACTAGAATCTAATTTGTCATTGTTTATTTATACAGGCTCTGAAGTAAAAATGAAGTCTGACTACAAATAATTTATATATATATATATATATATATATATATATATATATATATATATATATATATTAATAAAGCCGGGTGTTTTTGTTGTGAAGATAGAGTTCAAAATAGTACAGTACAGTCTTCTATTATTATTATTAGTAGTAGAAGTAGAATTAGTAGTAATATTAGTAGTAGTAGTAGTAGTAGTAGCAGTCGTCGTAGTAGTAGTTGGATTCAACCGTTACGCCTACATTATCGCGAACGTATATTAAAATTACAATATACAGATTCGATCTGACGTAGAAGATTATTGCAAAATGATTTTTAGAAAGAAACTAAAACTATCCCAGTCTGCTGACAAAAACTAAAGTCAATGCGATGAATAAATGCCGAACCACTGAAGCTTTTCCTAGGTTGCATTCAGCCAACATGAATTTCGACGTATGAAAGAAAGTGTGTATGCGTGTGTGCAAGAAATTGTGTATGCGTGTGTGCAAGAAATTGTGTATGGGTGTGTGCAAGAAATTGTGTATGCGTGTGTGCAAGAAATTGTGTATGCGTGTGTGCAAGAAATTGTGTATGCGTGTGTGCAAGTGGTGAAAGTCAACTTGAGAAACCGTGCGTGTGTGTCACACATGTTACATATGTTATGTAAAAAAAAACGCAGGGGCGACCAGGAAGTGTTATTGGTTGCTGGAGCGTGAATTCGAACAATCATTCGTTGATACAATATGCAATAAAAGAAGTAACTGGTTTTGGCGGGCGCATGCTTCCATAAGAAAAAGCATATATATATATATATATATATATATATATATATGTATATATATATGTATATATATATGTATGTATAACCCCGGAACACGAGTCATGTTTTTAACTCACATTCCGATGCTTTAGCCCACACGGCCGCTATAAACAACCTGATAAATCAGCGAGAGATTAATGACGGATGAGTTAATACTACTCACTAGTGCCCGGCCTAGATTGGGTGCGACAATATACATCTCACAGGAATGTTATGTTTTTTTTTTAAATGTGAAAAAATAAAATTAAAAAACAAAAAAAAACAAAAAACAACAACATGGTTATTGGAATATAAGTTGAACCTGATTTATTTGTTTATATATTTCGAAAAATCTACTATGCCCTCCAGGCAGCAATTAATAAGAAGAAGGACGTATAGTAGAAAAAATATGTTTATACTCGGAGAATTCCAAAATTTTAACAACAAACTTTGTTAAATTTGTAGATAAACACCTTCTCACAAAAGTAGGTTCTACTTTTTGGGTTTTTCTGGCAGTAAGTAATATATTTTTAACACTAAGTTCGACTGGAAAGATGGTAAAACCACACGTAATCGGCTATAAAAGTGCCCCCAAACAAAAATAACACACAGAATACATCTCAAATAGAAAAACTAAAAAAATTATTAACTGCCATAAAACGCTACAATGGCCTTAAAATGGAGGATTATTTTGCGTAAAATTTATATGCGAAACTGATCCCCCGCTTTAAATTCTGAACTAATTCTGTTGTTGCTTTCTGTTTTCACCATGTTTTTAAGGGTATTCACACGTAATGTTAATCTACAATAATACCCAAACTTTTAACATTTTTATTTCTGCCTTAATGTTCGATAATTCTGAAGTCATTTATTTAATTTTCACGGAAAAGGTAAACACAACTACAATAATAAAAAAAGAACGCATAATTAAAAAAAGTATAAGATTAAAAAAAATAGAATATGGATAAAGTTGTAGATTAACACCCTCTGTTAATTCACGCCCCCACAAAAAAATAGATTCCGCTTTTTGGGGCGATTACGTGTGAACACCGTTGAAAACAGAAAGAAGGAAAAAATAATTTAGAATTTAGATAAGGTGGATCAGTTTCGTTTATATTTAACGTAAAATGTTCCCAATTCAATTTTTAAAAGAAAATTAAGCAAATTTTTACCACTAACCCTAAGTCCGAGTTGCAAGTTCAGAAAAACACACGTAATCGCCTAAAAAGTATACACCTCCAAACAAAAAACAAAATACGCAGCTGATTTAGCTCCCATAGGAAAAACGAATTCAGTTAACTGTCCTAAAACAGGCCGGGAAATGGGGATCATTTTACATTGAATTTATATACGAAAATGTTCCCCTACTTTACATTTTAAAATAATCGTTTTTCTTTTCTTTTCTTTCTCTCAAGCTTTTCAGGGTGTTCAGACGTAATCACCTAAAAAGGTAGAATCTAATTTTGAATGGGTGGGAGGTGGGGTGATTTAGCGAAGAGGGATATTTTTTCGCAATTTAGACAGATCAGTGCTACAAAAATTTTGTTTCGAGTTGTCGATGAGAATAGTGAAAAGTTGGTTGTAAACATTAAACGATTGTTAAGTTTGTTGTTAAACTTTAAAATAACGCATTTAATTAGCTATTTAAAAAAGCTATTTATGTATTTTTCACAAAAATGTAAACACTGCACAAATAGGGCGAGAGCGAAAGTTTGGTGGAGAGAAGAAGCGAGTATTTATTTACCTCCTCGCCAGGAGGTTAGGCACAAGGCCAGTTTTATCTTACTCCCACAAGTAAGATGTGACCCAAGGTCGGGTCAGGAAAGTGGGGTTTGAAAATCCAGCGCCCGAGAAAGTGAGCACTCTGGCCATTAAAAATTGCCTGGGCAGCCCCGTCGGCATTCCCCGGTAGGGGCGCTTCAGGCAGTAAGCAATAAACTTACTCCTCCCCAAAGAGGAGAGGCAAAGCCTGGGAGGGTGGACCTCCTAGAACTGCACAGGACAAACCCACAGACCGGTGGAATCAAGCCCCGAAGGACAAGACGACATCGGTCTATAGGGTGTAGTATCCATCGGAACAGATACTACACTTCAAGACAGCAACACTCTCCCACCCCCTTTCTGTTTTCGCTTATGCGTCACTAGTAGTTAGCGCTGATAGTATAAACTTAACGTGTTTTAGTCATTTATCCGATTTATTCATTAAATAACTTTAATTAATTACTGTTAATATCGATGAAACTATTGCATATAGATAGTAACAATAAGCCAATGCAATAATAAATTAATAATACCAAACATTAATTAATTATTAATTGTTTAAAAAATAGTTATGTAAATTAGGCCCTCGAATGATTCTCTTTTAATCGTTCATCTGTGATATATATAGAGAAGCTGAAAACATTTGATTTGAATAATATTTATCTGGTAATATAGAAGTGGCTAATGAAAAACTCGTTCACATTTATTTATATATGTGGGGGTGGGTGGAAGAAAAATAATATATATATGGAAAATGAAAATAGGGAAACCAAAAATATGGTTTATGTATTCATTAACATTTCCTCTATATTTCAAGACTTCATCAGGATGATTGTCTGAACAAAATAACAAACAAGTACAAAATGTTTGAAACAATGGTAGTAGGATGGGTGTGGATCTTAAAAGACTGCTTATGAAAATAATAAGTTATGAGATAAAAATAATAATAACTGTGGAAGGTGCGAGGGAAAACATTGGTTGCGGTCGGAGTACATTTAATCATGAAGGAGGAGGAGGAGGGGATCTAAGTCATTTTTATTGAACATTTTAAAAGTTAGCATCGAGCCAAGAGAGCGAGAGATTACACATCAAGGTCGCATAATAGGACGGTGTAGGGGAGGGAGGGAGGGAGGACGAGAATAAGATGTAACTTGGGGAAGGTGATGTGTCCATATTTGATATCTATCTATACATATATAAGCATACATACATATACGCAATTAAATATATACATATATATGCACACATAGATACTCAACACGCACATAAAACCACGCCATATGTATGGAAAATAAAAAGGGGAATAATATTATTTATGTTATGACATGCTTGGGTGATTGACTTAAAACAAATAGTCGTTAGAATATTAAAAAGTGTCGTTTTGTCGTTGTTTCAAAATAAACCATTGCTGTTGGAGGATGAAAAACATAAAGCGTTTCAGAAAAGAAACGGATTTATTTATTCGTGTATTTTATATATATATATATATATATATATATATATATATATATATATATCTCCCCCCTTCATTTCTCATTCGACTTTTAGTTTTTAATTTACCATTCTGACGTTTCCTCTCAGAGGGTCAGACGACAAGGCCTTAAGGTAATTTTAACAATTTTCCTTTTTTTTTTCCCACTCGTCTTTTTCATTGATTTTAATAATGCTTCCTCTAAAATTAATCCTACCATTCTGTTGTACACGTAATTTACTTACATATATATATATATATATATATATATATATATATATATATATATATATATATATATATATATTAATTTATTAATTTATTAATTCAGCTGTTGGAAAATGAAATGCGTAAAATGTTTAAGGAAAAAAACGAATGTTTTTATTTATTTCATTATTTCTGTAATGTCTCCCACCATCTGTTAGAATATTAAAGAGTGTGGTCTTGTCCATTATTTCGAAATAAGCCATAGCTGTTGAAGGATGAAAAGCGTAAAATGTTTAAGAAAAAAACCCGGATGTATTTATTTATTTATGTATTTATGTATTTAATTATTTTATTATTTATTTATTTAATTATATATATATATATATATATATATATATATATATATATATATATATTTAAAAGAAATAAACAAAACACACATTAGGGCTGTCCGCATTACAAATTATTTCGACCTAGATTGGTCTCATCAGACGCGTACACAGACTGTTAACAAGTAAATTGAGCTCTCTTACTCGGATTCCCATCGAAACCATTCAACTGTGCTCTCTCTCTCTCTCTCTCTCTCTCTCTCTCTCTATATATATATATATATATATATATATATATATACATATATATATATATATATATATATATATATATACATATATATATATATATATATATATATATATATATATATATATATATATATATATATATATATATATATATATATATACATACTAATCTATTCATTCAGCTGTTGGAGAATGAAATGCGTAAAGTAT